>JAECUM010000302.1:0-210499 GCA_016617855.1 Megalonaias nervosa | reverse complement strand
TTTGGATAATTCTGCTCCAAAATAAGATCTTTCGCCAACATAAGTTCTGCCAAAGATTAACTTTCTTGAATTAGTACTCTACTGACTACTTACTATGCCAAATTTACTATTCCATAATGCTGTATTAGGATTTTAATTAATGCATAGTCAAACAGGTATTTTGATCAAATAAATATGTCAACGTTTTTACTTTTAATTTTTAGATTCTTATTATATTTATTGTAACCTTCATGCAAGTGCTATTTTGTAGGCCAACAAGTAGATCTCTGCTTTTGTTCTAACATTACTGGTAGTGCTACCAGTTATGTCAGAAAAAAGCGAAGATCTACTTGTTGGTCTACAGGGATCGTCGGAGAATTTCTGTAGGTCGCAATTAAGCAGAGCTCTGGTTGGCAGAACCACAAAGTAACGAGACGAGCCAGAAAGTAAAGTAACGGTTCAAAATCACTCACTGATATTTCCAAGAAAACTTAAGTAGCTCCTACAATCTGATATACTTCCTAACTTTAAAAATAAGTTGCCTTCAATACATTCATCAGCCAGTGTTTGCCGAACTAAATCGTCAGTAGTTCTATAACTACCATCATCATCAAAATGTGAACAAAGGCGGGAATGGGCCATTGTGGGTCTTCTTGATGGCCCCCGTATTATAAACGCGAATTTGTAAAACTTCTTTGATTCAAAGTTCAAACTTCGAAATTGTGCTTGTTACTCATTTTCAAAACATTCCGACTATGCGGCACACACGTTAACATCGAAATATGATTGGATCAAAGGGTATTTCTTAAATAACACACATGCATCTGGTTCATGATGTTACCTTTTCGGCCAGTCATATTACGTTGCAGAGGAGCGTAACTTTGTCAATACAGGCAAATTTGTTTACTTTCAGTAATCAAATAAACTAATGTTTGTACGTAGTTTAAAGAAAAATGGTATTCAAATGTAATGTTTACGACGATTCCAATCTGCATCTACATTTAGGTAACGATTCGTTTTTGTATATGTTGAATGTTGTTTCCTCCAAAAAAAACCCCTTATTCACATTTGAGACAATGTGATCAAAACATTACGACCATGTAGCGACTATAATTATAGCCAGCACAATATTAATATTTATTTATTTTTTTCAAATTAATTTCAAAGGAATACCAACATAAGAATACTTTTATGATTCCATTTCGTTAAAAATAATGTATTGCGCGTTTAAGACCAACCTATGGACAAAATTAGTTTCCCTTCTGCGTTGCAATATAAACATATTTAGATTCTTATTATGACTAAACTTTTATAGATAATACTTGTGTAAAACAGAATATGTTATAAATCAGGTCTATATAAAATAACTAAAAAATCCAAATGCGTAGTACATTATGATTAGTTTAAACACAAAAGCTGGTCACACACACACACACACACACACACACACACACACCAATGACCTAAGGGGTTAGAGTGTCAGCCTGGATGCTGAAGGTCGCGGGTTGGAACCTCTACCGAGTCAAACCAGAGACTTATAAAAAATGGTACGAGCAGCTGCCTCGCTTGGCGCTCAACATTAAGAGATTAGTGTTAGCACTGGTCGGCCTGGTGTCAGGATAATGTGACTGGGTGGGACATGGTACTACATGTCTGCGGGGATCAGGGTCAAAACGGACCGGTACCAAAAAGGCATATCGCCAAAACGGACTTGTGCTTAAAAGGCCCGGTCCAAAAAGGCCCAATTACTAATTAATGAATACTACTTTCTTATATACTATAAGTATATATAATTGTCAAATCCTTGTTTTATTGTGAAATATCTATAAATACTGTACTGTATGTCACAATCGTACGTGAGTGATCATGACATTAATTGCGACACATTATTACTTGTTCTATGTAAAATAAACAAAAAAGAAGATAACGCAAGTTACTGAATGTGAGAAAGTTAAAAGAAGGCAAATACTAATTGTGAAAGAAAACATCTGAAGTAAAGTAAATAAATATCTTTGTTATATATAACATATAAAGACTGAATACGAGTTAGTGTAACCCACGTGTGGCTTGTGCATGCCAGCTTTGTCATTGTAATGCCTTAAGTAATGACGATTCCATTATTGATGGATGAATATTTTCATTTGCGACGACTACTGACTCTTCCTATTTCACATACATTCAATATTGTTGATACATCTGTATGCGTAGTTTATATTTGTTGATTATAAGTTAGGCTTTAAATAGACATTTGCTCTATTGTCTTGTAAGCACCGTTATTGCGTTATGGTTGCAATGAAGGTCAAGTCAAAAGTGGAAGAGAATTAAGAGTTGTTTTTGTTTTAAATAACAACGGTGGGATAGAAAGACAAGAAGAAAAGATATGTCTAACTAGCATAAGCAACAAAAGACAAACTAAGGCTAAAGCAATTTCAGATTTATAAATCTATTAATAATAACAACAATTATTACTAATACATGAATATTAAAATCTAATATCAAATACTACAATATTGCACATAATGGCTGTCGAATAAATTTAACAGTAAAATATAGTATGCAATCGTACAATAACAGCTACAAATAATCACCGAACAATAAAAACATGCATACATAAATATTC
Organism: Megalonaias nervosa; assembly: GCA_016617855.1. NCBI lineage: Eukaryota > Metazoa > Mollusca > Bivalvia > Unionida > Unionidae > Megalonaias > Megalonaias nervosa. The sequence goes on along the minus strand of JAECUM010000302.1, from coordinate 207,900 downwards.
AGTTTTCAACAAGAAACCTTAGAACACAATACATTTGCGCATAATGGCTGTCAAAGTTAATAGTACCATACAGGATGCAATCCTAGAATAACAAAGGGATATAATACTGCACTGCTTGTCGTATGTGGGCGATGGGCAGGAACTGAAGGACCAGCACTTGCTGCACGAAGGAGTGAAGGCTTCTCGTCTCATGTACGTTTCAGCCATTCCAACAGACTGAACGTGTCGCCACACGGCCTGGGATCAGTGGAAGGGACAGCCCTTAACTTGACAAGAAGTCAGGAGCGTTGATGAAGTCCTCATTCAGCTGTAAAAATCAGAACAAATACATAATTGTTATCATTTTCATTCATATCATAAAATACTCATAACTTCGTCCTCTCATAATGCAAAATATGGATCAAAGTATAACTTTGTTATATGCATTTTAGTTTGCATATCACAGTGATTACCACATGTTTCAATTACAAAAAGAGACGAAATTTAAAATTGCAAAGTTTAATTACTAACTAAATATAAAACATTGTTTTTTTAAGTTTGGATAGCAGACAATACCATTAATGAGCAAACATTGTGAAATAATAAAAATATATTCTTTTACATTTTATAGTAAATTTATATATAACTGTTGAGTTGTCTGAGTTCTATATAAACCACAAACTTCAAAGTTCATCGTTCTTGGTTCTTCTGGACATAGTTTTGCTTTGGTTCTATTTGCAACTCTTTTCAAAGGCGCCTTCTATGGGAGAGACTGTATCTGATCCCGAACTCTCCACAATGGCTCTTTTGCATTGTTCAAGGCTGGAGTGCAAAGTTGCTTGCAAGCAGCACGTCTGACCTTTGAGAAAGAGGAAACGATGTTATGTCAAAGGAGATAACCGGAAAAGCGCACAGAAATAGTTAACTTTATCAACGATCAGAACATCGACGTCTTTTTCCTGACAGAAACATAGCTAAAAACATCAGGCGATGAGCCCAAGTGCGCGGATCTAACACCCACTGGTTATTCCATCAAGTCGTTCCCCCGCCACTCTCGCGGAGGTGGAGTTGCTGTCATCGCAAAGAACTCCATGATCAAACGTCTTAACCACACCACAACCTTCAATTTCTACCACACATCGTTTGAACTAGTCCAAACCACACTCACACTGGAACAAAGGTCAGTCCATTTTTTCTGCCTCTACCGCCCTCCTCCTAGTAGAAAAAACAAGCTGACTGAATCTCTCTTTTTGGAGCAGTTTCCGAATCTCCTGGAGTATGGAAATTCGATACTTGGCAACCTGATTATTCTTGGAGATTTCAACTTTCACTTTGACTGTCCTGGAAACCCATACACATCAAAACTCCTAGATTCCATTCATGTTTTCAACCTCAAACAGTCAGTTAACCAACCCACCCATAAACATGGTCACATTTTAGACTGGATTCTTCATAGACTGATGATAATATTCTACGGTCCTGCCTGGTATCCCCGAACTTGCATCAGATCACTTCTGCATTATATGCCATCTTGATGTTTCAGTCCCTAACCCGTCACCTTTATTTGCTACTAAGAGAAACCTCAGTATGATAAATAGAACCCAACTAATGCATGACATCCAAGCAAACCTAACAACTTGCTTACCTCCTACAGCAGAACAACTCGATAACTGCCTGCGTTCATTGCTTGACAAACATGCCCCAGCAACCAAGTGGAGAGTATCAATCCAAAAGTGTTCTCCGTGGTATAGCAGTGTTAGGGACCAGCTTCGCACTGCTAAAAGAGACCGCCGTAAAGCTGAGAGGCTTTGGCTTTCCACCAGACTCACTATTCATAAGCAAATCTATGAAGCCGCTAAGAAGAACGTCACAAACATAGTCCATGCAGCGAAAATCAGCCCGCTACAGTACTAAGATCACGGAAAGTTTCAGCTGCAAAGAGCTCTTCGAGATTACTAAAAAGCTAATGTCAAGAAACAAATGTACACCACTTCCAACTACCTTCTCTCCAGTCGACCTTCCGGACCTGTTTGCAAATTTCTTCCGTGACAAAGTGCAAACCATTAGAGATAAGCTTGACAACACATTTTCAATTGACTCGTCGTCACCATACAGTTGCGATACAGAATTTCAGCGGCAACCGTTAGCAGCACTTGAACCTGTCTCTATGGATTTAGTACGTACAATCGTGATGAAGAGTGCACCAAATTCATGTGAACTTGATCTAATTCCAGCATCACTGCTGCTTGCGAATGAGTGCTTAGATCCAATACTGCCTTCACTAACTGATGTTATTAATACCTCTCTCATATCCGGGTAATTCCCATCATTTTTCAAAACTGCCATTGTAAAGCCGCTGCTGAAGATACCAACACTCGACCATAACGATTTAAAGAACTACCGCCCAGTTTATAATCTCCCATTCATGTAAAAAATCTTAGAAAAAGTTGTTCTATCCTAACTTGTATCTCATCTGAATTCAAACAGTCTTATAAGCAATGTACAGTCTGCATATCGCCCTTGCCACAATACTAAAACTACTCTTCTGAAAGTAGTAACTGACCTTCTCTCTGCTTTGGATACCGGAAAGATAACAGTCCTCACCCTCCTTGATTTGTCTGCAGCATTTGACACACAACAGACCATGATATATTACTTCACCGTCTCCAGCATGTATTTGGCATTCATGATACAGCCTTAATGTGGTTCAAGTCCTACTTGGTCAACAGGGCACAAATTGTGTCCGCAAATGGAATACACATGATCTATGTTGATCTATGTTGTGGTGTTCCACAGAGGTCTGTTCTGGACCTGTTCTCTTCATTCTATACACTCAGCCACTCTCAAGTGTCATAGGTCATCATTCAGTGTCTCACCAATGGTACGCTGATGACACCCAAATATACAAATCTAGACACAAAAATGAAGTTGATGCTACCATCCAAGGCGTAGAGAGGTGCATTTCTGATGTGAAATCATGGATGACATGTAACAAGCTGCAGATGAATGATGATAAAACTGAAGCCATTCTGATTACAACATAAAGACTTTCTCATTCACATCCTTTACCTCAGACAATAAATATTAGCAACACCAACATTAAATTCACACAGTCAGTACGAAACCTAGGTGTTACTCACGACAGTACTTCACATTGCACCAACATGTCATGAACATATGCAAGGCTGCATAACTTGAGCTGAGACGTATCAGCTCCATTCTCAAAAATCTTTCAGTTGATGCCACTAAAACACTTGTGTGTTCCTTAGTACTTTCAAGACTTGACTATTGTAACTCAGTTCTGTCTGGTTCATCTCAATATCTACTCCAGAAACTTCAAAAAGTTCAAAATACAGCTGCTCGGATCATCCTTAGAGTACCACGATCAGAGCACACCTCTCCCCTGCTCTGTACCCTATACTGGCTATCCATTCGATCCAGAATCAAACACAAAATTTGTTCTCTATGCTACGTTTCACTGACGGGCTCCAGTCCAACATACCTATCCGACCTCACCCATGTATACACACCAGCAAGATGCTTACGCTCCTCTTCTGACAATCGTATACTCATTATTCCCACTATGAAAATGAAGTCATATGGACAACGTTCTTATTATGACGGCGACTCGCCGCAATATACTCATTTAAGATCCTCGATGCTTGCGTATGTGTCTATAAATCTGCTGTCTATGATAAACAGATTTCCTGATACCGTGGTTAGAGTCGCCGCAGATTCATTTTATATCAGCAAAGAAAATATAGGATTATTGGATGAATGTGATATAGGAATCTGTGATGCTCCATGGGGGGCAATGGCGAGTCAAGAATGAGATGATACTTGATTATTCTGAATCTGCTGATTATAAACTTGTTGAGATATATTACAAGAATAGTAAAATGTCACAACCATCATCAGCACCATCGGTATATGATCCTGTGGCTAGACATAAAACTGTCTATCTTAATGGGCCTGGAGGTTCTGGTAAAACAACACGCGCGATTGAATTATTCCTGAACCCGGAGTTCTGCAAGAACTCTTATATGGTTGTGCTGACTCCGACTCACCGACTCGCCAGAGAGATGAAAGAAAGAGGTGTTAAATCTCATACTTATGACAGTTTCTTTCGGTGGAAGGGAGATGCGTGGACACCTGAACGAATGAGTGAGAAACATATTCCTAAAATTATTATCTGGGATGAGATATGCACGGTATCCGTGGATGTGTTAAAAATGTTTCATGATTGGGTACTGACGAAAAATACTGCTGTTATCATGTGTGGTGATCATGGTCAAGCACTACCTTTTGTTGGTGAATCGCAACATCGCTGGTTAAAATAATTCGAAGATTATCAGGAAATACTCGATGATCATACAGCTGTTGATGAATCGCTGAAAAAGTTCAAAAGTTAATCAGACTGCAGCCGGATAGCATCCAGTGCTTGATAATGCGTGAGATGATTCCAGAGACAACAAACGCCGATTTTTGGTATTTATGGCACACTAGCGATCTAATAGTAATCTAGAAAAATAGTTCGTAATTCACTTCAGCGAAAATAATTCCTGTTACAAAGAAATATTTCCAGTCATACCTGTGCCATTGTGTTATCGCCCAGCAGATAAACGTAAACAAAATATTGGTGTTTGAAATTCCAGGATCGTCGAAGAAACAAGAGCTCGTTCTTAATGACATTGTTGTTGTGCCTGTCAATGTTGTTGAGACCACGTTAACAATGGACAAATCTCTATGGACTCTGGGATATGATATAACTATTCATTTATCACAGGGCCTAACGATTGATGATACTGTGATTTGGATCATCGACGATCCCATTGAATGGTCAAATTTAGTTTATCTAGCGGTGTCTCGAGTCAGAAGAATGTCTCAGCTACGAAGGGTTATCCTGGATTTATCCAGGAATAACTGCACCATTGTGGATAATGATCAAACCCAGGAAATCAACGATGATATAATAAAGAAAAAAAATAGCTGGTTTTCAGATCTTGATGTCGAGTTTATCAAGACGCTGCAACAACGACAAAATAATCGCAGGGCTTACTGTAACGCAATAATGCTGTGGCCCCTAGTTCTTCAAACGAGGATTCTTATAATAATCCAAGACAATTTACCGTGGATAGAATTAATAGTAGTCTCGGCCACACACGCGAAAATGTGATGCTGTCTTGTCTTGAGTGTAATCGACGTCGAGGAACCGGTGCCTTATTGCTAACGAATCATCCTTCACAGAAGTGAACCTTTACGAAAGTGAAGGCGGTGGTAGTTGAGTAACTTCAGGAATTACTTGTAATTGTTCACGTACAAATTCACGTTGAGGCGCAGCTGAATCTAATCTGTATACTGCAGGTCTACCCGTGGATCTTACCACGTTGGAAATTTTATGTGTGGTTACACTCCAAATAAGATCAGTTGCTCTTTCTGTACCGCCTTCAAGTTTACCAGGTTCACCAGGTTCATATAAATATCTGACAGCCACATTACCGAGTAATGGTTTCTGAGAGGAAGAGTCATGTTGCTTAAATGGTATGTGTTTCTTCGAGATTGCATTGATGGGTTTCATAGAAATTCCACGAGTAATTTCATTATTTAACGCAGCTATCACATTTGGTAGTCTTGCAACCCATTCACAAGATCTCGTGTCCGCCTGAACTTTGTTCAGGGACATAAGGTCGGTGGATATTTCCTTCGCATACTGATATCCAAACAATCGCTCAGCAAGAGTTCGATTAAATCGCTCAACGATTGACTGATCGCGATGAACTGCGGTGTGTCCTCTTCTGATTTTAACGTTATCTTACTTGCGATGTTACTGCACCAAGAAATTCTTTGCCAAGATCAACCTGTAGCAACCGTGGCCATCGCAGGCTGCCACGTTGATAAATTCGTTATTGTTTTTTTATCTTGGTACCATTTTCGTAGAAGTGGTTGATTTCAGAAATGGGACCTTCCTAAGGGTTGTAGGGTCCGCCCCTCCTGCTGCTGACGATTCCTCCAGGATTGTATACGTTATCCCACGGTACTCGACCAAAGTCTCAGTCAAAGCATCTTGCATTGACCTGAAATAAAAAATGTTATGCAAGCAATCATAGAAATTTATACATTTGTTTTAAGGAAGTATAGCTGTTGCACATGTTTAATTTTTGTATATGATTAAGCAGCGGAGGGCGAATCCTACAACTTAAAGGAGCGTCCCATTTTTTAAATCAAACGCATATACGAAAATGACACACGAGGTCTGAAAGGTAAACCAAGGCCTCTAACGTGCCAGTTACCCTCGCCGCTGTTTTACACCCTGGTGTTTTGCATCAGGACCTTGGGTGTCAAATGTTCATGCGTCCTCGTTCACGGACTCGAGACATCATTGTTGGGTTCTCGCCCTACTTCCACCCCCAGCTGCTGTGTGGGGGGTGCAAAAAAAAGTATCGGTCAGGTGACGTAATTAAATCATTATTATATCAATAACAATGAGCGATTCTGCGCTAACTATGGAATCTCGTACAGCTAAACTAGCTCGACAGTGACTAGAGGCAAGTAAGAAATAACTCCCCGTCCGTGATTCTGTCATGTAATAACTGGAAGCGCGTCAGGAGTCTCGGGTGGAATTTACAGAAGGTACAGAAAAGTTTTTTAAACCAATTGTCGAACCAACCAAGAAAAGTATTACAGCAACTGAGACAGCACAAAAAGTTCTAGAGACATTGCCTGTTGATATTGTTTTCCGTCTTCGAGCAACTGGACCACCATCCCGGCAACCTCCTCAACCACAACCTGAAGTTCAGCCATAACCTGAAGATCAGCCATCGCCGCTGCCACAAGTTAGAACTAACATTATAGATAAATTGATGCCGGAAGGTATTGCCGCTATCAAGAAACCAGACCAATTGCTTTATATTGCCTAGTATGGATATCATAATAGACATGAGTATGTAAAACCGGATATGTTAAAACTCTCAAATCTGCCAATTGGGTTAGGGATGTATACCACGTCGCTACTGATACTCCGCAGATCAAATCTGAGGAAGATATGAGTAAATTAAACCTTTTTAACCAGGTAGTAGATGAACATATTGAACAAGTAAAACAAAAAAAGGGAACAAAAACGAGAAGAAATGAAGCAGCGACTTGAAAAAATCAAGAGAAGAAAGGAAATCAACCTTAAGAACACGGAAGAAAAAAACAGACGAAACAACTGGAAGTGGTCTGTCCAACGCTAGCGATTGGGTCACTCGAGGAAGTGGCCTTGATAAACTTTGTCCCAATAACGTCCTTGCCGATGCTGATAGACTAGAAATTCTAACTGGAGGAAGATGAGCCGGTAATAATTCTCCATAAATCATCAGTGAAGCAGCTGCTATTTGTCGGAGTTTATTCACAGGTGGTATCATGAATATTAATGTTTATCGGGCACTTGTCGATGCAATTACTGATGATTACTACAGCGACTGAGACGGTTACATCAGTAACGATCTCGACAATGACAGGTATGCAATTAAGTCAGTGACAAGAATGTAATATGATCATATATAATTTTCATTGTAGACCTGTAATGGTCAGGGTGATAAATTCACAATTACCAACATATAAACTTATCTACGAAGATGGACTCGGTGATGTTGTTCAGGGTCTATTCAGAACGGTTGCCCCAATGGCGATCCCAATTGCAACACAACTAGGAATGAAAGCCATTGAAGTTGTTCGTAATAAGGCTATTGGCATTTGCTAGTAAAGCATTCTCAGCAATCAAGGATATGCTAGCACGATTAATACGACGAAAACCGCAGCCAGTAAAGCTGCCCAGCACCAAAGTGATGCCAGCAGATGTTAGTTAAATAATAAATCAACCTGTAAATGAATGGTTAAGGGAACTGGCAGGCGTGCCACTGACAGAACAACAGGCTGACGTGTTGTTGAATTTCTCCGTGACACCAATATACCTTTTGACGCTGTGTCCTTGATGACAAAATCTAATTTTGCTGGATCCATAATTAATCCGTACAACTAATTGATGAACACTTGAGTAAATTTACCACAAATTTTTCTGCATATTTCTTTGTCATCTTTCGGTAACCAAACTTGTTTTTGTTGTTTGTACGAAATTATTGCAGAGGTTACCGTTAACAATGTTAAAATCTTAGTGTCTAACATATATGGTATTAACACTACTGAAGACCAACCACGTTGATATTTTGCGCAGCAGTCGTTGAGATTGACATTGGTATCTGGTTTATTAAAGTGTCTACCAAACCAAATTGGTATAACCGACGAATACTCGCTGAAAACTCGAATGATTCAATCTCGGCAAATCCAGTAAGATCGATATTTGGTAGTGGCCCGTTTATTGCAGCTCGTGTCATTTCGTGTGTTGGGTGCCCGAATCATTCAAAATAAAGATGACACTCGCCAAGTCCAAGAAAAGCCACCAGATCAGCAGCGACATTGTCGACAGAAATCATATCGGAGGAATTATATTTCGTGTTCCAAAGACTGCCATGACCAAATTCGACACAAGATTGTGATACATCATCGAGAAATTCTTTTGAAGTCTGTCGCCATGAATTTTTTTTTTGGGGGGGGGTATATGCACATCAACAGACGACGCCGTAAAACAGTTTTTGAGTAACTCATCGCTGTCAATGTTATATTTTACCAAAATATGTTTCATATTTTGTTGGAGTGGCTCATTCCGATAAATAACTCTAGATGGTAATATAAATGGTCAAATGTTGATTCATCCGACTCAGAGTCATCTCCGTGAAATAACCAGACATGCTTACTTATGTTGTATATTTCTTCGTAAATGTCACCGTGGTAAAATTGTATTATTCTCTCTCTTGGAAATTTTGTCACCGAGTCGGTCCACGCATGTGAATTATGTCCATATAAACTTATTGGAGCACCCTTACTACAGTATTTACCAGAATTGTACAAAATCTCGTTTGTGATTGTTTTATAATTATCGGAAACATGAATTTTTTTTTTCTTCTAAAATAACAACATCATTTCTATTACCTCCGTTGATAAGAGAGTTTTCCCATGGTGTTAATCTTTTTATTCTTGATTCTTTAAGTCTATTTCCACGTTTGGAGTTTACAAAATGTTCCATTATATGTTCAGCCAAGCAATTTAACGAGCCTATTTTCATCGGAGTAAGAGCATCTATGTCTGGTTCATTTAAGCGATAAATTGTGTAAACAATAGCGAACACTGGATATGCGTTATAGTAGTATGGTTTGTCGATTCCGGTGAAAATACCTGCTTCAGAATTTTTATTTACCGCGACGACATTGTTATGTCGACGTAATTCCTTAACAGGGTCGAGCTTCTCACGAAAAATCTAAGTCGGACCATCTTCGCTGATATGTTCTACAATCAATTTTATTCTGAACATGTACTTGCTGTCATCAACAAGATTATTAATAATAGTAGCCGCTCTTTTGTTATCCATTGTGGAATCAATTAAAATACCATCACTATCAATTTTAAACGTTGAAAAAACATTAACAGCACCATCGTTGACAAACTCATTCTTTGCTTGTTTGATAAAATCATGCAGCTGTAGTTAAAATGGTATTTGTTTCTTATCTATGGTTAATCTATCCAGATCAAATCTAGTAGAGTGTTGTGGTTCAATCTCCGATAATATTTTTTGTTCTCGTTCAAAAAACTTATCTCTACTCCTCTTTGGTTCTATTGCAGACAATCTATTTCACTCGCGGTTAATAACGATTTTATCTCGTTTAATAGTGTTTCTTGTGCGATTTTTGACCTTGGGAAAGCTGGTTTTATCCCATTTAGGCTAAAATACTATTCTTGTAGTTGTTTTGCAACAGTAGAATTAGTCATCTATATAATTGGGAAAAGTACTATCTTCAATTGGACTTTATCCAGTAATATAAATCCAATAATATAATATGCATCAGGCAAAAAATAGTTGTGATGGCTCATGATCGGATCAGTAAGTCCTTGTGGAACAAATTGTCTTGGAGAATACTGTGGATATCACATAGCCAGTGTTCGCCGTGGCAGCACTGGACCACAACCATGTCTAAAGTATGGGGTGGGGGTTAAGGGAAAGACCCAGTTATGTGTGTCTTGCGGCGGACGAAAATATCGTGCGCTGAAGCAGTATTACGAGAAACAAAACGCTTCTGATGATATCAGAATAAAAGACGCAAAGGTTTATCTCGACAGACATTCCTATGCTGAAAAATAGTCTTATATTAGAAGAAGAGAAAATTATATAAATGGAACTAATTGAGAAAGAGATTGATCTTGATGAATTTAAGAAACATCCGATAGTTACTTATTACGAAGCAAGCAGAGCTGGAGTTGTAAGACACTGTCGTCACAAAAAAAAAAAAAACCTCTCGGTAACGTCAATAACGTGGGTTAGATAATGATCTGTATTAGAATTTCCGGCAGTGAAAAAAAATTAAAAACTAACAGATTTATTTACGAATGCTTCAATAGTGTGATAGATGATGGTTTTGTTTTCGACCATGTCTGCTCTAATAGAAAAGATAACCATCTTGGAAATCTTCAAGCATTCACACCAAGTGAGAATAGTAAACGTGGAAAAACCGGAAAACACAAATATACGCCTAAGCCAATTAAATTTATTAATCTAGAAACCAGTGAAATTAAAGAATTTAAATATATTACAGCTGCCGGAAAATATGTTGATGTTCATAAATATTCAGTACAGCTTGTCACAAATTGTGTAACTTACTCAGCTACATCAAAATTGTTTAATCAAAAAATAAAATTTCAGCATATCCAGTAACGTAACGTATTTTTCAGCTACAACAAATTGCCGGAATCTCAGTTATACTCACAGGTTAGCCATACCCACTATCACGTGTCAAGCCTCTGAAAAGACCTATACGCTATTTTCTCCACATGAGGTCACGTGGTTGAGTGCGCTATATACCTATGCGCTATTAATAACTCGCTGAGATTTACAAGGTAAAAATCGATTATTTTACACTCGTTAGAGAAATATACCGGTTACATTAAATATAAATACTTGATAAATAAATTATACGATCTAAATACGTTTATGTTTAATGTCTGTCTGTCTGTTCAGTAAGCGCGTATGCTCATATAAATTATTTTATCATAGATTCTTAACTGAGACAGTGGCCGAAGTGGTTAAGGAGTGCAGACAGACTTTCGATCGACCAGTGGAAACTACTTCATGGCTTCAAACCTAAAAAACGAAAAACGCGATAGACATATTGTCAGCATCTGCAACAGATGCTATTATAGTGGGGTGAGGGGAGGTACCCGCAATGGAATAATAAAAAAAGACGAAATATTGTTAAATGGGTAATTGTAAACTTATAAAACTAAGACTAACTCAGGTGCACTTACCTGGGTCCTTCCGAACCCAAATAAAGGTGTTAATTCTAAAGCACCTGGCGCTCACTTGGGGGGGGGGGGGTGTTTGATTACAAATTAACAAACCAAAATCCCTCTTTTGCACTCAGCTATCAAACAATTGCAATGGAAAAAGAAAAATGGAAAAAAAAAATCCTCTGAATCTCTAAAATTTCGCACTTAGCGCTCCAACAATTGCAATGGAAAAAGAAAAATGCAACAATTACCAAAGATTTAACAGATAGCCAACGTCATTCAGCATAGTCGCAGGCATTTCCTTTTGTTGTTTTTTAAATGGGCTTTCATTTTTAATCTCTTGTTCATAAAAGCGTCTGATTCCACAATGGAGGTTTAAATGATGGGTAACAAACTTGGTCGGCCGCCACTTTTTTCGGCCGGCCCCCAGGCCTCGGATTGGCCTTGTAGTCTACTGAGTCAACACTACCATTTTCTTTTAGCCCGCATCTGCAAAATGAAGCCTTGATGAGGGGCTCCCCTCAAAAATCGGTCGCCACTTTTTTCGGTCCCCCTTCCCCCGCTGCTACATATGTAAATAATGCCATCGACTATGGGTATTGTAGAAAAGCTGTCATAAAAGGAAAACTACGTGTACTTCTTCTTCTTCTTATTATTATTACTGAACAATCTTCTGAAAGGTCCTTTTTAACCTGGGTTTTCTCCGTCCTGGTCCTTTCTGACCCGTTAACGCCCTTTCTGAACCGGGCCTTTTTAACTCGAGCCTTTTTCTTAACTGTCCTTTCTGACCCGACACCTGTCTTCGCATAATGTCCTAGTGCTTGACGTCACTATAAACTGCCACACTGCAGACATCGTAGCGATATGACTGAAAAATTACTAACACTACATTAAAACTGCAAAACACACACACGCACACACATAGGCCGATAAATCAGCCCTTCACCCGTGATGATATTGATTTTTGGGTGAGGGGCTGATATCACCTATTCATTAATCTAATTAAAAGCTGCAATTATCTGCATTCCAATTTCGCTGCACACCTCGGTGTTAATTTTATACACTTACCGGTATTTCCCGTGGCTGTGCAGCTACCGTTGGCTGAAGGGTTCTTTTGGTGACATGTACATTATATTTCAGGAGCAAGTCATATATTTGGTGACTTGTAAATCCACCAGGAACAGCACAACCATCTGTCCTGTGGCCATTTTGAATTTCGCGCTTGATATGGCTGTTACCAATTAGCGGTATGTGTCTAACAGTGTACGCAGGTTTGTTCCGCAAAGATTTGCATGCAGCAAAATTGCACATTTTAATGAACAGGTCACATCATACCCACATATCGTCCATCAGTATCAATACAGATTTGGGGGTTGATTTATCGGACTAGCGCGCGTACACACACACTTAGGCATATTCGACAAGGAAGAGGTGATATGCATTCGGATCGTCTTGGTTTTCATCTTTGACCGATAGGTACAATATTTACCGCGGAATACAGGTTATGGTATCACGGTACCAATTGTTTTTCCATAGACCTCAATGCTAATGTTTTGTGAAATAAATATACTTTCTATGCTGTTGTGTTTCTTGTCCTAAACTAGCTCAAGTGAGATGTATATATTGAAACAGACACAAGCGTGTTGCTTCCAAGACTTTATTTCTAAGAGTGACTCATATAGGCAATCCACACAGCGGTTCCCTAACAGCGCATGCGTATATACATTGGAGAAAGATGTACACATGATGCAGATTCTATAGTCCATTTCAATAATACAACATTTCCCTTGTTTTGACAACAACAAAAAAAATGAAGTTGTTTTATTTTGAAGGTAACATATAAAACAAGGCAACGAAATCTAAATAATTCTGTAGAAATAGATATTTTCGATGATAAAGATTTGACATGAAACTAAATCACATAGTGACAATACATACGTAAGTAATGTCCAAAACATATTTAATGCATTAATAATCATAGTCGGCAGCGAACGTAGTGGAGTTAACTTTGCATCATATCACAGCGCTAGCCATGGACACAATACCCACATTAGCCTTGAATGCTATCTTAGGCTTAGACCTTCTCAGCACGGCAACTGGGTGGAGTCTTCGTGCGAAGGAAAATCGCACCACTCTCCTTTTAATATGGGAAACACAAGTACCTCAAGAAGAAGGACACAGGGCAGGGCAGCAGGGACGAAACGACCGCGGTGACCGGAGACGAAACCAGCGAAGGTCATCAAGAAGGTCACGTCAACAAAGGCAGCCACAACTGGGGATGGATACCCCAAGGATACCGAAACCTACCGCGCCCTCCCAACTGGTTTCCAATAAAACTACTGGTACAACGCAGAAACAACAAGAAGTGCAAATGAAGGGGAGGCAAGTAAACATCACCATGCCGCCACCCCCACCCCTACCTCCGACACCTGAGGTTCAACACACACCTAGGGAGACATTTGCCAGCGTTGCTGCCAAGTCACCAACTAGCAGGTCACCACCAAAGAGGAAATTAATCACTTCCACACCTACTAGCGCTCAGCAGGCCAGTACCCCCATTGCAGCAGAAAAACCTGTCGACAAAGGAAAAACACAGGTTATAAAGAAGAAATCATTTGGAGTCAACTGAGGCCGATGACCCTGATGTTACACGGCTGCACAACTTGGAACTTCACGAGACGGCCATGGATCCACGTATCGCAAGGGACTTCGTCAAATCAGTCCAATATACAGCGTGGCGATCACTCCGGACTGCGAAGCCCCCCCCCCACCCCCCCACCCCCAGCAGTTTAGCTTCGGAAAAAATACCCTCAGGAAATGCTACCCGGCAGCCTACAAACATCATCCGACCCACACATTGTTAGAAGCCACAGAGTTTTTAACATCACTTCACGGGTTAGAGGCATTCCCGGCTCGTCGATATAGGGAAACCCGGACTGTGAAAGAAATCTGCATCGAAGACGCCCACCGGTTGACCTAAAAGTCTGCAGAGACATAAACAGCCCTTTTTAGAGCTACAAATTGCCTCTTTTATTTTAAGGGATTCCATTTTGGCCAGGAATACCATTAGAACAATCTATGATTCTGATCTGATCCTTTTTCCACCGTTCAAAATTCAAACCGAATGCCTAATATTGACTAAACTATTATATGTCGCTCAGACATATTAGTAATCTAAATCTGCTAGGGACTTAATTTTATGTACACTATATACTAGTAAGATTGGTTGATAAGTGATAGGCAAATTTTAACGACTTAATGGATTTGGCTAATTGCACAAGTGGCATACACATTATTGGCGTAGGAATTGTCCATTAGTACAACTGGACTGAATTTGAAATAAATACGGACCGGCGTTTCGAAGCGTACACAACGTCCATGGATTCACTTTGCCCCGGGTGCTGAGATACCCTTTCCTCCTTTGCCTTACTCGGCCATCTGTACATGGACGGAATGTGGAACGATTTCCACCCGTCCACACACTAGGTGCCCGAATGAGACGTCATTGCTGCCAACCAATGGCAGCGGACGTTTCTTAACGCTTGGTTGACACCTGGTGGTAACACATAGAACTGAATATGCTTGAGTGTGAGTTGGGTCCATTCACTCTCAAGCAACAGCCCCTAGCTGGTGAAATGGCTGTAACATTACTCAGTCGACACCAGCTAGAATTAAGAAACATCTTGGGCCCATTTAGAAGCCCTCATTGAGGGCATAAAAGCCTGGGGGATGTGGCACGTTTTCCTTCCCCCAGGATCATTTAGTAGTCCGCCATGCGGACATTAAACGGTCGCACATGCCCAATGGGCGCACGCGACCTTAATTTTAAAGTCAGTCAGTCAGTCAGCATTAGTAATGTTGTTCATACGCATTTTAGATAACCATTAACATTTTTTTTTTTACTATACCCTAAATAATCATCCTGCTTGTCATGTATTCGTCAGTTGTTAACAGCCTCCGCCATTCCACATAAATGGCACTCCGGGGATGTCATTTACACTCAAGTTTCAGTTCAGTTCTCTATCTATAACTATCCATGTTACTTAATCCATTCATCATTTACATAGAGTTTGTTAGGTTTCACCTCTCTTCCAGACCGTGTTATATATGGGACGTCTTACCTCAAAGTCTTAGCTCCTGATTCTGGGATAGTGTTATTGAAATGGGGTTCTCTAGGGAAAGCTGTTTGAAATAGAGTATTTTCACATTGCTGCTCGGGGTTAGCCAATACGCCAGCAGCAAATGGGGTCACATCTGACAGATTCTCCATTGTTTTATTAAGTAACCTTCGATTTCGGCGGTAAACACCACCATCCCTAGTTTGTACAGAATATGACCTGCCGCTGAGAACTCTTATAACTTTGGCAGGTTTCCATGTTTTACCAAACTGAACCCTCACAGAATCATTTACAGAAAGGGGTTTAAGTACTTTTGCCGATTTGTCAAAATACTGTTTTTGTTTTAATTTCGACTGCTGCATTTTCTTTTGAACAATAATTGGGTCAACGGTCTGTGGTTTGTCTGCAAGTCACACCTCTAGCTGGACACTGCGAGTTGCTCGACTGGTGGTTCCTGTTTCCACAATTCCCACATGGTTTGTGTGTTGCGAACTGATTGGGCCTTGCACCATTGTGATGTTGGGTCTGATGTGTGTGCGTTGACTTCAGGAACTGTTGCCAGTATATCCCCTGGATTTGTTTCTACCGCGTGCCTGCACTCTGTTTTTACTTTTATCGACAGCGTCTGCATCCTTGTTTGGCGAGCCGTTTGAAATAGACATCGATTTCAATTGCTGCTGACAATATTCAAAGTTTTGAACGATCTTGATAGCTTTGTCTAATGTCAACTTGTCTCCTTCATTAATAAGTTTCTCTCGGTCTCTCCGACTGTTCGTCCCAAATACAATTCTATCCCTTATCATATCATCGGCATCATGAAAGTTGCAGTCCCAGGCTTTCAGTCTTAGCCGTGTGACGTAGGAATCAATTGATTCCGCTCCTTGCACTTCCATATTGAAACGATATCGCGCAAATATGGGGTTTAACTTTGGTTGCACGTGTGTCTTGAAACGGTCACAGAATGTTTGGAGCTTCTTCGCGTCTTCATTTGAAATATTAGTCCACGTTTGGTAGACGTCTCTCCTTTTGTCCCCAACCCACAATAAAAGGTATGACACCTTTTCAGCTTCTGTTTTTTCTTTAAGCGGTCCATTAAAAATCAACGTGATATGTAGTTTAAACTTTTCCCACTGTTCCGGCAAGTTCGTAGCCTCCCAGTCCATGACTGGTGGCGGAATACCGCTTAAATCCATGGTTTATTTTTTTCAAATCTTAACTAATGCACACACTTTTTACTCTATGTGCAACTCCAAGTTAATGCACTAATCCAACTTAATGCACTAATCCCACTTCTGACACCATGTTGTGTTTTTGTCCTAAACTATCTCAAGTGAGATGTATATATGGAAACAGACACAAGCGTGTTGCTTCCAAGACTTTATTTCTAAGAGTGACTCATATAGGCAATCCACACAGCGGGTCCCTAACAGCGCATGCGTATATACATTGGAGAAAGATGTATACATGATGTAGATTGTATAATCCATTTCAATAATACAGCATATCCTACCTCAGCATGTTAGATTGTCAATTTGACAAGGACAGAACCAGGTACTCCATTGCATTTAAGAGAGATAACTCTGCTGGAACTAGACAGGGGTAAGAGTTATCTAGTCACACCAGACACATTTTCAGTCATGAGTACCACATTTTAAAAAAAAAAAATCATAAAAAATACAAAATGTGATCTAGATATGAATTAACATGATCTCACATGTTGCCAAGAGGCTCAGCTTTTTTAAAGCCTAACAGAAAGTACAACTCTTACATAATGCACCAATCACAGCTAGTTTTGTTGTTTATTTCTGAATGCAATGTTCCTACACCTTAATCTCCGCCCACCTGGGGTTGTACAATTGGTACCGTTATACCTTATAGGACACACGGTACTAATTGTATGGAAAAATGGGAACCAGCCTGGAAATGGGTGAACATGCAATAGAGTATATATGGGTTTGGCTGGCCAGGATTGGTTAATAATGTAAGTTATATTTTAGGAAAAAGAATCTTTTGAGAGCTTATCCTAGTTGTAAGTGAGAAAAAATAGAGACGTTGTTTTATTGATGGAATTTCAGTCCTTTAACAGTCTTGAGTTTGGAACACTCTTTACTAAACTTTAGCACCTGACTCTTTGGTGAGGAATTGAAAGCACATGTTTCAAACACATGCAGGTCCAGAGAATGCCGCGGTTCATATCCTTTCCTCTACACAGAAGCTGACATCCAGGTTTCATCTATACTGATAAATATAGGTTTGATCATGAGCACTCAGAAATTTTAAGTTATCGAATTTTTAATATCATGGTGTTTACATATTTTGACTATGGGAATTGAATTAGTACCGTGAGTCCTTGCTTGGCTCTTGCCTTTCGGGTATAACGTTACCAATTGTACAACCCCAGGTGGGCGGAGCTTAAGGTGTAGGAACATTGCATTCAGAAATAAACCACAAAACTAGCTGTGATTGGTGCATTATGTAAGAGTTGTACTTTCTGTTAGGCTTAATAAAAGTTGAGCCTCTTGGCAGCATGTGAGATTATGTTAATTCATAACTATATCACATTTTGTATTTTTTATGATTTTTTTTAAAATGTGGTACACATGACTGAAAATATGTCTGGTGTAACTAGATAACTCTTACCCCTGTCTAGTTCCAGCAGAGTTATCTCTCTTAAATGCAATGGAGTACCTGGTTCTGTCCTTGTCAAATTGACAATCTAATATTGTTCTCTGTGACAGTGGGTGACATGCATGCTGAGGTAGGATAGAAAGAATATTTATTTCACAAAACATTAACATTGGAAAAACAATTGGTACCGTGATACCTTCGGTCGGTAGTGAAGTCCTAGACTATCCGTATGCATAGGCTATCTTTCCGGAACTTGTCAATTCTCAAAATCGGCGAAAAATTGTTCAGTTTAATTCCATTGTATCACGAACTAAACGAAGTGCGTTGAGCTGTTTTGAAAATTGAACAATTCTTGATTACGACTGGCGTAAGTTGGAAATTAGAACAAACTAGAAGGATTTGAACTACTGAGGGATGCGGATGTGTGTTTTCCCTTACAGGTTGGACACTCCCTAAATTTGTTTGTAATGAGCAATTTGGACACTCCTCATTTTTTTTTTTTTTTTAAACAAATACCTGTGGTTTCTCACTAAATAACCTCATAAACTTAGAGGAAAATGGCGGAGACAGAGCTGAATATTGACAGCTTAATATCCCGACTTTTGGAAGGTACTTGCATACACACGATTCCCCAGGCCTGAAATCAAAGAAAATTTTCAGATGAAATTTGAAAGCAGGATTAGATGCACTTGATCTGACATTTGAACTCGGTTCTAAACTCAAAGGAAACATGAATATCCTCTCTTCCTGTTAAAGTATCCGAAGTTATTAAACTTTACCGTGTCCTGGTAACACTAAGTAAAAAGTTGTTTTCTGTCGATAGAGTTCTGATATAAAAATTAAGGATTTTTGTGATCGTTGTAAGAGTTGTACAGGTTTTGGAATATAGGAATATACCTCCTATAATCTTTTAAAGATTTATGTCAATTAATTGCCACTATCTTGATCAAGTTTACAGACATAGTGCAATCCAGTATGAAATCGACTAATATTAAAGTATATGTACGTAAAAATGACAAAAATGTTTCATTCAGATAAAATATCTGGTTATAAAGTAACTTGCACAGTATAACAGATCTTTCATAATGTGATGGCTTCTCGTTATAATGTAAATATTTGTTCAGAAAACTGGAATTGTATACATATTAGACTGTTAACATAGACATTGGATCTAGGACTGCGGTGGTGATAAGCAAGGACACTTATGGTGGCATATGCTGGGAATGCATTAGGTTTTATAAGATAAAATGATCAAGGTCATACAATGAAACCCATAAAGTTTTTTAGAATGTTTTATTTCTGAGTTTTGTTATATTTTAGTGCGAGGATGCCGTCCTGGGAAGACAGTTCAGATGACAGAGGCAGAAGTTCGTGCATTGTGCCTGAAATCTCGAGAAATTTTTCTTAGCCAGCCAGTTCTTTTGGAGCTTGAAGCTCCATTGAAAATTTGTGGTAATTATTCAGACTTATGAAATATTAAATGTGTTTTTTTTTTAACTCAGAGGAAACTACAAGCAAGATACTTCTGTTTTAAATTGTGCCCTTGGGCATCAGAAGACATTGTTTAGTACACTATACACATGTTGCTTGTTGACACAAATGGGCATGGCTGTTAAATTTACTTGATATAGCAACTGTGCATGATGCAATTGTAGAGGACACTAGTCATTTGGACAGTCACACAGACATGTACACATACATCTCCCTCACACAAAAAAGAATGCATGAAATAGCATAATGGCCAAGACATACTCAGAGTACATTTAAATAGACTGAAAAGGAAAATGTTCTTTTATTTTCATATGTACCTTGAATGACATTACTAAGTGAATGGAAATTTATACTAAAATGTTAGCAAAATCCAGAGCAGTTTTAAAAGATTTATCTGATTAATTTCAAACATTTTCTTCCAGTTTATAATGATGTCAGATTTGTGTATCCTACTGACTTTTTCACTGTGACAGGATAGATGTAAATGATTTGTCACATAAACAAGAAATTTTTATCAACATACTCATGAAACACTGCTAAGATGTATTTCAATATGAAATCAAGTTATATCCAAAACTAGATCCAAGGTTTCCAACAGCTATCAAAAGATTGAGTCATTTTCAACTGACTCATATTGTCTCATAACCACAAAGTATTAAACAATATTGCATGTGCAGAGAACTGCTACATTCAAAGGCAGAGAGCTTACAGATATGTCAAGATCATGTGCATTGGGGAAGTCATCAGTTTTGGAAAAGAAATCAAGAAATTACCCCTAACAAAAGTTTATTAAGCAAATCTTGAGTAACATTTTACATGAAATACTGTTTGTCAGTTACTAAGTGTTTTTTCCCATGATTAAGCACTATCATTTAATTTTCAAATGTGCATTAAGTATCAAGACAATTTCTTGGTCACATGATTTTTATTGATAAAATTTGCTGTCATAAATATTTGCTGTCATAAAAATTAGCTCTATTTATGGCAGGAGAAACTTTAATTTATACTAAATAAATGCATTTTTTTTTTAAAAAGTGTTCTTTGGTTATAAAATTATTTTCATTAAATACATAAATATGTTGCTTATATACATCTCTGGTAACTACACACAAGTAAAATTAATTTCACACTGTTCTGCCATTTGTACTGCTCTGAATTTTGGGACCTGAGAAAAACCTAGGTAAGGACCACCAACCCATGGGAAGCTTCTGGCAAGCTTTTTTACATAACCACATTATCCAAGCCCGAGACTCAAACCCATGCATACAGAGGTGAGATGGCAGTGATCAGTAAAGGTGAGTGCTTTAGACCACTCGGCAACTGGGGGCCCCTTTTTAGAATGAGTTTAAATTATCAAAATCTTGGATGAGTTCGATAATGAGTAAGATCCATGCACATCAAGGTGGTTTTGCAGATGATTGCCTAACCTTGTTTTTACTCTGTATGTCACATTTCTTATCTGATTTTGATACAACTTGGAATGCATACTTATAGCATCTGGATGTGTTCAAAAAGCCGTGAAATCTGCACATTAATTAGGTGATCCACTGTTTACCATTATGTACATTTGAGATGCACATCCCAAAAATTTGATGTACATGTTTTGTTGCTGTGCATTTTTTTGATGCAAAGGATTCACACTGTGATCAGGATTTGTTCAGTCTCCAATGCAAGGAACATGAGATGGCATTGTGTCTGCTTCAAGCATGGGCCTTGTTATGACATAGTAGCTTCCGCTAATCTCATGAGCTTGTACTCGGTTTCCTTCAGGCTTAGCAACAAATGAACCTCAATGCTTTCCCAGGTAGCGAAAGATCTCCAGATGAAAACGACATGCACTCAAAATCACCAGCCAAATAAGTGAAAGAAGCAGAACACAGCAAAGTACCTGTGGAGCGTTAACTTTAAAGAAAAATGGAGGAAGGAGTTCCTTTGGTTGGAATTCAGCACAACCATTGGATGATTCATGTGACATGTGTTCACATGATTCTGAAACTGCAAAAGTGAATAATCATTAAATAGCATGGTCTAAGAGTTTTCAGAACTTCACCCTTGTTCACCACAAGCTATCTGAAGAACAGATATCACCAAGACATTTTTTCACAATGAAGAAATCAGGAAGCTTGCAGAGAAAAATGCATTAGATTACAAAGATGGTTGTACTTTTTGTAATGATTTATATATAATTTGTTCTTTTGTAATATTGCTGCAAAAAGTGAAAGACTGTTAAAAGTTTAAGTGCAGCTTACTACAAGGAAAGTTATGTAAACCAGGTACATGTGATTGATATGAGACTCACATGGGATTAGTTTCTCTCTTATAGGTGATATTCATGGACAGTACACAGATTTGTTGCGATTGTTTGAGTATGGAGGATTTCCACCAGAGTCCAACTACCTGTTTTTAGGGGATTATGTGGACAGAGGCAAACAGTCCTTGGAAACCATATGTTTACTTCTAGCCTACAAAATTAAATATCCAGAGAACTTTTTTCTTTTACGAGGAAACCATGAATGTGCAAGTATCAACAGAATATATGGCTTCTATGATGAATGTAAGTAAATTTAATTTATACTTTTTAGAAATAAAAATTTACACATTTAAGGATGAAATAGTGATCCTAGGTCTTGTCATCTTGCCCTTGTACACCAAGAAAGCAAATTGACTGCCTTGCTTCATTATGCTGTTTTGACTCCTTTCTCTATTTTTCCATTGAATTTATAGTATTCTGTGCAGGTTGAATCGGTATTTATGTCTGCAGTTTACTTTGGATTCCTGCCAGAAATTCACACCTGAACCTTGAAGAAGTTACAGAAATTTTGTGTTTTTGTAGCCCAAACACAACTAAATTATATCTCCATGGAGAATTTTTTGGCTGAATAATTATAAGGTTAAACCAGTTTATTCAGTATTTCATCTTATAAAGTTGGAAGAGAAGACTTGTATGACAATATCTGGTTCAAATTTTCGATGGTAACTTTCACATGTAGTTGTCATCTTACACAATAGCAAAATTATACAGCAGGATTTCATATTTTAAATTCACAAAGTATTACCATTTTAATATCAGTAATACACTACCTGTCACTGTTTTTAAGCTTAACCACTTTCTGAAATGAAAAATCCTCTTTTGTGCTAGATGCACCATCCTCTGTTCAAGAAATTCTTAGAACCCTTGAACTGACCAATTAAAATTGTCCCAGTCTGACTTCCTGTCTTTAGCCCATGCATAGTAGCACATCCTCATTCCTTAATCAGATGTGAAAAGAATATTCAAAGAAAAAATGCCTACAGTGATGGTTATGCTGTATCGGGACTTGATATTCATATTTTATTTTTACAAAAGGTTATCCTTCAGTCAAAAGTTATTGTTTGATAGTCCAGTAATTATTCATTTAGTGCATTTTGTATGCGAAGTCACCTACACTTCCTGCATCTAATAAGGGTTCAAGAATTACTTGCAGGAACATATCAATTTACTAATAGGCCATACAAATTATCCATTCACTGTTTTGAGTGTTTACAGGTTGTATGATGTTCATCTATCAGTTTAAATTTATTATTATTAATTAATGAAATGAGCATTATTAATTTCAGTTAATCTCCTAATGATACTTAACTTGCACATTTCTTCATCAGATACATTATCTGATCTCATTACATTAGAATTACTTTCTCTGCAGTGGGTCAGTCCCATTTCAAAAGGAAGGGTATGCAGCCACAAAAGCAAAATAAGCAACCCTCTTATATGTCCACTCCATGACACAATCCACAATCATACTCAAGACAGAAAAGCTGAAGAGGTAGGGGTAAGGTGAGAAAACCTTTCCAGCAGTGAATCTCTTCCTTTAATACAAGTAGGTGCTCAACTGGCCATATTTCAATGCCTGGTTGAACATCACAGGAGACTGGTAGATCATATCTATGGCAAGGATGGTTTATGTCTGTGATTCACAACTCACTTCTCTCTCAAAGACACCCATCGGCTTTCATTAGTCAAAAACTTTAAAGTTAAAGGAGGAAGGTCACAGCAGAGAGGGTTCAAAACATCCAGTCACCAGCATTTTACTCTAGGATATTTCTTGTTCCCCCAAAATGGTGGAAAACAGATTGATTATAGATCTTTCTCCCCATGACATATTTCTGAGAAAGGAAATCTTCAAGATGGAAAGATCTTCAGTTGAGAATGCTATCAGACCTATAGACTGGACTGTTTGCATTGATCTTCATGACATGTATTTCTTTGGGCCGATCTTTTCTCCACACAAAAGATTCCTCCAGTTCTTGATTAGACTAGAGGTATTTCAGTTTTAAGCCATGCTGTTTGATCTAAACTCAGTGCCCCAGCACTTCACCAAAGTTAAGGGCATAGTAGCTGCACACTTGAGGTATTGGGAGGTTCTCCTGATCCAATACTTAGATGACTGGCTGCTATACAACATTTTCTATTATGTCCTATGACCTGCTGTTGGTTCATAGTGACTCACTTAGGACTTTATTACCAACCTAAAGAAATCAGATATCACTCATCAGGTATTTGTATAGTACATAGGAATCAAATTCAATACCATTCTTGGTCAGGTTCGTGTTCCCCTAGAAAGGATACACAAAATCCTAGAACTGTCAAGGACCTTACAAAGCAAGACTTCATTGTCATCTTACCATTGTCTCTCAGTTCTGAGAACCAACCTTAAATTCTGCAGCAGATCTGGTATCCGTAGGGAGACTCTATTCACATCCTCTTCAGTTTTTCTGGTTTTTGGTCTGGAAACCGCACAAGGATTCATTTTCAGATGGAATTTCCCTGCATTGACTTTTCAGTACTACTTCAAGTTGGTGGTACAATCAAGACAAGTTTCTATGGAAGTTCATCTCCATGTCCCCCGATCCCACTTCTCTCTGTAGTGTATTTATAAGTTACTGCATTTGTGAGTTCAGTATGAAGTTGCGCGCGAGTGCAATATCGTAAAATATTGAACGATTCTGACAATGTAAAGTTAACGGAGAAACAAATGAGCATATAATAATTTTGTTTATATAATTAAGCCTTGGGTAGAATAAGAAAATGAGCATATAATAAAAAGGTTACTGCATTTGTATGGGAAAATATGAACTCGTTTTGTCAGATGGATATACTGTACTCCCAAGGTCGTGCAGTATATCCATCCAAAAAACTCATTCATATTTTCCCATACAAATGCAGTAACCTATAAATATAACCAAAATAGCCATGCAACTGACTAGCTACTATCAACCACCTCTGAAAACGAGAACGGGAAATGACTACAGTCTACCAGATGACCGCAATTTTAAAAACAAAAATGTAACAGAAAAAAATAGTTTTCCAGCAACTTCAAAGAAAACTGATAACCTTTGAAGCACCGATATATACCAAGCAAATGAAATAAAATTCTGTCTCAATGTTCTACAATTATTTGATGCTGCCGCAGCAATAACAAACAGTTATTTGTTTGGTCCTTCAAAGAGAGCCTTTAGCGGCACCTTCAATAACACGTGCACCTTCATCAAAGGAAGCCAGTGACCTTTGATCTAAGGAAGTCATCAACAAACTTAAATAAAATTATTATTTCATTTTTCATAGTGATTAGAACATATTTATTGTGCCACAAAACTTTCCTGTTCGCAACAAAAAAATGCGTACGGAGGACTCCTGCATGGGTGATTTTCTGCATCCCAAATCAAAAATTTGCATCCAAATACGTGTAATTAAGCATTTCCGAGATCTCTGCTTAGTATCCTTTTTTATATCACAGATCAGAATAAGACAATAGTTTTTAAATATTTACCCCCCCCCCAAAAAAAACCTTAAATGG
Source organism: Megalonaias nervosa (assembly GCA_016617855.1). Lineage (NCBI taxonomy): Eukaryota > Metazoa > Mollusca > Bivalvia > Unionida > Unionidae > Megalonaias > Megalonaias nervosa. Next base: position 182,477 of record JAECUM010000302.1, on the reverse strand, counting down.
TCTCTCTCTACTCTTAGTGGATGTTAAACAGAAATCAAGGCAGTGACCATTGTAGACATGGTTGTAAATGTTAGCATCAGATGATGTCAGTTTCATCTTGGAAAAGGTGCATTTCTATCACATGAATGACTTGGCGCATTGTACTTAATACATGTAGCTCAAATTATTGTCCAGTCATTTTACAATGGAAGTTCTTTTGTTTGACATTTGAATAGTTTGTGAATGATGACCACCCACGGAAAGACCAAGACATCATGCCTGATTTACAATCAGATACCATTTCAAGAATCCAGTGATCTTAATGTATATCAAATATATTGGGACAATAAAAAATAAAATAAAAAAGTCTTGTAATTTGGGAAGGTTGATAGACTTCTTTCGCAATACATTTACACTCAAAATTGATTCAAAGAAATCTGAACAAACTTGCACACTGACAAATGAGAGACACACCATATTGATCTTCTCTTGAACATTGTAAATTTATCTTGCAGTTTTAACATGAAAAGTAATCCTCTAAGGTTTAGATAGTTAAATTCCAGTAGACGGCCCCTTTTATTTTAAAAAAAGCAACAAAAGCAAGAACAAATTCTGAATTTACAAATCACGCAACGACCCAGTAATGAGGCTGAATATACATACTTGTTCGATTTTAACTACACATGTACTGTAGACTTTTGATTTGGTGCCCTTTCAAGGAAAGTTAGGGCCCTTTTGAAATCTTGGAAATCCCCCTTCCCAACACTTGACCTAAGCCAGCCCTGCTGATGTATGGGGTAACTATCGGAACTTGTGCAGTATTGTTTCACATCAATCAAGTATAAATGTTATTTTGTTTTAAATGTTTGATATCTGTCATTCATTATCGTTCTTTTCACTGCAGGGAGTGCAATATTACTGAATTTCATATGATACTTAACAAAGTATATTGCTTGAACTGCAACAGAAATAAGGAATTTAATGCATCTGTACATTCTGATAACATAGTATTGAGAAAAATGTTCGCAAATAAGATTCATTATGCTAAATGTACTTGAAACAGATCCATTAGAACTTTCTTAAGTTTTTGTTTCATTTTAAGTTGATGATAATATTCCATAATATGCAGTAGAAAGCAAACTGTTTGAGATAAATGTCGAGACCAATGTTGGTATTACTGCTACTGATAGGTCTTTTATTTGCTTAAAGTCATTACATTATGTTAGAGAAGTGTAAATTTTATTAATTGAGAGAGAGGAATCAGTCCCATGTCTTCCTCTTAATCCATTTCAGCCACAAAGCAGTATACCAAATACAGAAATCATCTGAATACTATAGAAAAAAATTGCATTGCATGTTTTATTTTTTGTCTCAATAGTCAAGTACTTGAATAGTCACATACAGGAAACTGCATTGAAATAATTAACCATCTTAGGTCTGTATTACAATTAGGTTATTGATGCATCATTACTATATGACTGATTAGTTTTTTCTATCATAATAAAAATTTTGTTTTTATATTTTTTCTTACAAGAACAAACAAATATTAGGAAACAAATGGATACAACCACACAGAATGCCTTAAATTTGTTGAACATTTAAGATTTGATAATTTTCCACATTATTATTCATTTCAACAATATGTTGAGGTTGGATTAATTACAAATAATTACCAAACTTTTGCTGTTAATGATGGGACCATAATTTAAGCTGTAAAGTATAACAAGTCAAGTCAGATGGCTTTGTATTAGAAATACACCTTTCCCACACTGAAATTGATATCGTCTTCTGATGCTAAAATTTTATAAGTATTTACAATGGTCACTGTCTTTATTTCTGCAGAATATCCATTCAAGCCAGTTCTTTAATAGGGAGACCATTTAAGTTTTCAAAGGGTTATCATTTGAAACAAATTTATTTTGTGATGAATGAAGCAATAAAAAAATTACCCTAATCATAAAGAACAATAAATTAAATGATGAATCCCATCCAGTATGAATGCACTCAGAATTGAACTAAAGCTCATAGCTGTGTAAAGTATAAAGTATATTCAGCCTCATGACCAGGTTATTAATTTTCATGGACTAAACACATCCACATTTAAGTGTAAATTCAGTGTTTTCTGTTTTGTTGTTGTTATTGTTTTGGGGGCATTAAATCTTCATACCTCAGAGGATTATTTTTCACGTTTAAATAGTTTGATAAATTTGCTCTTTTCAAGAGAAGATCAACAATGTCTCATCAAGTGAATCAATGATGATTTAATTTATAGGATGGATTAAAGTGAACAACATATGGTACTGTATATGTATACAGATATTTGATGATTTTGTTGAATGGTTATTTCAGTTTATGGTATTAGCTCAACAACCAATTATTTTGAAATGTGAACCTGTGTACAAAGGCCAGATATGCGTTTTCCCATGGGTGGCTGCAGTTGACATGTTTGACTGTACATGCTTTATCAATTGAGGAGTGATGTGTATGCTGCAGTAGGAATTAAGATTATGTTTTCTTGGGTTTCTTGCCAAAAAAAGCAGTTCTTTCAGTAGTTCCATCCCCAGTAGGGATCACCAGACTTAGTGGCATCAGTACTGGGGAAGGCACTTAGGTTCTATTTGTAATTGCTAAAGGGAGAAGAAAGGGTGAAAAAAGAGCTTTTTCCCTCCTGTAAGGGGCACAGCTGATATTTCAGCATCCACTACCAGTATTTCTAGATGGATTTTTCTCAGCATCAAGAGAACTAATGTCACTCACCAAGAGATCTCTCATTCACAAGGAAAAAAGTCCAAGAAGAGTTTCCTCTTCATACTAGGCCTATCTCTATCACTCATCTTTAGACAATATTACGAAAGCTGGACTTAGGTGATTACACACAATCTTCTCTTTTATACCTTCGGTCCTTAACGGACTAAAGATAGAATGCAGAAGACTTTGTAGCAAACCAGAGACAAGGTATTTTGCTTTTTCCTGGCTCCTTTAGCAACTGCAGTCATTGTGATCCAGACCACTTCTACATAATAGCAGTTGAGCACAAGGTGAGTAATGTTTCTACATTTTACTCCTTTATAGTCCATCAGCCAGCCATCTTACTGACATTCAGCATAACAATGGTGACAGGTAATGTATTTCTGGTATTCAAATGTAGGGTTTGTTGGGGGCAAGTGAAACTGACTTTAATTTATTCAATACTTATTTGTTACTTTTAGATGAACTCCTTCCACCCAGCTCTGATGTCCTTCATTAGCAAACATCCATGGAAAGAATGCAGAATCACAACTGTGCATGGGCTGATGATGCTAATGTTTTAAGAATTTTTGTGCAGGAGGATGGTACATGTATACCTAACACGGACAAAGTTTTCACACTGTGGAAAGAGTAGGCTTAACAAATACATTGAATTCCCCAAAATTGAATTTTTTAGAATTCCCTATAAACTACATTTCATCTAACTTTCAGGAGTATATTTTTTAATATTATTGGACTATTATTGGTAAAATGCCAGTTGCAAGCAATTGTCTTAACATGGAATTTAATATTGTAACCTTTCACTCTGACATTTTGTTTTGGTCTTGATTGATTCTGTGTAGACGATTTGTTACATATGCAATATTCAATATGACAGACTCATTGCAAACATTATGGCCATATTGGCAAAGTAGACAAATGTTGGCACAAGAGAAAAAGTTTTGTGGCTCATCAGTTACTAAATTATTTTACATTACAGGTGAGAGAAGATTTACTGTCAAATTGTGGAAAACATTCACAGATTGTTTCAGCTGTCTACCAGTAGCTGCAATCGTAGATGAGAAAATTTTCTGCTGTCATGGAGGTACTCAATGTTGTACTTTTGTGTCGTATCAACTGCATCAATGAGTGTATAAAACCTCAGGCTGAAGGTTAGCTATTTATTTTAAATCTAATTTCAGCCTTTGGAATATTTACAAACTGAAATCATGTTTGACCTCTCATATTCAGACATTTATCTTCAAGATGTATGATACCTTTTACTTGTAAATGTAAGCTGAATTTTTCATTACAGTGCTTCATTGCTCAGTTTGTTGCTGTTGCAGGGTCTAACATCCCATCTGTTATTGTTAAACCCTAGAGATACAGACCTGTTTACCCTGCTTATTCTCCTTATTTATACAGATGAAACCACAAAATACTCACTACTGATATTTTAGGGAAGACATGGAAAAATGGCAGAATCTGCAAACATTGCGTCTTAATGTTTCATTCCACTCATAAAATTTCTTTTTGTTTAAAAGAAAAAAAAATTATTTGATCCATGTCCAGCCCCAGCTGTATTCAGAGTGAAGTGCCAATTGGGCTTGTTGAAAAAAAATCTAATTAGCCTGAGAAAACTTTGATAAAGCTGATAAAATGTATAATTTTATTTTTAAGTTGCTGAAAGACTATTAAATTATTCATCCCCATGAATGCCCCTTACCTTTGTGAAGATCATTTGCTTGCCATACTTGTATCAAAGACCGTATCCTGGAATTCAAAGTGAAGCATTTAGCCTATGAATGGGGAACAAATTGCCTGGAATACCTGTAATTTGTGCTCACTTTGCTTTAACATACATGTGATTCTGTCAGTGGCATAACAAAACTACCATTATTAAGGCTGTCTACTGCACATATCATTTCAAAGCTGAAATCTACTGCTTTTGAAAATTAAGATTTTTTTAACATAGTTGAAAAACACCCAACAAAACCCACAATAAAACCCACAATATTTTTACACATTCTGTCAGTGCATTACAGAAACAATCGAGAACCAGTCTATTGGGGACTGGAACTGTTGCAGCAGTGATTACAACCAGTGCATTGATGTACAGCTGAGTAATAGACGAAGGCTAACATGTGTACACTTTGACTTTGGTCAAATGCAGGGTGTTTTTCAGGTGTTAAAGTAATGGAGGGATCAGAGGTGGTCCATAATGGCTTTAGAGTTTTATGATTAAAAATTGGCCATCCTTTGGTGGAGGTAGTGATAAAAAGGAAACATCGTCCAAAAGATGATTGCAGCAGAAACATTTAAATGAGTGATGCAACACTAGTTAAACATTAAGCAGAACCTATGAACAACATCAAAAGTATATAGAGAAATTGTGTTAGAGAAGACACGCCTCAGATGCTAATGAACATCCGCACTTCTGATCCAGTGAGCAAGGTTAACCTTGCTGGAGCAAATGGACAATGGTTAACATCAGAACCTGGAGGAAAACATTGCTTTACAGGAAGTATTTTGAGATCTGAATAATCAAACAAGTCAATTTGATATGATTTCTCTTTTTTATTTCTTTTTATATTTAATGACTGCAATTGTAATGTTGTGTGACAATTTATTATTAAAAAAAACAGGACCCTTTTGGGCACATGGAATTCGAACCTGGGCTTGTGGAATTTGCATCAAGGATTGTAAATTTTTTAAAGTCACAATCACTGGGCCTGTCTCTAAAAACATTTTCTTTGAGCACTGTCACCATGTGTGTTTCAGAAAAGAACAAGAACAGTAATAAAAACAATAATAAAATCCTGAAAATCTGTTGGGTTTCTTTTCTTCAAATTTACATGATCCTATTGTATCCTCACCCATTGCCAAGTAATGAAGGACTTGCCATCCAATCAATTATTTTCCAACCAAGGAAAGTAAATCAGTGTAAAAACTAGAATTTCATTTCTTCCAATCCTTCATTTTCTTCTACCCTCAGAACCTGAATAGAAAACACTGCAGCTAATCTCGACACGGGACTTCCTGAACCCTAGATAATTTTGGTTGATTTTTTAATCCATAATTACACCTAAGGATTTAACAAATATAAAGTGATACATGTTGCATTATTAAAGCTGCCAGTGAAAATTGCTGATATGTAACACACACTTAACAGTAGACTCTAGCATCACTGACTGATGATGTGACATTTTTTTTGAAAACACTGATTCAGTGTCAGAGGTTTTAGTTGTGCACTGGCTGTCAGACTAAGCAAGGCACTGAGGACTGAGTGAGAAGGAATTTACCCTTGATTATCGTAATTATTTCATCCATAAATGGCAAGAAAAGGTGTAGTTCAGAGGAAATAGCTTGGGATAAGGTCACTGAATGTTTAAGTGAATAATTCTGAAAGGAAGCAAAAAATATAGCATATCGTTATTGGAGCATGGCATAAACAGTTGAATTTTAAATAGCATATTGGCACTGGTGTATCGCATATTGTCCATTTTTAAGGTGTCTCTGGATGAATCAGGACTCCCACTGTAAATGGCCATAGGAAGAAGACTGGATTTGGGTTAAAGATTTTCATTTCAATATATTTGCTAAACCCCTTGATAGATTTTCTTCATACTTTGGGTGAATTATTGTGAACCCAGAAGGTCAGATTTTACAGCAGTGCTTTGCTCATGGGCTTGACTTGCAGGATCCATTTTTATTGTTACTTTTTTGTATTTCTTCCCTGATTACGCATTACTTTAGCAGGATGTATGTTAGTTGTCTGTGAAACACCTGTTTGTTTTCCTTGATTCTCACTTGTGATAATTTTTGTAAATGTCTTTCTTGTGTCTTTACATCCAGGCCTGTCTCCAGATCTTCAGTCAATGGAACAGATCAGAAGAATAATGAGACCAACAGATATACCAGATACAGGTAAGTTAAGCATGTAGTTGAAATGTACATCATGCAAAATAATTTTATTTACATTCAAAAATACCATTGTGGGATCTTATTTTAAATCAAAGCATGCATGTTTACCTTTCCTTACTGTCTTCAGATGACATCCTAATTTTTCTCATTATCCGTGTTCCATGAGTTAGATATGGTATACATATTGTGTATGACTTGGTTTCTGCTTGTATCGTAAATTAAAGCATTTTTTATGTATTCTGAAAGTGATAAATATCTCAGACTTATGCAGAGTCAGCAATTCTGCTAGGCCATTTGATCACAGAATTCTTGCGAAAACAATAGTCACACAGCTTTCAAAACCCAATAAGCGACAGCTTGCGCTGATTTCCTGTGATTTTCACGATTTGAACTCAATGAGCAAAGTTTTGAATTTTTGTAAAATTGAAATGAATACCTATCAAATTATAATGGTCATGTCTTTTTGTCCATGAAGTCAGTTGATTACTTAGACTTGTTTGCATGCAGGCTTACATATAATTCGGATCTGGCCTCGGTTTCAAAAATGTTCTCGAATTTTCTTCTCAAATTAAGATTTTATATTATCCTGCTTATGATACTTCCAACAGTGTCAATATTTTTGTCAGAGGTAGAAATACTGAAAGGATACGAAATAACTCATTCTTTTTATAATTTATCATGGAAAACCTCTTATCCTTGAACAAAGAGTTGAGGAATTCCTCAGAGATAAGACAACAAGACTCTTTTAGACAAAATATAAGATTTTATTTTTTTAAATTTTTGATGCCTGCTGAATTTTCTGTAAATCAAAGTCATTGTTACTAAGCATGCAATAAGGAAGATATTCAGAAATGTTGAGATGTTAAGTGCAGCTGAGCTTTGTGTGGTTTATGTAGCAACTTTTGACAGGTTTTGATTGCATTATCTCCCAGAGGGTTATAGCAGATTGATCCATTGATCTGCTGTGAAGGAAATTTTGAAGGAGTGAAAGATCAGTAGAAGCCATGAGTTGTCGAAACATAAAGTGATTATTTTGATGAAGCTGGGGACTTGATGATTATCTTCTCAGGGTGACACGAGGGAAGAAGATTGAAAGCTGTGATGCAGAAAAATGACAGCACCTTGGCATCCCACCATGTGGGTGGTGAACTAGTGACTGAAAAAATTTATGGCAGCATCTCTGCAGAGTAACTGCTAAGCAACCATCCCCTCACATTTACCAACTGATTCTTTCATCCCATGTCCAGTGCTTGATGAGTTTTAACAGAATATGCTGTCTTTTCTATTGATCAGAAAACTTTATCTATACTGAGTAGCTTCATTAAAAGCCTCTTTTTCTTTTCCTTTTTCTTGAATGTAAAGTTAGCAATACAGTTTGCCTTGGCCTTTCATGAAAGTTGTCAGCTGGAATGGGTGATTACAATTTTAGCTGTTATTAAAATTTGTAATCAGATAATCTGATAGATAATTTCTGTTTCACCCATTAAAATACAGAGCTGTTTTAGAAAATATTATTTTATGGCAATTTAACTCTTGCATTATGTACATTAAGAAAACGTCAAATTTACAGAAATATTCAATTAAAATTCAGTTTTAGTTTTCAAACAGTTTATAAAGTCAGAGCACATGTGGTTTTGTATAAATAACTTTATGAAGGAGGTTTTGAATAAATTCATGTTTTCAGGTTTGTTATGTGATCTGCTATGGTCAGACCCAGACAAAAATGTTCAAGGATGGGGAGAAAATGATCGTGGGGTGTCATTCACATTTGGTGCAGATGTTGTCAGCAAATTCCTAAATAGACATGACTTGGATCTTATCATTCGGGCCCATCAGGTATAATATGCCATAGAAATAGTTTTCTCTTTACAATATGCCTTCTCAAATATTGAACATGTTCTGTCAGGGCATTGTCTGTCTATCGGTAAGCATGTGTATGTTAACTACTTTTTGAACAGGAGATACTTTGATTAAACCTAACCCAGAAATGCATAGTCCCTAAAATCACAGATTGAAGGTTTGGGTCTTAGCTGGAATGAGAACATGTGATTCTAATGTTTTGTTGATGTCCCAACTGTAACAGTTTTAATGATGAGACAAGAAGACATATTTTTGATGAAATTTTGATTCAAGTATCATTGGTTTGTGTGTCCTGCACCACATCCAGGTTCCGGATTCAAAGGTTATGGTCACACCAAAGTTAACATGATCTTTTTCTGTGTACTGTTTTGGGACACTTTTTTTTGTGTCTACTCAACTTTTGAACCGTAAATGCTACTTTTGTGAAACTTTACATAATTCATCTGTGTCTTGCTAAAAGGTCATGGTTGTAGTTGGGTTAACTGTGATTGTCCACTCTTTAACTTTTAACTATGAAGTCTATTTTGATGGAACATGACTAGATTGTGTGTTTTTTCAGCAGCACTGCACCTCAACCTTGTTAGCTCATGAGTGACATGTTCCATAAGCATCAACCACAGTGTAAACAAAGAAGACGAAGATTTCAGTCAGAAGTTGGGTGGTGTGGAGTTACTATCATCTTTCATTGATACATGAGAATTATACCAAATTATAGGGAGAATTATGATCTCCATTGTCCTACACAAGTATGCTTCATGTGGATTTTCATATTGTAAGTGTCTGGGGCAAAGAGTTTGAATCAAAGGTATTTGAAGAAAATACTCAGAAATCAGTTGTATTTGCAGAATTACAAAATGCTGCATTACTTCATTTTCACCTCTCTTTCTCTCCCTCGATGTTCTTGCTTTAGAGTCTAGAATCATCTTCTTTTTCACGAGTCTTAGCCACTGATCTGTTATTAGTTTTGGGCTCAATGAGTAAATGCCCACCCCTTCCATTCTATGTAAGTTTGGGTTATAGTTGGGCTAATTATTCGGTTTTATGCTTCTTGTATTCGAATGAAACTTGATGGCATCAGTAAGAAATGAACAATGTTTTTCTGTTATCGACTTCTGAATCAGTGTTGTATCTTTTGGGAAGTGAGGGGGATAAAAAAAATCCCCAGAAATAAGGCAGGACATAATACAGATTTTAAGATTTTATGCAGGACGATTAATATTTGTATCTGTACTCATCAGACTTTATAAATGACCAAACTTGAATACTGATTAGATCTTCTTAGCTCACCTGGTCATTAGGCCAAGCAAATTTTTGGTATGGTCATGTGTTTGTCATGCATTGGAGACCCCAGGTGGCCAAGTGGTCTCAGCTGTTTACCTTCACAGCTTACTGACTGACATCTCGCCTCTGTCCACTTTGGTTCAAGTCTTGATTCAAATAGCATACATATTTGAGAAAACTTGCCAGTAGCTTCCCCTGGGTTGGTTTCTACCTGGGGTTTTCTTAAATATAATGGCTGCCATGTATAGCCTATCATCTGCTGAAAAATGTCATTCAACCCACAAAACACAAAACTGTCATGTATCATTGGTCATCTAGTCATGGTTGTCATTTACATCTTAAAATCCACATGACTAATTTACCCATGAATTTGCATTTTGTATTCTGGCTGTTAAAATGATACCAATTTGGCCACCATTACTTTTTTAACAACTTATGCTCAAAACTGGTCAACATGTGTTGACCAAATTTCACAAAGAGCACACAAGTACAAAATGTCTTTCATATTTGTTCAGATGATGCTGATAAGGCCACTGCATCTTAAAATATAAAAACTTTCAAATGACATTTTCAGAAAACTGCATAACAGAATTGGATCAGTTTCAGTGTTTTTACATGTAATATGTTTGTCCATTTGTTTGTCTGTTTATCCATCCATAATCCAAACTTTAATTTCCTGGCAAAACTCTTAGACTGTTCATGATAATTCTGTGAAATTTTTTACATATTTTACACTAGTGGTCCAGATGTAACATTTGCGATTCATTTTGTCAGGCTTAGTATTTTAGAGTTTTCATCCATTTGTTCACCCATCCCCCCACTTGCCCCCTTAATTAATCAGGTACATTTTTCACCTTAGTTTGTATATGACTTGTACATTGAGTAAACAAGAATTTTTAGGGTCAAAAGTTGCTGAAGGAAGAAAACATCTTTGCTTATTAACTTTAGTTATAGACTACATACCTGACCAGAGTTTGTGGAGGGCTTGCACTTTGGCATGGAAGAGGACTTTTTGATTTTGGGGTCAAAGGTTAGAGTCATTATGGTTGAAGGAAAAATAGGTTTTGCAAATAACTTTTGTTCTAGATTACGTTCTTTGACCAGACCAAACTTTGTGGATGGCTTGTAGTTAGGATATGAAAGAAATTCTTCAGGTTATGGAGTCAAAAGGTTACAGGCAGTGGTCATGTTTAGTCTAAGTAGAAATTGATGGCTTCTGCACAACAGGTTTAGTTTAAGACTGCATTCCTTGACTTGAGATCCTGGTCATTGGAACCTGTATGTCAGTAAATCTCCAGAGTCAGCCATGCCAGACTAGTGTTTATACAAAGGACTATTAAATTGGGGGGGGGGAGGTATAACATGACATTCACAGGATTCTAGTTAAACTTTTGATTTCACAATTTTTTAGGTTCCCAAGGCATTAGATATGAAATTCAGCAGTCTTGTGTCAGTATAAACATTTATATTCTATGTTTATATATTTCTATCTTATTCCCTATTCATATCATAAGATAATCCAACATTTTCACATTTAAATTTGTGAATATTGAATATTTATTAATGTTGAATGTTCATTAGAATTGGACTTTTTCAAAACGCTCCTTTTTGGTCACCACATATTTATATTTTGTCTGCCAACTTTTTAAAAATAAAATGGGTTCCATAGATTAGTGTTATTATAAATTGGTTCCATAGATCAGTGTTATTATAAGTGGGTTCCATAGATCAGTGGTATTATAAGTGGGTCCACAAGTTGTCCAAGGGGGGAATTATATTTATGGGAGATGTGTACATAGTTTGTTGGTTGTTTTTTGGGGGGTGTTTTTTAAAATGAAATTTAGGTTACCATTCAAAGTTTAATGTAACAGTTAGAGGTCATGTTTGTCAACATTAATACCCTTTTGTATTTAGGGCTGTTCCATTAAAACATATATGGGACCAAGGGAAGGCACTTTTAAAGTGAGTTACTCAACCATAGATGCAATTTAGAATATTCGTATCATTTACTATGAACTCTGTGAAATCAAAGTACCACGGCATATATTTTTCAAAAACTTCCTTCCCTGGGTGCCATGTATATTTAAATGGAACAACTCTTATGGCATGCAGTGCTTTTTGCTTTTTTTTGGTTGTTTTATGTACTGTATGCAGATATTTTGTTTTAAATTCATTTGCAGAATTGATGTATAATATTTGCACTTTATATTCATATTGTATAATGGAATAAATGTAGTTTCACTGTCATTCAATATTTCAAGTAATATAAAAATAAAATCTGTCTATTTCTATGTTCCATTATACTTGTATATATATTGTAGCTTCTTGACTGTGGATGCATGATAGATATCAAGCAAGCTGGCAGCTGCTAATACCATTTTTATCAGTCTTTGGTATGACTCGGCCAAGGTTCAAACCTGTGACCTCTCGCATCTGAGGCAGATGCTCAAACCACTAGGCCACTGGAGCTGTCTCTTTTTCTTTTCTTTTAGTTAAAATAATTATTTTTTCCAGCATTAAAGTTTGTCCCTTTTTAGTCTGAGGTTCTTAAATTGTTATTAAGGTACTCGGTATTAACATTATTAGTGCTCAGTTGTAATATCGACTGTAAAGACGGTTTTTACTAGGCTTTGGGAAAATATGAAAAATCTATACATATGCATTGTATAACTTACAGTTAATGAAATAAAATGAAACAGTTATGTCATCCAGAAAGAGAATCATATACTCATTGACAAAAGTCAATGGCTCAATTCACAGAAGACATAAAGGGATGGACTCTATAAACAAAGTGTGTAGCCCAGGGTCACATCTTCTTGAATAGACACCTTGGTGTGTGGGATGTAATCACTGTAACATCGGGGGGAAAAAAGCAACAAATATCACAAGCCTTTTCACTATCAATCAAATCCCAGAAACAATTCTCACTAGCTAGTTTAATAGACAAAGACCTTATTAACCCCCCGGCAATACGGATTAACTCTAAAGACAAACAATATACACAACCACTGCCTTAACTTTGGCACTACAATGGCAATTTGCGACATGTACATTAGCCTGGTTTATGGTCTGCAATATCTGTCACTGTATAGTTGACATGCCAAATTTACAAACTGGTATCCAGACTCTGTTTTTTCTGTTGTTGTTTTTTATTTCATTTTATGTTTGGTTTTTTATCAGAACAATCTTTACTATTCAAGCGGTCGTTGTCACAAACGATTACATAAAGGTCACTGGTGTCTGTCTCTGTTTTTACAAAACAGTTGTTCATCAGGCTAGATAGACTGGTACCCTCCCTATTTAAATATGGGTGGTATCTACATAAGGCTGGAAACCAGGCTAAGTACTGGAACAATCTACATGTACTTCAGTCTGGTTTACAATCAGAAATATAAAACACTATAGGCATACTTTAAAAAATTCAGATATTGGTAGCCAGTCTGGTTTTTGTTTTTTTGTTTTTTAAAATGGTAGAAGCAGCCATTGTTACAAGGATTAAATAAAAAGTTGGTGGAGTTTATCCCCGTTTCGGCGATGTGGTCATTCATAGCAGTGTCGAAATGTATATTTTGCCAAAACATTGTGGTTGTTGGTCACATTCAGCAGGTGGTCACTCATGACAGCATTTATATAATAAAATCAATCCCTGCACTGTGATTGTGGTCATAAATGACAGTTGGTCGCTCATAGCAGAGGTCGCTCATAACAGGTTTTACTGTATGATGCTGAGGAAATGGGAGCTAATTGCATTTCCCAAGGATTCATCTCAGAACCTAACACGGGCTACCCTGGGTAGATATCGAACCTGCATCCCTTGCATTGTGAAACAGATAAGCACTTAATATTCTGCTTGTTTTAGGTGGTGGAAGATGGATACGAGTTCTTCGCAAAAAGACAACTTGTGACATTGTTTTCAGCACCTAACTACTGTGAATTTGACAATGCCGGTGCCATGATGTCAGTGGATGAGACTTTGATGTGTTCCTTCCAGGTAAGCTTTGAAATTTTTGAAGATGTGATTCATACATGGTGACATGGGCAATTGATCCTAAAGTGAGTTGTTGCCTGTTAAAAACTGTATATCCCTCATATTAGTAGAGGTTCCATTTTGACTACATGAGTATAAACTGCCAACAGTATATCACTCTCTCTCTTACAGTGCAGGTATTCCCATGACTCCCAGTCATGAAACTTTATGGGTGTATTTATCATGAACAGTTCTGCTCATCACATGCAAAAGTAGGCCAGAGTGATCTATTTCATGTTGCAGTAATTAGCTTAAAGTGTTGCATTTAGCTCAGGTTCCTTGACTCAGTTGAATGTTCAGTCATGAAATGTGATGGATACATTTTTCTTGGGATTCTTTTCACCACAGGCAAATGTAGATAACAAAGACCTCTTTTTCTTGTTCTGGTGATTTTGCCAGGTATTTGGGTTGTGACACTGTGGAACATGCTTGACATGGAATTCTGCTGAATTTTTATTCTCCTTCGAATACATTCACCAATCACATTAACGTTACAAAGATATTCTGCTACCTCTCAAATCCAGCAATCATTGAAAGATGAAAAAATGTGACCTTCCCATTTACATTCCATGTATACAAATGAAAGAAACTCTTCCCAACCCTTGCCTTTACTACCCCTTACTGCCACTAGGTCGCTACAGTTGTTTCGCAGTTTGTTTTCTCTGATACAAGATAAAACATATCCAATACCTCTCATGGAATTGAATTCATTCTTGTGGACTTTTACACCATCCATCAACATACTTGCTGTAGTACTGAGGGTAAAGGACTATATATTGCAATCATTATTTTTTGTGAAATAATTGATTTTATGTAAATTTATTGCAGACATGAACTTATTTTCCTGGTGCATGATGTAACACAGCATTGTCAATACAGAGTTGGTTTCTTTCATGCACAAAGATATTTGTTCACTTATTTAGTAGCAAGTGCAGTTTATTTATGTACAGAAACAAATTTGGCTTGTTATTTTGCCAAAATTTCTCATTATTGTCCTTCAGAGAATAAAAGACCATGTCAGTAAATCGAACAAAATGCAAAAGGTTTAAATCAATTGAAGACATGCACAGGATATGTATTGCATGTACAAAATGCTCATCAACAAATACGTGCAGCATGTGTGAACTGTGGTTAGAAACCACTTAGTAAGAGGTACTACAATGAGGGCTAAGAACAAAGGAGCAGAGTACTAAGTTCAGGGAAAGAATGTGATGTACTAAATCTTCATCCAGAGATATCGTCCACTATTCAAGTGAGAAGGGGACACGGGACACTGTGATGGTCCCTCATTCTCTAACTGATACATCATAACTGTTCCCAATGGAACTGCTGTAGTCCATCTGGCCGGCCAGCTGCATACAAAAATTGGTGACTGTGAAGCCATCACTTTGTTGAGCCATGATGTATACTGCTGGTTGCACATGGTTATGTGGATCTGGTTAACCAATCCATTTTATTTTGCCTTACAGACCAGCCAGGTAATTAAAGAACTGGTCACCCATTTGAGAGCCATGCTGATCACAGAACCAATAGCCAGGCCAGCCAGTAGCCAAAAAGACCAGCCAGCACAATTACTATTATTTCAAATCAGCAAACCAAACTATGGCACATCCCAAGTGGCTCATGCACCTGCCATTGCAAAGTTTTATGGCATACCCTTTGAGAAGATGTCAAACAGTTCACAGGGACAATACCTGTGCCTCCAAGGATGTTTAATTTTGATGTTGATAGAATACCTGATGAAGACAACCCCCACAGTGAGTTTAGGGATATCCTTGACAATATCACATACACCAATCCTAAAACAGAGCACATGGAATACAGCTTTATAGCAGCTGTGGAGGAGTTCAGCTGATTACTGAGTTCTTGGCCCTGTCAACAAGTCAGGCCTATAAGGTCAAGGCTTCACATCATCTTTCCAACTTCTTCTACAGCCATTAAAGGTTAAATAAATTCTGACTGCCTGACAATGCATACATTTGCCTTCATTCAGCATTAAGCAGCTGTCCTTGGATAAAAACATTGCAGCAGTCAGTATGACCAATCCTCTGTTATATAAGGTGGACAGAAATAACTTGCATGCCAAATCCAAGTCAGAGAAAAATGTGATCATTACTTCCTCTATGCTCAGTTTGGCTTCATTTTTGCCATTTTGAGACTGGTAAAAAAACCCTGTAACAATCATGTGTGGGAATCCACGACCCTCGTTGCAAAGGTGATTCATAGAGCTGTGCATCACACAATGGTTAACACCTTGACAACATCAGCTAACCTTGATCATGTGTGCTAGCACTCATCCGCCCTAAAACTGCATAATACCTTGGCTCTGCATTTGGCACCTTTTGGCATGCTTCGTGGATCAATCTGTCTCCTGAGAATGAATTTGCAATATGAGGTTTTTTTTCAGAGGGACCTCGGATTTCATTTGTTTAGTCTCCTCCCCTTTTTAACTTTCCTTTCCATGGCAAATTTGCAGCCCTATTGGGGAGAAGAGATGAATATTAAGGAACTATTTACCAATATTTGTGCTCAGACTCCCATTTGGCCACAATATCAACCCACGGGCTTTCACCAAGATTATCAAGTGTGTTGTGTCTCTCTTCCAGTCAGCCTCCAAAAACACATGGTAAGTTTATCTTTGGTCAGGGACAGAAATGATTTATCCCTTTTGAGTCAGGATTTCTGATCAATTGGGACAAGTCATACCTCATTTTATTCCAGCATTTTGTCCACCTCAGCATGGAATATTTTACGTACTTCAATCTTACTTGCCTTCCTCAATTGTGAGCAGTGTGGATTATTGAGCTTGCAGAGTCGATTTACAATACAGATCTCAGCAACTCATTGGATTAATCTGTGCGACAGTGGATTTGATTCTCCTCAGTTGCCTTGTCATGCATCCTTCGCAAACAGCCCTGCTAACCCAATGGCAACCCTTTTCCAGGTGTCTAGATAAAAAAATCATTATCGTTAATAAAGTAGTGTCTTTCCTTAATCAGTGGCTCAACAAACAATGGCTGGTGGTGGGAATTCATTTAGATTAGCCCTAACTTGCTATTGGTATGGTTGAACCATTGGGGAACCCATATATTTCCAACCTTCAAAACAGTAGCAGATGGAGGGAACTGCTCCACGTCAAAATCTTACTAATGAAGGCTATAGTAAACATGTTTCAGTTCTGGAAAAAACAAATATATGCAACAGTAGTCCTCATTATGTTGAACATTTCAGTAGTGGTGGTCTATCTGCTCAAACAAGGAAGGATGAAATCACCAGATCTGTGCATCCTGCTACGGGATTTTTTCCACTTTTGTACCCAGATGAGTATAACTGCCCAGACCAGACATATTCTGAGAGGGCTTAATGTCCTGAGTGGTTGGTTGTCAAGAATGGGCTAGACCCATCACACAGAATGGGCTAGACCCATCACACAGAATGATCTGTCCACAAAATGATCCATCAATGGACCAATGATAACTCTGTTTGAGAGGAGATGGAATCACAAACTGCCCACCTTTGTCTCACCAGTCCCAGACCCTTCGTCTTTAGCTGTGGATGTACTCTTCATCAGATTGGAGTGGTTTTGGGGGGCTATGCCTGCCCTGTCCCCGGTCCTGGTACCAAAACTAATTCAAAAAGTGAGGGGTAAAATATGCAAAATTATTCTTATAGCCCCTCTGAGATGTTACAAGTCCTTGATGAATGATCTGTTTGATTTAGCAGTAGATGTTCCCAGGAAAATACACCTGAGACCCAACCTGCTGATTCAGAAACAGCCTTGGTTATTGATGTTTCATCCATTATTAGATAGGCTACTCTTTCATGCCTGGCTCTTGTCAGGAGAGCCTTGCAAATAAAAGCATTTCAGCTCTACCATGGAGAGAATCTCACATCTCACAAGCTAGAAGCCTCTCCACTTTGAAGGTGTAAAAGGAAATGGCTGATTTTAATGGACTGGTGCAACAGCAACAGAATGTCCCTTTGAGTGCCTTCATCCCATAACTGGATAATTTCTTTCTAAACCTCTTCCAAGAGAAAATGTTCACATCCATTGTGATCAAAGGCTACAATTCCATGATCTTGGACATGCAGATATCATGGCAGAATGCATATAGGATTTATCAGACTTGTTAGCCCAATTAATAGACCAAATTCTATTGCCCTGTTTCCCAAGTGAAATTTATTGTGGGTATTGACATGGCTCAGTTTAAGTCCATGGTCAAGGTTGCATGTCCTATGCTGCAGCGTAGTCTTTAAGATGCCTGTGCAGTATGTAACTGGTTCTGGATGAAGGAAAATGGTGTTCAACTGACCTCAAATATGGCACCATTGTGGCCATTTGTAAATCTGTTATCACTACTCTCGCATGAATGACGGCATTGAAATAGGGTTTTCACTAATACACTTTTTGCAATATTTAATTGCTTCTGAAAGAAAATGATAAATCTGGTCACCAAGATATGTACGCTTTTGTGAAGGAGTTTTGAAAACTAGACATAATTTGATGTTATGAAATCAAAGGTTATTGCTTGCATTTTTGTACTTCATTAACCTTATGAACATTGTAACTTCTACATTTTTGTACTTTGTTGACCTTATGAACATTGTAACTTCTACAAGTGAATTTTGACAAGCCTTTGTATTGAGCATTCTAATGCACAAATTGATAGTCTGCATTCTGATGTTGATTTTAAGGTCAAAGGTCTTGACACCGGGTTTTAGCTGCACTGGTGACACCGGGTTTTAGCTGCACTAGCTTTTGAACATGATAACGCAAAATAAGTATGAATGGATTTTTTTATATAAAAATGTTTATAACTCAGACATGTAAGAAAATAGATTTTTTGCTAAATTTGGTATGTTGTTTCTCATAATTATAAGAGATGGTTCAATACTCAGCTGTCAGAAAAGAGGACACTGTCTTATTTTGGATTCCTGAAAATTATTTTCAACTAGTAGAGCAGCAGTTCCCAACCTCAGGTCATGACCAGATGGGGGGTGGGGTCAGGAGGGTTGCATATGGTCATTAGAAGAAACTTTTGAAATCATATTATAATCATCAGGGTCAAGAGGTCCTGTTGGTGGCTAATTTAAAGTCACTGCAGAAAAAGGAGGAACCACTGGAGTAGAACATAAGTCCTGACCTGATGTACAGAGGAAATGAAAGTTTTTTATCACGACACTTGGTGAAGGGATGCATCTTGATAAATACTGTACCCTTACTGCAAAAAGATTTCTCTAATCTGTATTTTATGCTTCACTGACTTTGTTTACATGTTGTCTAAAGTTTTCATTTCTTGTGTGCTGTTTTTAATAGAAGCATGAAATTCTTTGGATGCATGTCCTTTTTGTACTACACATTATTACCCAAAGAAGGTCACTATGGCCTACATTTTATGATATATTCACATAGGTTAAGTTTCTTTGTTTAGCATTCAGTCACAAATTTTTTGCATGCTTTTACATCCTAGCCTCCACAGAACGGCCTTTCTGATCAGAGATGTTGGAAGCAGAAATAAATTTGTTTATTCATTGATAAACCTTGAATATTATTTCCTGTACACTGTATATTGTGACAGGTTATTCTCAACAGCTAAAGGCATATTGTACATGTGAAAGAGTAGGTATTAGAAAAGTAGACTGCTTGCATATGATGTGAGGCCTCATTTGGAGTAGCTAATCAGGGTCATTGTAGAACTAAGTTTGTAATAGTGATCATTCTGACTGCCAATTCATAGTTACTCCAAACCTTTGACTTCATCCAATAAATTCTGGCTTCATGGGTGAGAAATGTTAAAAACTTCTAAATAGATTTTATGAAGTGAACAACAACAAAATAGGAAAGAAAACAAATCATTTCTAGTTTTTATCAGCTTGTTATAGCACCTTTGCTTTGATATCATACAAAAAATAATGTTTCTATTGTTTTGTCTGTTATGTCCTATCAGAGGGGCTAACATTTTGTTGTCAAGATCATTTTCATCAGAATTTATTTTCTGCATGATAATTTATATTGACAGTGTCTGCTGGAAACTACTAAAAGCTTTGTAGAGGTGAGCTCAGTAATCACTGATTTAACAGGATTTAACTCAGGTTATGATACTGTTCTTTTAGATCTTGAAGCCATTTGAGAAGAAGGCCAAGTACCAGTATGGTGGATTGAATTCTGGTCGACCAGTGACACCACCTCGGGGACCACAAAAAACAAAAAAATGAACAATCTTTGCGATATACAGTGTTTGAAATGTATAATCCATTTTGCTTTTTCTTGAACTACATACAGTATCATGTGCTTTGACAAAATAAATTTGTGTGTGTGACACACATTGAGGGAGTTGTTGACAAGAATTAGTATGCAGGTTAAAAAATGAGCACACAAACACCTCATAGGAGACCCAATGTCGATATTGCAGTTTTTTTTTGTCATCCTGCAAACTTCTGGTTAAAAAAAAAGGCTTTTGAAGCATACAATTAGAAAAGTCTAGATATTGATATATACAATGATACACTTTTGTGTATGAGGTGGAGTGAGGGTAGGGGAAGACACTCCCTGTATAATGTGATTGTTCTTAACTATTGTTTCATAATTGCTTTAAATGTGTTTTAAATGCTTTGTAAGCCAAGTTGCCTTGTTATTTAGAAATGCATTGCTATTAGGACATAGGTTTGGGATCTTTTTTTAATTAAGGGCAGTGTCTGTAATCTCTAAATTTGCCCTGTACAAATGCTTGCACATGTACTGATTTCTTTTAATTCATTCATGTCATAAAAAGATTATATTTACATATATTAAGCTATATCGCGACATAGTAATGCTAGGAGATAAATTATTTCATTTAAGCTTAGTTGTAGTAAATTCTTTTTCTCCTTTCCAGTATATTCTACCAACTAGTATACAAGTTAGAATCTCAGTATATGTATGTTTTTATCATTTATGATAGTGTTGTTTTGAGCATCATTTGTTCATCAGGTTTGATGGATTGATTGATTAATTAAGTATGACTTTTTATGATCTAGTTTCCTTACGGTACCAATAAATTTATTAAATTATTATTAGTATTGACTTGGATAATCCCAAAATTAAAACATTTAATAATACAATTATAGAATGATAACATAGACTATACTGAATTAATAACATTGCAAAGAATATTTTGTTTGATTGCTTTTTGTCCATATTTTAATTAAAATTTAGCGGTGATATAAGCAACCAGATTTAAAAATGGTAAGCAAAAGTGAAGTGAAAACAGTCAAAAGTGTGGGCTTAGTTTGGGTTCCAGAAAAAGGGTCCAGTAAATAAGGACAATCCAAACCTGACAAAAGTGTGGCTTAGTTTGGGTTCCAGAAAAAGGGTCCAGTAAATAAGGACAATCAAAAGTGTGGGCTTAGTTTGGGTTCCAGAAAAAGGGTCCAGTAAATAAGGACAATCAAAACCTGATAAAAGTGATTTGCATGTTGTACAAAAAAGAATACACATACAGTGGTTGGTAAAAGACATGTACATGATCTCAAACAAAAGCGTTTTGATTTTATGATCTTTTCTTGTTGAGTCTTACCATATTATTTATTCAAGAAACAAGATATTGATAAATAAATATTGTTTTGTATTATAATATATGCCTAAAGGGTAAGTCACATTCACTTACATTTTTATAAAAACATTCTGTAAAAAATGTCAAAATATAACATAAAAATTAGAGGAACGGGAGGTTTTAACATGTTTTACATTCATTATGATTTTAGTCTAGCATCTAGTGTATTCTTCCAAGAGGATTTTCAGCCTAGCAGGCAATCTTATAAATAAGAAGTACTCTCCACTCAAACAGAAAATGTGTATGTGATGGTGTTTCTCTATAAGAATATGAAGTTGTACATTTTTGCTTCGAATGTTAATTGAATGTCTCAATTGTACTTACATGTATTACCTTAGTCTACATGTTGAAGACTTTTCTGTTCAAAGTTGAAAATTCCAGAATTTTTATAAAACCCTACTGTTAATGTTAATTAAGTTTATCATGTAATAATAATCATGATTAAGTGGTTTTAGTCATTATCTGTTATCTAGTCATTACATTTCATTTACATGACAAGTTTTTTCACCTGTTTTTACATTCTTGTTATAAACCTCTGAAGGCAATTTTGATAATTTATTTTTATTAACCTGTTCTTGTTATAAGCAAATGAACACAATTTTGATAATTTATTTTTTATTAACCTGTTCTTATTATAAGCAAATGAACACAATTTTGATAATTTATTTTTATTTAAATAAATAGGAAAACAGTCTTAAATTTAAATCCTATTACAAAAACTTTGGTTATATACGAGTTAGATCCTAGCTAAAATTGATGCATTATAATTATTTGTCATGTGGCAGCCATATTGAATCAATTAATAATTAATTATTGATCGGTTGGTGTAACTGAAGATCGATCATGAAAAATTTCAATCAGTTCCCAACACTACTTTAAGACTTACTATATATTTGTATTTAAGGACATGCCTGTTTTTATAGCATGATAATTCACACTTCATGTCTACTTCATATGGAACAAGCAGGATGCAGTCTTGTGCTATTTATTTATTCATACTTGGTTGTGCTATTTATTTATTCATACTTGGAATTGATATATTTTATGTTGATACTGCCAATTAAGCAAAATATAACTTGCATATATAAAAGTGAAACCTATTCTGAAGAGAAATATAGAATTACTAATTGCTTTTTTTTTTTGTACAAACGTTTGCCTAAGTAACTTTAATATTACATATCTGTCATACTGAGTGTTCATCAGACTCTCTGTCCTTTTGGAGTCAGCTGGTGTTTGATGGTTTTTTTTACAGTGTTGGAAATTAATTAAAAACATTTCATGATTAACCATGTTTCTGCTAACCAATCAATGATTGATTAATAATCAGCTACTTTAACCACATGATGTTGTGCCAAAACCAGGAAGCATTTTCATATAGGTTAGAATCTGAAACTGAAAGATTGGTACTGGAATTCAACAGAAATTGATCCTATATACTGTAATTGATTAATTTGTCATTACACTAAAAGTCACTGTTGCTCAGACAATAGATTAAATGGAACAGAATTAGTGTTATGTGAGCAACAACTAGTGTAGGGACTGTAAAACTGTTGTCCATCTGAATTCTTTCAATTTTTAAGCAGGTTGAAGAGGTATTTTAAATAAATACATATATGCATTTCATCAGATATTTAAGTCTCTTCTGTAAACATGTTTTTTTCCAACCTTTTTTTTTTCACTCAAAGAAATTTACATCCAGTATCATGAGAAAGATAAAGTACATGAAAGGAAAAATGTTTAAGTAATATTAAATGTAATATTTTTTTCAGTATGAAATAAATGTAATGCAGTTATGTTTCGTCTTATTATTTCTTGGAGTAAAGAATGTGATTGAATGGAAGTTCTCTTGATTGCATCAAAATAGATTCATTTAGCATTATGTTACGATTTGCTTGAATATGAAATTCTTATAGATTTTTGTGTGTCATCATATTGCTTTGAATTCTAGATTAACTTAGAAATTATGAAATTTTTTTTACACATCTTTGAACATCAAAATAAATCACTAAGTTATAAAATATTTATATTGCATTTTCTTGTTTTTCTTTGAAGTATGTACTGAATGTTTTGTAGTGTAAATTGTACATGAATGGTCACATATTTTTTAGTCTAAGCTTCCTGTAATATATAATAAATATACATAATTATTCTGAGTTATACAGATTTTTTGCAAAGTGGTGCAGGGATGATTTTTGCCTGTGACTTGAATGCACGTTGTTGTCACTGAAATTGTTGGGACATTCATGTTTGTCTTTTATAAAAGTGGTGTTATAGATTGCATTGGTATCACTAACAACTGTCAAGAATGGTCATCAAAAAGAATTGATTCTTTTGAAGAATGGGGTTAAAAGTATAGCATTTATGGATCTAGGTCAAATACATAAATTGTAATTATGTGTTGGTTTTACTTCCATTAGTGTTAAGTTCTCTTCTATGATAAAAGGTTTCGTAATGAGAAGCTATATCAATGTATTTTATGAAATTGGGATTCCTCATTAACTGTTGTGTACTCATGATCACATCAGTATCGATGAGAGGAAATCTGGAATTTTTTAAACCATTGAGCAAGTTGTAAAATTTGTTGACTCAGATTCAGTTCCCACAGTTCGTTATAAAATGTATATTAAATTCTTCCTTATTCAAAATAAACTTGTACAGAATCAGATCATTGTGTTTACATGTTTTTGTCCATGATCTCCATTGGTTTTTATATATATGTGTTTGCATGCAAGCACATGTATGATTGAGATCTGTTTTGGTTTATGCAGAAACTTTCGTGGGGTTTCAGTTGATTTGTCTCCTGGTTGGAGGTGGGTATAGTAAATAGATCCATTTATGAGCTGTAAAGGAAATTTCTGTAGCATCAAAGGTCAATAACAGATATGAGTCCTGTCAAAATACAAATGGAAGGATCATCTGCTCAACATATCACAATGGAAGATCAGATGGCTTGGCACTGACTGAAAAAGCACAGAAAGTGGTAATGCAGAATTTGGCCAGTACCTTACCATCTTGGCTCATGTAAGGTACAGAAACTTAATCTGTTTCCATTTTACTATTGATGATACCCTGTAATCTTTATTATAAACACAGTACTGTCAAGAATGGAATGTAAACTATATCTAATATCAAGCTAATATGGTGGAGAAAGAATGATGTTCTAAAAGTATCCCTCAGCCTATGCTACCCATGATCCCCCACCCCCAGTTAAATGTACATCTTGGGGACCACCACTAATCAGGACATTTTTTGACATCATTTCTGCATTCTTGCAAAAATTCCCAGCATTAAAGTTTATCTTGTACAGCTTGCCTACACTTATCTAACAGAAGTAACAAATTTAATGTAATATATATATATATACAGATATATATATATATATATATATATATATAACTGTAATAAACTGACAACGAACAGTGCAAAACTAGTATCTAACTAGCCTGAGCACTTTTGACTCTTAATGAGTCTTTTTCAAAGGCAATACAAAACATAGACAAGACAAACAAATAAAACACAAAATCCATTACGTTTGCAAAACTGTACATGGAAACTTAACATATATATGGAAAAAGTCATAAATGACCTTTATAGACTGGTGAGCTTGATACGAGTCAAAGTCATCATAAAAATAAGACAGAGCTCCATGTGTGTATTAGCAAGTACCTTTTATATGGAAGTGTCCTCTAAGTCAGGTTCTATAGATATATATATCTTCAGGGTCAAGATCACTAGCTGAAAAATAATTTTTCCTTTGCATTTCATTTCCAGATGATAAATTAAGTTCTAGTTAACAAATTTCACTGCAACTTGGTACATGAATTTCTATTAGTCCCAGGACGAATCATGTAATTGTTGGGGCCATTGGCTTCATGGGCAAGATTACTGTTACAAAAGTTAGATTCTGGCGGTGCATTTCATTTCCAGAGGACAACTCAAGATTAATGGATTTCAGTGCTAGTTGGCACATGTATTTCCTTTAACATAAGAATGAACCTATTTAAATTTGGTGTCTGGTTCCAGGGGCAAGGTCAGTGTTTATAAAAACAAATTTTGCCTATGCATTTCAAATCCAGGTACTAAAGGAAGTAACCTGTCTGGAGTTAGTAGCTGCTAGGTTAAGATCACTCTTTAAAAATATGGAATTTTCCTACACATTTCATTTCCAGGTGATGGCTTAAGTTCTTCATGATACATTAAGTGAAATTTAATGTATTTATTCTCCATTTTCCAAGGTAGAACTGATCTGATTTGGGAATCACTATGCATCAGAATGTATTTTGGAGTCAGTCATTAAAAGTTCAAGGTCATTGTTTCTAAAAATAGATTTTGGTCTTGCATTTCATTTATCAACAGTAATGGAACTTCTCTATGCCTGATTTCATGCAAATTGGGTAGACATCTTTCCCATTGCCTGAAAAAGTACACAAAACAGCTCATTTCTTAGGAAAATTTGGCCAATAACAGATCTTAAATGGGTGACAATTCACCTTAGAGTTTGAACCATGTCTGTACTCATAGTATGCTGCAGCAAATACATTCAGTCAGATAACCTTATGTTGATGGGGATTGTTTGCCCAGTATGCAACTAGGCTGTTTATCTACAGCAATTTTATGTTGATGGGGATCTTGTGCCCATTGTGCAACTAGGCTGTTTATCTACAGCTAACCTTATGTTGATGGGAATCTTGTGCCCAGTATGCAACTAGACTGTTTATCTATAGCTAATTTTATGTTGATGGGGATAATTTTAGTTGTATGCAGTGATGTGCTCTTTCAGTGTCACTGGCAGGTGTCCTGAATAACCAGACAGGGGTAAGTAAAGAATTCAGCACAATGAGGCTGAAGTTTAATCGTGACCTAAGATTGACCGTTAATATCTTCAGTCTAGATTTATAACTTTAGGACTTGCATTGGTAAAATTTGGGCCAAGGTTGGGATTTACCAAGAGTTCTCAGACTCATTCATATATGAGTAGTATGTTTGGATCAAGTTCAATCACAATGAATATTCTCCAGTCAAATTTAAAAATTCTTACTTATGAATCCACAAGTATCAAATTCTACATAATTGCAAGCTTGAATGAGATATTTGTGATAGCTATAAAGCAAAGTGAAATCAATTGATGAATCAAGATTTTGCAAAGAACACCATTTGTTCCGAAAAATGGCCTATATTTTTATACTGCATGATGGTACTGTAGGTATTAAATAGATTACAGCAAATTAGAAGTTTACAGGTGTCTCTTTTGTTACAAATCTATATTTCTCTCTATCAAGCAGCGATCATTAGATACAAAAATGATGATACTGCAGATTAAGAAAAATATAACTTAAAAATATAAAAGGGAAACCTATTCTGAAGAGAAATATAGAAGTTACTAATTGTTTTTATTTGTTTTTTTGTTCAAATGTTTTCCGTAAGTAACTTAATTAATAGATATCTGTCATATTGCCTGTTCATCAGACTCTTTGTCCCTTTGGAGTCAGCTTATGTTTGATGTGGGTTTTTTTTATGGTGTTAGAAATTGATTAAAACATTTCATGATTAATCATGTTTCTGCTAACCAATCAATGAATGATTAATAATCAGTTTTACATTAACCACATGATGTGCCAAAACCAGGAAGCATTTTCATATAGGTTAGAATCTGAAACGGTAAGCTTGGAACTGAATTTCAGCTGAAATTGATAATATATATACTGTAATTAATTGGTCATTACACTAAGAGTGGCTGTTGCTCTGAAAATAGATTAACTGGAACAGAATTAATGTTTTATGAGCCACAACTAGTGTGGGGACTGTAAAATTGTTACTTTGGTCTATCCATTTACCCATCTGAATTTTAATTTTAAGCATTCATGATGAGGTATTTTAAATAAATACATATGTGTGTTTCATCATATATTTAAGTCTCTTCTGTAAACATATTTTTTCCAACCTTTTTTTTTCACTCATAGAAATTTACATCCACTATTGTTAGAAAGATAAACTACATGAAAGGGAAAATGTTGAAGTAATATTGAATTTAATAATTTTTTTACTAAGAAAAAAAAACATAATGCAGTTATTTTTCATCTTATTATTTTTCAAGTAAAGAATGACATTGAATGGAATTTTTGTTGATTGCATCAAAATAGATTCATTTAGCATTATGTTAGAATATTCATGAATAGGAAATTCTTTATTCTTTCAAAGAATCAGGTTAAAAGTATAACATTTATGGATCTGGGTCAAATACATAAACTGTAATTTTGTGTTGGTGTTATTTCCATTAGTGTTAAGTTCTCTTCTGTGATAAAAGGTCTTGTAATGAGAAGCTATATCAATGTGTTTTATGAAATTGGAACTCTTCATTAGCTGTTGTGTACTATATGATACATTTAAGTGAAATTTAATGCATTTATTCTCCTTTTTCCAACGAATAACTGATTTTGTTTGGGAATCAGTAGCTTCAAGGCCACGTTTACTGTCACTGATAATAGTTATGAGCATTGCATTTTATATGTGGTGTTTGACTTGCACAATATATTTGTACAAAACTTTGCAAATGTATTCCTCTATGTTCAAGAATGACCCTTGGTAATTTAGGGATATGTATATTCACGATCAATGATATCATTGCTTAAAATAGATTTGTCCTTTCCATTTCATTCCACAGCAGAAGTAAAGTTCTTTTCAACTGATTTCGTCATAACTTGGCACATGTATATGCTTTATAATTTATTTGGGAGTCAGTCTCTTAATGTTGAAGGTCATTGTTTCTAAAAATAGATTCTGGTCTTGCATTTCATGTATCAACAGTAATGGAACTTCTCTATGCCTGATGTCATGTAAATTTGGTAGATGTCTTTCCCATTCCTGAAAAAAGTACACAGAACAGCTTATTTCTCTGGAAAATTTAGGCCAGTAACAGATCTTAAATGGGCGACGAGAGCCATGTCTATGCTCACAGTATGCTGCAGAAAATACATTCAGTCAGCTAACCCTTGTGTTGATGAGGATCGTGAGCTCACTGTGCAACCAGGCTGTTTATCTACATCTAACCTTATGTTGATGAGGATCTTGTGCCCAATATGCAGCTAGATTGTTATCTACAGCTAAACTTATGTTGGTGGGGATCTTGTGCCCACTGTGCAACTAGGCTGTTTATATACAGCGAACATCGTGTTGGTGGGAATCTTGTGCCCAGTATGCAACTAGACTTGATCTTACAGCTATCCTTATATTAGTGGAGATTTTGTGATGGAGATATTGTGCCCAGTATGCAACTAGGCTGTTTATCTACAGCTATCCTTATGTAGATGGGAATCTTGTACAAAATGTGTAACTAGGCTGTTTATCTACAGCTAACCTTATGTTGATGGGAATCTTGTTCAAAATGTGTAACTAGGCTGTTTATCTACAGCTAACATTATGTAGAGGATGATCTTGTGCCCCAGTATGAAACTAGACTTTATTTACAGCTAAGTTTATGTTGATAACGATCTTGTGTCCAATATGCAACTAGACTGTTTATATACATCTAAGTTTATGTTGATGAGGATCTTTTGCTCAACATGCATCTAAATATCTTCAGTCTAGATTTATAACTTTAGGACTTGCATTGGTAAAATCTGGGCGAAGGTTGGGATTTACCTATCAGACTCTTTCAAATTTGAGTCATATGTTTGGATAAAATTCTATCATTAAATGAATACTCTCCAGTCAAATTTAACAAATCTTACTTATGAATGTACAGGTAACAAATTCAAGATAAACTGCAAGCTAGAATGAGGTATCTGTGATAGCTATAAAGCAGAGTGAAAACACCTGATGATTAAAGATTTTGCAGAGGACACCATTTGATCCCCAAAATGGCCTATATTGTTCTATTGCATGATAATCAGATGGTACTGCAGGTATTAAATTGATTACATCAAATTAGGCTGTTTACAGCTAATGTTACGTTGATATGGATTGTTTTAGTAGCATGCAGTGATGACCTTTTTCAGTGTTACTGGCAGGCTTAAATATTTATACTTCATGCTTATCAGATGGTGCTGTAGGCATGAAACGGATTAGAGCAAATTAGAAGTTTACAAGCATTTCTTTTGTTGCAAATCTAAATTGTTCATTATCAAGCAGTAATCATTGGATACAAAAATTGCATTCTTATGGTTAACTTACAAACTATATACACTCGCTTGTAAATCAAGTGCAGCTGCAAACTGCACACTGATATGACTGAAAGGGGAAATAACTCTTTAAAGGCTCCTTTGCTCTAAAGAAGTACAAGCATTGGAATCAAGAACATATTAGTTCTTCATTAATCATTTAACGTTTCATAATCAATGTGATCACTGGGAAGGATTAGTTTGTCAGATTTTAAAGATGTTTTCATAAGTTTAAAAAATATTGTGTACACATGCTAATTCTGTATATCTCAAACAGCCTAAATTTTCTGATGAAAACTCATTTTTAATAAGTCATCCTGATGCATTTTGGACCAAATAACCACGATTACAGTGTGGCTGAAAAGATAATTTTACATTTGATCATTGCAAATTTAACCATCAACCCCAATGACAATCTGTAACTGAAAGGCTATGAGTATTTTTTGCCAAATATACTGTAATTTTACTTGAAGACTAGTAATTGTAATTAGTGCTCTAGAGGGTAATTTATACTTTTGTGGGATTTTTCAAGATTTAATTTCAGAGTGCTATATTTTGAGACATAATTGATACAAAATTATAAGTATGCCATTTTTATTTTTTGGGGCTTGTAACTTCTGCTACAGAATGTTAGGCATTATAATTTTTATAACTGGTAGCAAAAGTGACAGCAACCAATAAAATTCATTTCATGCACATTTAATTGATGCTTTGGGGGTTAGAGTACAGTAAGTTAGACATAGCCTGTAAAATCATGACAGCTCTGCTTAAAAGTAATTTTGATCATCACAAGAACCAGTTTTCTCAAAAGAGCTGGTAAAATTTTTTATTTAATTTGTTATATTGTACATCACTATTGATCAGCTCTGCAATAATTATGGTTTACATGATGAGAAACATTTATTGTTTGCATGATGAAGAAGTGCTGAAAAAAGTGTTTTGTTTATGTTTTTACAGATGTTTCTGGCTGTTTTTATTGACTGAAGTGCTAATATGTGCCACTATCAAAGGTTAAATTTGTATTATATTTAAAACGTTTTCTTACAAAGGTGATGACATGTATTTGGTGGGTCATTGGTAGCACTTCTTTTCACTTGTTGTATTAAGCTCCATTCAGAACGAGGCATCAATCATAGATTTCTGGACTAGAGGATAGATTTTGTCATTTGGAAATAAAACCATAACATTGAAAAGAATAAAAAGATCTTTGCAGTAATTTAACTAAAATATGGCCCTGTTTTTGTGCAGGTTTAATTAATTTGAATACAGTAAGAATTTTACACCATGGGTGAAGATTCCTATTAAGGACCCTATTTTAAAACATCTGAATGAAAATAAATCTGGCCTAATACATACTGTATGGATTTCCATGTTATCTCTGATTTTCTTTCTCCCTCTAATATGTATACAGCTGCCACAAGGTGGAGCATATTATACTGTGAAGCAGATGTAAATTTACAGGAGCAGATTGCTCACTCGTCCATTTTTATGTATACAATTAATCCATATATTTAATAATATGTATTTATTGTCATCTAAATTTTCCTACACTGAACTTCTAGTTATTAAATATTTGTTGATAAAATGCTTTTATACTACAGCAATAGTATAGGATATCACTTGGAGCATAAATATATCACTTGGGGTATAAATATATCACTTGGGTATAAATATATCACTTGGGGTATAAATATATCACTTGGGGTATAAATATATCACTTGGGGTATAAATATATCACTTGGGTATAAATATATCACTTGGGGTATAAATATATCACTTGGGGTATAAATATATCACTTGGGTACAAGGAGAATTCAACACAAGTCCATAGGTTTCACTTTATAATGTCACTTGGGCACAAGGAAAATTTTACATTAGTCCTTAACATGACAGTTGCCATTGTACACATATATTTCGTTAAATGTTACTATGATACAAGGGCAAAGGTAATGTTAAAAAATGTCCATAGGTTTAACATGATGGAATAGTCTGGGGTCAAGGGACATGTTACAACTATACTTACTTAGCAACATGCTATTTGAAGTGACCAACATTCAGTTATATACTATCCAATACCGCACACCAATACCCCACTTACTATCCAACATGCTGCTTAGAGCGACTAACATGCAATAATGTATTATCAAAAAAAACCCACCCCCCACGTTCTATCCAACACCCCATATTTACTATACAACATGCTGCTTGGAGTGACCAACACCCCACACTTACTAACCAACGAAAAACGTAGGATGCAAATAAACTGGGATGAAATTACGCTGTCATCCACATGAGTAGGTGTGCTAACGTACATATATATTTACATACAAATAACGATTCTATCACACTGGGATAGGATCTTAAGCTTAGTTGTGAATAGACAAAATAGAAAGACGGACACAAATATCAAGCACAGAATGGCCACGATTGAATAGTATCTCCTTACTAAGAGATCTTGGTGGCCCTGAAAAGGACCATTGGTTTGGTTAACCAAAGGGGGTTAACACATATCGCACCTGCCTGAATGATCTTTGCACTCTGCACATATGCTACTCCAGCTCAAAGGGCAAGGATGCATTCTTTATTTGGCTTATCTGACAGGTATCCTGTCCTAAACTATTTGCCATCTGGCAGTGAGGAGTTCTTGCTTCCTTTCGTTTGTCTATCTCTCCCACCACATTGTGAACGAGTTCTTTCCCCGTTCTTAAAGAGATCATTTTTCCCCTCTCTAAATGCTATGAATTAGTATGGGTGTAGTCTCTCCTTTGGTCCAAGAAGTGCACTATTCTCTCCATTAAGTCTATGTTTTCACGTAGCTTGCCAATCTGGCAATGATGGTTCTCAATTGTTGACCAGTTGATGATGAAGGGCAATAATGGCGAACATACTGTATTATTTGCTAGAGATGTAGACATGAAGGGAAACATTCTCAAAGTTGAGGGATGGACTTCAAGGACAACAAACCTAGGTGTTGTACAGGGAGAGAATAGAATACAACTTTGGAGGAATCACTCAGACTTAAAATAAACTATTCTTCTTAAAAAGTATCAGAGATTGCCGGTGAGAAAAAGAAAAGAGAATTGTAAAAATATCACAAACTAATCAATTTTTTTTCTACATAAACCTAACATGGGTAGGAGTGTTTAAAAATACTATTTCTGTAAACCCACCAGAGTGGGCGCTTAAGCTTTAGTTCTAAAAGACACAAAGACAAGGAAAGAAATTTGCATGTTAAATTCCTCTGCATGTCATTTAGCTGCTCCTCTATCCTCAAATAGCTCTCCCATTTCTCATTTCTTGGCCTAGTCTTTGAGGTAGGACTGTTTTGGAGTGGGTGCTTAATGCTAATTCTGTCGAACTTTCTTCGTCACCACTACTTTTTCTGACTGTGTTGTCAATGTAATTTTATTACTATCCTTAGGCTTTGGGTGTGCTGCTGCTGCTCTTGTAGGTTGAGCTTGTTTCTTCTGTGCCTCTTGCCTTCTTGTTGCGTCTTGGGCCTCTTTTCCTTTTGTTGTTATTTTTTCCTCTCATCCTCACCCCCTTGCCCGGCCCCCTGTTTAGTAGTACTCAAGATCTCTTATGAGATAAGGGTTACTTCTTCCAGATACTCTTCCAACTTTTCTTTTTGACTCATCATCAAACATTTGTCGTGTTGAACGTGACTAGGATGATCGACTTGACAATCATAACAGTGCTATCTGGTCAGGAGTTTGATTCTTTCAGCCTATGGGAAAAGCATTACAAGACATTAAGTGTTCTTGTTCTGGCCATCGTGACATCATGACTGTGTTTCACTTCTTATTCACTTAATGTCCGTGATTTCTGTTCTTTGATCGAAGCTTTGCCTACGTCTATGGCTTCAAGTTTTCTAAGGTTACTTCTCTCAATCTGTTGGATTCCAGGGTATTCTCAAATTCTGCATACAAGATCACATTCACTGTGTTCTCGTGGGCCACTGTAAGCAGAAGTTCCATACTGAGTAGGCCTCATTTTATCTGGTGGACAGTTACCTCGTCGCTGCCGTGGTCTGGAGTGAAATCAAATTCCCACACACAATGTCCTCCTGAATACTCGTCGTACGAGATGCCGTAGGTACTGCTGGTTTCGAAATGTCATGTTGCTTTAAATTGAGTCCGGTAAGATCTCAAGTAATTTATCAGACCAAAGTTAGGTTGAAATGATCTGGCATACGGCGTCTTAGACCGTAGTTCAGAGGTAATGACGAAGGTTTTGATTTCCACTCGACGCAGAGGATACTTGGCTGTTGTTCTAGCCAGTTTGACTGATGCCGTTTCTCACTTTAACTAGGACTTTTACAGATCTTACGTAGAGTCGGACGTTTACGATGATAGTATTATACTCGTTTGCATTGGTTATCAAATGGAACACTGTGTTACTTTGATTCCGTCTCAGACTACATCCACACCATTCAACAAATATTTTTATTGCAATGAAGTATCCAAGTGTAAACGATTGATCATTTCTAAACTATGTCCTTGTCTGATCTTTTTTTGGCGGTCGTTAAATCCTACATTGTGAAGATCATTATCTTCTCTCGATTTTGTGGCTTTGAAGACATTAGGTGTTATCATCTGCCAGTGTGTTAGGTTTCAACACGACTGAGGCATCCATATATGTATTCTTCGCTTCTTTTCCGTACGTCAAGAGATTTTCCAGCTAAGTTCGGTAATAGTAAGTGCCCTTGTTCCTGGTGCCTAGTTTGCTGTACATGTACAAATCCACATCATCGAACAGCAAATTTATTGACAGGATACACTCCGGTATCGGGACCTGGATTAGAATTGTCCGTGTTGAGAACTTGGAACTTCGTATTCATTTAACTGTTATTAATATCCATATAAGTTTCGGTTTGTTCGTTGATTTCCCAACTCGAAGGAACTGAGGTGGTCAAAAGTGACACGGGATGGAATTCTACTACTGGGATTCTTGCATCATCATCATTGTGGGTGGCATAGCATACATATCAAGTTCTGTCTTGGAACATTTGCAGAAATCTCGGTGCATCATTTTTTGTTATCATAAACGTCCACATCTTATACGATTGTTTATTTCTTATTAATTTCTTGGTCGTGTGAATGCGATTGCAGGGGTTTTTGACGAGTCTTTATGTCTTGTCTTTCTGTGGCGTAGAGGAAGAATTAATGCCTTGGACAGGAGTGGGAAGTTAATTTACAGGGATGTCTAGGCATCGAAGGAGTTCTTATCCTGTCGGACTTGACACAATTTTTCTGCTTTCATGAACGCTTGTTTTTCATTTTGTTGGTTTATGAACACGTTCTGGAGAAATTCTTTACCGTGTGCTGAGGCTGCGTCTTTTAAAGCTTGCACTCCTCTAGTGTTTTAGGTTTTAAGATGGACGCTACCGTACGAAAATGATGACATGCAGTGCACGAATCAATTTGGCAGGAGAATGAAATTGACAGGAAATAAAGCTAAATACTGTCAGGAATGAAAGAGGTAAATGATGGGGTTTTTTTGGGGGGGGGGGTTACACGGACAGTCACTAATACAAACGACACATCGTCCGAAATTCAAAGTAAACGTGTCGTCTTGTAAAATGAGTTTTTAAAATGTAGATTGTAATCCACTAAGTTTCAAATAGTGTTTTTGACTCCCTCTCACGAAATTTGGTGCAACACTGATGACAGAAGTCGTGCTATGGCAAATCTCATCACATGTTCGCCAAAGAATCTTATCACTTGTTGAGGATAAAATTGTTCATTACGCTTTACTTGAATCTGTACAAAGCGACCACTCAGTTCCAAGAGCAGATTCTGAATGAGCTCATTTAAACTGTCCATTTACGAAAATGTATTCGGTGCCACACTAAGTCGTGGCATCGAGTTTTATATCCACGCAGAGTTTTGTGCCTGTCATATTCTTCCCCTTTCTTATAATATTCAGAGAAAAACAGTCTAAAAATGATGAAATCATGTGTCGTTTGCATTTCACTTGAATATGTACAAAGTATAATGGCTTGTTTCAAAGAGGTATTTGATCCACATTTGACAATGGATCGCGTGTGTTAGTGGATCGAAACAAGAGAGATTTCCAGTAATACTCATATCCAGTTAGATACCCGAATCAATCAAAACTAGAACTACAAGTAGAAGCCACCTCTCTTGCTTTTTTCTTCCATGTGAGGCATTTTGGAAAGTTGAGGGAAAACTGGTTCGCGAGAACAATGCCAATTACGACGCCATTACCCTAGTGGGATTTGTTAACAACGGTATCATGGCGTTGTTTAACAGTGCACGTTATTCTATCGATGGAAAGGAAGTTGACTCTATTCTTGACAATGTTGACGTCGCCATAACGATTATTGGACTCGCCAGATATAGCGATGATTACACGAGAATAGCTGGCCCAACAATGATGTTTGTCAAGTATGCAATTGATAATGCAAATCATAGACCAAATATAATTAGACGACCTCAGAATAATGCCGGGAACGCCGCCGCAGATGTAGAAAATGTTTCCTAATCCTAATTTTAACTTTGGATTTCAACAAGATCAATCACAGCTCATTGGTGCTTCATTAATATTTTCGTGCGCCATTCCTCTCAGTCGCATTTTTGGGGTTTTGCAGAGATGTTCGCAAGGTGATATTTTTCGAGCAAAACAAATAGTCGCATTGTCTAGTTAAAATAAATAAATAAAAAAAAACCCTCAACGATTGCATTTGGCGTGATGCAGGTGTTGCTTCTGGCAAAGTCGTGCTAGATTCAGTAACATTGTGGATAGCTGTGTAATCCACATCACTAAGTACAGAATCACGCTTATTATCGTTTTATGTAGTTGGGAACTACGTCAACGTTGTCATTTCTTGCACATACAACAAAAGCACATGCAACAACTGCTGTTGGGGACAGTTTACTTGGCAAATAAACACCAATCATGATCTTACTGCACCAAAACATGTTTGTGGAGTTTCAACGAACAACTCGAGACAATGACCAGACATAGACTAAAATGATACTTAACAACTTAGAAGTGACTGAGGTCTTTTGCGGTTAAACAGACATCAAGAACCCTCTGAAGAAATCCAGCTTAGCTATGCAGACGCTACTCCTCATATTGGACGTGCATGTCATAATCTGTCGTCGTACATGGACCAGCATTAAAACGTTCACACGGGTCTGCAAATTTCTCAACAAGACTTTCTTACTTTGTACCCGATGTATTGCTTTACACTGGAACACGGAGTTGTTCAGGCAGTCCGTTGTCGACATGTATTTTCATTCATGTGTAGGTCACACTGATGGTAATTATATATGCTATGATGTGATACTTTCTGATAAAACACTGTTGCTAAAGGGTGCTGGTTGCTGAATGAGAGTGATCGATGCACCTGTGGAAAATTCATAACAATTCATAATTAAACCTGTTACGTATTTGAATAATAATAATAATAATAATAATAATAATAATGCCCTATCACTAGTTGAAGGTCGGCCTTACTCAAAATCAACTTGCAAAAATAAAAAATGCAATCAGAAACAAGTGTGGGGTCACACAGAAACTTTCTCCGGCAAAATTAACTGGAAATGGCCCAGTCTGGTTGACCCAAACACAGCTCCCTCAGCGTAATGTGGCCAAACACAAAAACACCTCAGTGATATAAAAAAAATATCCAAGTTAGAGGTGGCACAAATGCAAAAGACAGGTGGAATATTTCAGTTCCTTGCAGCGATTCCAGCATTGTTGGCAGCAGCGTCTCCAGTGGTTCCAAAAGCTGCAGCGTTAGGGACAGTCGGAACTGCATCAGGAAAGGCTTTGAAAAAGGCAGTGGGAGGCCGTACAAAACAATTACCTGGCACGAGCTGTCGAATACCTTCAGGCAAAGGTCTTCGATTACCAGGTCGCAGAAGATTAAGTCGTTGTCCCGTCCGCTGACCAGTCTTGATTTACTCGTGATGGCAAAATCTATCAAACATTTTAGTGGTGTTTTCATGCGAGATGAATTTGCATCGATTGTGCCAAGCACACGTGAAACTGGCATCGTTAATCTGAATTCATCAACAGGTCCTGGCACTCACTGGGTGAGAATTATGGAGAACTCGCCCTGGGAGAACTCATCCCAGGTGTCAGAAGTCGCCCCATGGTGGTTGCAGAAGTCGCCCCAAGGATCATAGATACTAATTCTGAGATGTCGCCATATGGTTGTTACGGCTTTATTTATTGTTGTTTTTCTTCAACTTAATAACTTACTAAATCTATAACATTTGCAACTTTTCAACTTTTCAATTTGATCAACTCCGCTTCTGTACATAACAAAAAAGAAGTGTTCTCTGTCATTTTTTGCTCTGCTCTTCAAATCATTAGATCTGTCTGCGTGGGTTCGAGTCTCGGATTCGGCCAATGTGGGTATGTGAGAAAACTTATCAGTAGCTTCTCGTGGGTCGGTGGTTCTTTCCGGGGTTTTCCTGGGTTCTTCCTCCACCATTAATACTTGCCTCCATGCATAGCCTATCGTGTGCTGAAAAATGGCGTTAAACCCTACAACAACAACAGCAACAACAACAAATCATTAGATACATTTTATTTGGAAAAATAGACGGGTGTAAGAATGATGTGACGTTTGCAGTTTTATATATGAAAGGGTTCCAACCTAATAACCAAAGTCATTCTGAGATGACTATATGGCATGGTCCTCTATAACCCGAAATCGACTGTAATTGGTGCTGACCGTCAGTAAGCCAAAGGGTTATAGTATCTTCTCTCTAACTGAACAATTTGATCTGATTTTTCATGGAGATTTGTTAACCACTGACGAATGTTACTTGAACTCAATAAAAAACATCAATGACGCCTACTCGGGAAATGCGGTCGCTACTGAGTTCAATTGCAAGGCTAATGCGCAGAATTCGGACGGTTTCTGAAAGCTCACTTGTACTACACCCATCATTTAGTTTATTTCTTCTTTTTTGACAGTGTTCGTAATTTTATTATTTTTTAATAAAACAAACTATTTAGATTTTAACGAGAACTTAAAAAAAATATTTCACTACTAACTTGCCGATGCAAAATAAACAGGATTACGTTATTTTATTATATATAACAACACCATGATCACGCGTACTACTGGGGACATAAAGAGATGATCATCTTTAAAAACAAATTTAAATGTCACATTTAAATCCTGGACTAAACTGAATAATATTTCACATGGTCCGAATCAGCTTGGAAATTGGGCCGAATCAGTCAGTAATTTGTACCGAATCAGCTTGGAAGCTGGGCTGAATCAGCCAGAAATCTGGGCCTAATCAGTCAGTAATTTGTACCGAATCAGCCTGGTCCGAGTTTGAGAGTAATTACCACATTAATGAATAATGTTAGTGTAATAGATACATCAATCAAGAAAGTTAACAGCAACATTTGTTTTGAAAATTTTCTCGGTGTCCCGGTATGTGTTGTTATAAGAAATCTAACGAGTTTATATGAACACACATACTTTCAATTATAAGTGATTTATTTTTCTATTATCGACATTACACAAACAAGACGAATGCAGAATGGGAAGGAAGGGTTTATTATACAACGAGTGGAAAACAGTCTTTAACGTAAGTGTGGAAAGAAAAATGCATATTCATCCGATGCAGTTACATACAAAATCAAAGGTGCATAATAAATTGACGTTGGAAACATTGAATGACAAAGCGTAAACATGTCTTTAATGTTATTTCATTTGGTAGATAATTTCTTACTTTTCAAAGATGGAGAAAAAAGAGTAAAAAAAATTGAGGATTGTTCCTGTACCCATGTTAATATAATTTTACAATATAAATATTAGAGTTCAACAACGATATAGAGTAAGGATTTCAAAACGAATACTTTTTGCTACCAATATTGAAACGGTTTTGCCGTATAACTGATGAGCACCGATGGTAAACAACGGTAATATTTCCCATATTATTCACTACCAAGCGTATGATTGTCTAAGAGAATGAGAAAAAGAATGTATTCGGATACGCCCTGAACATATTCAATCAGGAAAAGGTATTCAGCGATCTTTTGGGCAATTTGAACCCCATGCTTACTCAAAAATGATTGTGACTACTTAATAGTACGTTTCATAAAATTAATTACATTTATTTGAACATCGATGAATTTAAATAAGTTGCTCACGGGACTTACACAGATTTTGTCAAAATGGGTTAAGAACAAAAATGTTTATATCAGAGTTAAAAACAATGACTATTCGTGCTTTTTGTATGCAGTCGAATCAATTCTTCCGTAAATGAGCCCCTGATACCAACAAACAAGTGTTCCTGTTGTTTTAGTAGACGTCCGATGAAAAGTAGGATCACAGCAGATTTGACGATGATTTGATATCACTGCATATATCTATGAACTTACCGAAATTTACCAAATGATCAAAAAGGAATACACACTTTGCTGTGATGACATTTGCACCATTACGTTGGAATGACAAACATAATAAAATAGAATTATTATACAGGTGTAGCATATAATCTAGAACAGACGGAGTGAAGCCATAATCAAGACGTATTTCAGTTATTCTAACTCAGGTTTGTTTTTATTAAAAGGGATATTCGATAATATAATTTAGATATTACTGAAATAAGAGGCAAAGATTAATTTCCATTGAAAATAACGGTTTTCATTGAAAATAAATAGTTAAATAAACAGTTACAATGAACGGTTTGCATTTGATGGATGGAGACAAAACTTATGCGATCAAATAATGCGGTAACCACCCCATGTGGCGGTATCTTTGTTGCTAACAGTATTGTTCTAAACTACACATTTCTATCTTTTTTTAATAACTTATTTATTTCAAAGATAAATATTAAATAGGTTTTCTGGGTGACAAGTTTTGGGGTGAATTCTCCAACCATTTGGGGCGACTTCTCCAACCACTCTGGAGCGACTTCTCCAGGTATGTTGGGGCGAGTTCTCCCAGGGCGGGTTCTCCATGGGGCGAGTTCTCCCAGGGCGGGTTCTCCATGGGGCGAGTTCTCCACATACCGATTCGGACCACGGCTGATTCTGACCAAAATCCAGGCAGATACAGTCCATGCGAAATATTATAGTAAAAACAATGGAATACACATACCTGGTTTATTTTAGCAGTTCTTACTGTTTTGGCAAGCATAGTCAGAGATTGTAACAAGTTGATTTTCAACTCTTTACGTTGACATCAGATACTTCTTCTAAGTACTATCTTTGAAAAACATCTTGAAAGTCTTAAATTAAACCAGTATGGTTTATTTTTAACACCTTCAAACAGTAAAGTGTAAAAATTGACCCATGACTGACATGGATTTCTCATGCAAACAGTGGGGTTTTTTTTTACATTATATATACCACATAAATATTGTGTAAAGAGTTATTGACGAGTAACACAATATTAAAACGTACTTTACTGTTATCGTTTAATTTTTATCTTGTAAATACAATTTCGAACTAGAAAACTTTATTTTATTTTCATTCTAACCTTTTAAAATTCTGCGAATATTAATGAAGGTAAATATTTCATTTTGAACAATGCATTAAAGATCGATATTAAATAAGGATTTTATTATATTAACACGTATAAAATAAAATAACATTTGCATATAAGGTAGACATTGTATATATATATATATATATATATATATATATATATATATATATATATATATATATATATATATATATATATATATATTGGTATTAATTACAGTAAATTAGAAAAAGGTTCTTTAATTAATCAAACAGTTTTACAAATTGATGGTCAGATGATCTCATTTATTGTTTGCAGTTTGATTAATTAAGGTAAAGGCTTACTGGTCAAACAACGTATTAAACAGACGGTGATAATATGATTTATTGATCAAGACATCAATCAATTCAGTGCTTTCAATTTGCATAAAATTAAATTATGCGCGAGGAATTCAAGAAAAAAATTAAATAAGGCTCTTTAAAGAAAGATTAGCAAAATATTTTAATCTTTTTACAGAGGTAACACCGCCATTTTCGTAACGTTTTCATTTTCTTTACTAAAATTAATGCCAGGTCCACGCGATAAGCAGAATATAGACATGTGCAGTTGACGTATATTATATTGATTTTACCGGATCCCAGTTTCGTTGATAGTATACAAGATTTATTTAGAATTATTAGTGTAAGGTACAATATACAGTGTTAAGATTAATTCTACATAAATGGGGGGGGGGGGGCACCGTTACCGGTCACTGCCATCTCATCTCTATCTGCGTGGGTTCGAGTCTCAGGCTCGGCCAATGTTGGTACGTTAGAAAGCTTGCCAATAGCTTATCATGGGCCGTTTGCTCTTCCCGGCTTTTCTCAGGTTCTTCCTCCAACAGTTTTACTTGCCGCTATGTATAGCCTATTTTGTGCTGAAAAATGGCGTTAAACGACATAAAAACAACATGAATCTAACAGAAGCATTAAGGTACGTAGGTATATAAAATAAAGGGGAAAAAACAATCTAACAAAATCATTTATCATACTCAGACGTGTGTGTGTGTGTGTGTGTGTGTGTGTGTTACTGCTGGTCCATGTTTTGCTATTTTTGTCAGTGTCTGTGTAAAATTAAACTACACATTATTTATTGAGAGAAAACAAGTAACAGTATTTCAAACAAATATTACTAAATATATTTCATCTCTCTACAGAGATAATGCCACCATTTTCGTTACGTTATGACTTTCTGTATTAAAACTAACAAAAGGTCCAAAATATCAGCAGAATATAGACATATTGTATTTTATTGAATTATATCATACAAGTATAGGCGAAAAAAATGTTACTGCACGGATTTCGTTTCCACGATTTTTTCAGTGTTAGTAATTGTATTATTCCTCAAGATATAAAGTAAACAATTTCAATTGTGCTCCAAGGTGAACGAGCTGCTTTAAAAATGTTTAACTATTGAATTGACGGTGCAAGATAAACGGTCTTGCATTATTTAATTTCATTTCTATACGGAGTAACGTCATTATCTCAGGCAAAATCGGGGTGGGTGGGGGTGGGTTGGGGTTGTTTCCTTAAGTGCCGTTTGAATTGCTCAACTTACCGGGGAAATAATGAGAAATATAATTTGAAACAGTTGTAAAATTCGTATCTAAACCTAACACTAAACTTAATAATATTTTACATGGTGCGAATCAGCCCGTATGACCGAATGTACATAAATATTAGTAATGTGGAAAAAGGAAACATCAACAGAAGAAAATTCAATGCAAATTAATTAGTTGTGCACTCCACCACAGAGTTTATATTAAATTAAATGTTGCTTTTATTTAAAATTAGTAATATTTTTTTTTAAAAAAGCAGCAAAACACACACACACACACACACACACACACACACACACACACACACTCTTGTATGTATTTGTCAATTTCCAACGATTACTAGTGGTAGGGCAACCTTTGAAATGAAAGATTTTTTAAAAATCCTATTTTCGAGGAGAAGGAGGAGAAGGAGAAGGATATGATGGCATAATTCCAAACGTAAAGTAAATCTTGCTAGTAGTTTTGCAGAGACTTGTCTCTAGCGACTTTCTCTCTCGCTTGCTTGTGTAATTTGTGGGTAGATTGTTTGGTTAACCATGTTTTCAGGTCACTGTTGTTTATCATTCTTTTCCTACAATTGATTTATTTTTGTATAGGAACTAGATTTTAGGACCGTATGAAATGTGAGTTAAATTCAATTAATTGTCAGCCAATTAAAATGGTATAAAACGTTTGAATAATTCTTTAAGTTGTCATGAACCTGCAACTGGAACTTTTTTTTCTGCAATTTTCAATGTTTCTTCAATCCTTTCCAAGCATACATGTTTTCAGATTTATGTAAAATATATTTTGCCATTTCTGTTTCTGATTCGAAATAGTTACATATTATACCGAGGCATAACACACAATATACTGAATTACTATGTTCTGTTTTATATCTTTCTTTATGTCCTATTGCTGTATATCGACTTTGTAAAGTTTACGAGATCTTCAAATTGTTCTGTAAGTGTGATTGTATGTAAATCTGTATATTTATTCAAATGAAATACGTAGTTTATCCCTTCTTGATACCGTACTGTTTTAACACTCACTGTTAAATCTGCGTCTTTTCTGAAACATTGCAAGATATTTTTCTATGTCTGAAACCGATAAATGAACATTTTTATTCTCTTGATACCTATTTTGTAACACAACTTGCTTGGAACACAGTTTTATCCCCGCTAAACTTGTAAACAAATATACATTATCTCTTGAAGCTGAGGTGGTTGTTTTTTTTTTATGTTAAATTAATGAAAGGTTGATATCAGGAAATATAATTTCTGTATGTTATATAAATACTCATTGTGTCTAGTTGTATTGTTATATTTAGAGTAGCTACCTTTTAATTAAATCAGTAACGTATTTCGAATATTTTTTAATTAAATTTTTGTTAAAAATTGTTTTTACCATGAATAATGTGTGCATTACGTGTAATTTCGGGTTCGCCCAGAGCATCGTATCACACACG
Source organism: Megalonaias nervosa (assembly GCA_016617855.1). Lineage (NCBI taxonomy): Eukaryota > Metazoa > Mollusca > Bivalvia > Unionida > Unionidae > Megalonaias > Megalonaias nervosa. Next base: position 138,413 of record JAECUM010000302.1, on the reverse strand, counting down.
ACTTGTGCTCACCATAGAAGAATCGCACCTTAGTTACCAACAACAACAACAACAACAACAACATCACCACCAATAATAATAATAATAATAAATAATGCTACTTGATCTTAGTTTTATACCAGTGAAGTCTGCGTAAGGTATCTTTCTTTAGATTTTAAAGGCTCACAATCCAAGCGTGATACTGAAAATTGCAGTAATATGACACAAACAAAATAAACCCCCATAATGCTTTTTTTTCTGTTAACCAGTTATCTTCTTTTATTACATACCCATTTAATCTTATATGCATGATCTGGCGTTCGGTACAGATGTTCAGTTCGTATTTCCGTATCACACATCTAGATGCGACTACTTATATTTCTTCTCTGACGTCCGTGCCTGGATATTTACAGACGCAGTGAACAATAATTTTATAAATCCCAAGTTAATTTGAATCGCATTCATACAGTAAAGCTGAAACTATTTAGAAAACTTTAAAGAGGGGTAATATAATAAAAATAAAACCGCATTTTCTCTTTTTGCCCTTAGTCGGGGGAAAGAACTCGTTTGGAAATGGTTCGACGTGTCCCAACGCTATATCAGACCCATTCTTTCCGCAGACTCAGAACAAAACATGTATGCATTTTTATGTATTTATTGTAACAATTAAAAAAAAACAAAAACAAAACAGTAAGTAGCTCTTTCATCTGCCCTATGTTTCCAATTTGAACAAGCTATAATGAAAATATCACCAATTTATAACTTTAGTTGCCAATGGACATATTCATCGAAAATCAGTTGTTGTTTGAACCCCCGTATATCCGGTGTTTCATTCATAAAAGTGGGGTTTGCTGAGTTCGGTTTGCAAAAGAAAACAATCATAATGCATAAGAAATTGGAATGTTTCATTTAAAGAAACACTGTTCTAAGAAAACTATTAGAATATAAGTACGTCAGATTAAATGCAGGCTACTATTTACTTTTTCACGACCTTGATAATAGGAATATAAACTGAATAGCAACTGAAAATTACTATAGCACTGCAGAACGGATAAATTTTGTTAAAATTTATACAGCAACATTATAACTACATTCATTCACGCCGGTGTGCTAAAACAGGAAATGAGATACGTGCATGATTTAAGAAAAAAATTATGAGAGCTTTTGTAATAGTAATAAATAATTGACATCATCAAACATATTTTACATTATATTATATCATTATTAGCAGTTATAATATGTGTCAGTAATTTTGTTTATGTGGATAATTTGAAGAAACGAAAAAGTTCATTGATAAATTTTATGAAGCTCTTCAGCAAATTCAGCCACATCAATTATAAAAGATAACTGTTGTAGAAGAATTTCAGCCAAAAATTGCAAAACCACTAGCTCAACCAATGACTGAACAATTAAAAAATATTACAGCAGATACTGACAAGGAGAAAAGACAACTAGCACGGAAACAAAATAGATCAATAAAAAATGACGACATAAACCGAAATTAATAAACTGCAGCATCACGAGTAATTATGCCGCCAGAAGAATAAGCAATAATTCCTCCGTTCCAAATTTCAGCTATCGAGGACAGAAAAATAAAAGACAATAAGAATAACCCCGTCTTGTATTCCACTCAACGTTTTATTTATTTATTTATTTTTTTTTTTTTGTATCAGCTGATCCGCCAGAAGAAAATAAGCCAGAGAATGTACAAAATCACAAGACAAACCTTTTTACTTACATATAAGGTGAGCCCATCCTCAAACTGCATAAACCCAGATCTGTCGTAGCATAATGCGCCGGCAGATCTCGATCTGTGCAGTTTGTTAGGAGTAAGCAGTGGAATGAAAAAGATAGACCCTGATCTGCGGGCGCACTATGCCTCGGCAGATCAGGATCTTTGTTTTTTGCAGTTTGACTCCATTTATAAGTAAGTATACATGATGTTACAAAATTTGTGAGGCACCCTCCCACCCAACTAATAAGAAGATTTACGAAAAGTATGGATTGCCTAGCGTTAGTTCAATGCCACAAATGTATGAGAATGAATATTAGATTATATGCATATTAAGCTAGTTGCACTATAAAAAACAGATTTATTATTATCTGGTTATAAATATCGTGATCCATATAATCCCTTGGACAGTGGTTACTTCATTTGATCAGATCTGTCACACTCATGATTATTAAAACGATTTTAATAAATCAAGAAGTAGCGTACTACATGTATATCGCTATTAAAACGACTGCGGGCCGAATAGTCCTGACCGAAACTTGCATTTAGACAGAAATGACCCGGAGCCTCACTTTTATAAGCGAACTTCCTCTCATGTGAAGTTGGGACAGTCCAATGTTGTCGGGAACACTTAAATTTACAACGCGAGAGCTGGGTTTGTCATATCGCACTCGGAACAAAACGACGTTTTGTAAGGGCTGCAACTCTCATATGGCGATTTACTAATTATTATCTCTACACCAACCGGCTATTTGTTACAAATATAACAAAATAGTTCCAAACAGTTGGCCCCACTTCCTTTTTTTTTATCTTGTATACTGAGTATGTCTCGATGATAATGTTTGAACTAATTACATTAATTGATAAGAATGTGCTGAACATGTTTTTGCACAAGATAAAAATAGTCCGTGATCATTGGAGCACGTTCGTTGTCAAATCTTCAGTTTTGGAGGTGCATATTTTGTTATAACTTCCTCAAATTTCGGATATCAGCAAATATAGCATGTAGTCCGCAATAAAATAGTGTGATAATATAGAAGTGGTCGGTTTTGAAAAACACCGGAACTTATGAAATTTGGTCACGAAGCGTAGGAGCACAGTCCAACAAGGAAGTACTCTGCTACTGCTAGAAATAAAGAGGCCACAAAATATCAGTATGTAACAAACCAAATACAATGAAAAAGATACTCATAATGCAAGAAAAAAAACATAAAAACGAACAAAGCAAGCAAAAAGCTACAATAAGTTGTTTTTCCTTTCGTTTAAGTGGAAAGTTGACGAGCTTAACAGGCTGCTTTGTAATTTAGTATGTTGGACAGTTAGGAGAATGGAGGTTTCATGTGCATTATTTTCTTCTGGCTGAGGACTAGAACGTAAGACATGTCACATAAATATTTTTGTTTTGGTGCTACCAAAACAAAACTATCATGTGATGTGTCTTACGTTGTAAGACTAGGCGCACGTCACGGCTGAAGACTAGAAGGTACAGATATCATGTGATGCGTCTTACGTTGTAGGACTGTAGTAGGTGCATGTCTTGAGTCGTAAGGACTGAAGACCTGTTCTCACAATAGATGTAATATCTCGCAATGTCATTTTGTTAGGTACGTTCAGAGCCAAGATGTGCAGTTAGTAAATATTATTGTATGTGCCCAAAGTAATGGGGTCACTTTAGCTGCTGTATGTTAGAGTATCCAATGGATATTTTGGCAAAGTAACCATTCAGCCTAATATTTTGGGGATTGGTTTGTACATATTTCCTGTGGCTGTTTCCAAAGTTCATACATCCATAAAAAGTAGGGTATATTTACATTGCATAGGAATCTTGTAGATCATTCCGACCTAATTCTGCACAATATAAGAGCAATAAAGGGCTGCACAATTCACCCAAAACGTGCCCCAAACCACCCAAAACCAGCCCAAATCCACCACAAACATTATGTAAATCAAATGAAACATACCCAAAACCACAGGAAAACATTGGAAAGAGTACTGTCTTGTTGAAACAGATGATAAATTATGCCGTATTTAATATTTACATCGGATGGAAATGACAAAAGGGAGACTGTTACTGGATTGATCCCCAATGCTGGTTATCAAGTCAAAGTCGGATCCAGTCAATATGTTCCAAGAATAAACAGCCTCATTGTGAAGTAAATAATGGACCATCAGTGTGCCATACATATCAACGAGGATGACAACAATAATATGTGCATGATATTATATTTTTACATGTATTTGTTATTGTCTTTGTTAACAATTTATTGTCACTAAGGCCTGTAGCAATATATTATGTTTCTTCTTGACGTTTTAAATAAAAACAATTTGAAATCATGTAAAGGTACTGATTCTTTATTTCTAAATTGAAGTGAAAATAACTGCTGATCCATTATTTTCTTTATACTTCATGTCATTGCATTTAAGAATATTATTGTCGTTACTTGAAATTTAATGATAATGATAAAGCAGTCTCCTGCACATGTGAATCATTTGTGCGAGGCAGATGGGAAAATCTATAAATACATGCATAAAATGTAAGGCAAAATATTGTCTTCAAAACACATTTTTTTTGTTCAAACCAAACTGTTTGAGTACATGTTACAAAGCGGCAGTCCACGGAAGTTATAGATGACAGTACAAATCAAATTAGTGAGCAGATAAAAACTAGGGTGTTCAACAATGAATGAGAATGGTGAGATTATTTTGTAATTGATTTAATTGGTATATATATATATATATATATACACACACACACAAACTATTATTCTAGTACATGTTTTGACAAAGCAGCGGTCCACGGAAGTAACAGAAGGTGGTAAAAATAAAAGAAGTGAGTAAATAAAAGGTAGGCTGTTCTAACATTAATGAGAATGGTGAGATTATTTTGTAATTGATTTAAATGGTATATATAAAGTTCACAATAGCAATTTGTATCATTTCAGAATTTATGCTACAACAAGTATAATTTGCTACATGAAATATATTTGTTTATTTTAATTCAATTGTGCAAAATGGGACCAAAGTGCGCCAAGAAATATCCTTGTGGCAGTTGTAGTGCAACTTGTGCAACTGAGTGTGTTTACTGTATTACATGTGGAAATTGGTACCATAGACAGTGTCATTCCATGAGTGAAGAAGAACTAAGACAATAGGGAAAATTGGACTTGGATTATGTGTGTTTCTCCTGTCGTTCTTTGAATGAATCAAGGTTTGACTTTGTCAGTGCACTGCAACGTCTCAAGATGGTGAGTAAATGACAAACTTAGTTAAAAGTTATAAATGGTTAAAATTTTTAACAGCAGTATATCTCTATCACAGCATTCAATGTAGATATCTTGTTTGGGTCGCCACATAGCTACCAGATATAACATTTCCATTAGCAAAAATTTGGTCCCCAGATATGAAAGAAGCTGATAGACAGAACAGAACACAATAATTAAAACCTATGCATTTTAGTCATGTATCTTGAGAACTCGAAGTGATGTGTCCAGCATTTATGGGGAAACTTTCTTGTGTTAAGAAAAATATCTCTCTGTAACAACTATAAAGTTTAATAATGTTAATTTAAATCACTTATAAATGATTTATGCTGGCTGATTTGCATCATGGCTGATTCGGACCGTGGCTGATTTGGTCCGTATTACAGGTTGATTCAGATGATGTGAATTATTAAAAGGAAAACAATGGAACGGCTGATTTATGTTAGTCGTTAGTACTGTTTTAGCATGCATAATAACAGAATGTAAAATGATTTTCAGCTTGTAAATTTACATCATACAGTTATTTGCAAAGTTCTAGCCGAAATAAAAATAAAATAGATATGAGCTGTCTCATTTAGATTTTTTAAGCATTATAAAAACCTTTCCATTGTATCAATAAAAATATACTGTAAACTTTTCCAAAATCAGCACTCTCAAAATCGGCTGATTATAGAAAATATTATGCTTCATTTAATTTTGCACGTGTATTCTTTGAAATTATGTGTCAATTAAATATTTATTAACATTTGTAATCATATATTTGTTATTTTACTTTCATCAAAAAATAAAACCCTTAACAATATATATATATATATATATATATATATATATATATATATATATATATATATATGTATGTATAGTACAAATACAGTACATAATTTCACATGTACATGTCCTGATTTATTTCATCATAATCAGTAGTGTCTTTAGCAGTAATAAAATCTTTTCTATTGCTGTTGATGTTTGTGGTATATGATGAGAAGAAGCAATTAGGCTACAAACAGTAACAACTTACTCTGCCGCTGTTGGCAAAATCAAACACATGTAAATAGTGCTATTCCACACTTTTAAACGGTTCCTGGCTATTTTACATTATTATACAAATCTGTTCATGCAGTACTGTTCAAAGAGTAATCATTTAATCAACTTTTGATTATATGACGGCATCCGCAATCTCAAAGGCATACATTGTTTGCATTAATTAGCAAACTGATTAAACATGTGCCATTTTAAGTTTGTGGATCAATTTAAAGTGACCAAGAATAAAAGTCTTAATCCAAATGTATTTCGTCACAACTCGGTAACAATATTAATATTCCAATTATTAATAATAAGTATAGTTAACAATAAGCTGTTAAGTGGTTTGTTTAAAACTATTGTGTTGTATCATTAAAACATAGATGTTGCAGTGTAATAGTGCGTTAATTGTGTTAAAGTGTGAAACATTCTTCGGATGTCATATTGTTTATTGGATAACAGTGTATACTTTCTTTGTTTGTCTTCTGCCCGTGCTCGTAAGCACACAAAACTCGATCAGTACTTGTGTTACTGTTGGAAAATGGAATTGTGCCAGTCTACAAAGACTCGAAGCAAGTGAATCCATGTAGCCTGTGTGAACAGTGAACATAACTACTAATACTATCAGAACTGTTTGAATGTGCGGGTTCCTTTAAAAATTACAATTAGAGTACTTCAGAGGAAAATTTGAGCCCTGTATCACCTTCAGATCATGAATGACTGAACCATATCGATTCATTATAATTGTAATTTTATTTGTAGAATATTATATCATTTTCAAGCCGCAAGATCAAAAGACCTAGAAAAATTGACTGCTGCTGTTGATAGAGAACTGCTTTTTAAGCCATCGCCACATACATAAGTGCCAACTAAGTTGACGATGTATCTGGTAATCCCATAACAACCACAGGTGTTGGGAATTGCCTGTATAATGTTATTTCTACACTACTCTTCGGCAATGAAGCCCTTGCAACTCAACTGAGATATCTAACATGTATACAGTTGGTGAAAAACATGAGTATATATATGAATCACCCAATTAGCAACGAATTATACTTGGTATCCAGCGACTATGATAAAGCATGTTTTGATGCTGGTATCAGTGGAGCTTTTTCCAATGCTTGGCATTTACTAGCCCTTAGTGATGTCATCATGTGCCCAATAAGAAGCATATACCCAAACGTTAATGGTGATAAAGATAGTGCCCGGATGTACCTGAACAAAATCTTCTATCCAAGAAATCCGCTGGAGTTCGCTTCACCATTGGCCGTATTGTCGTATTCGATAGGAAAAATGCCAGAATCAAATGTATATTACAACATCAACCAATTTGCGGCAGTCACTGACATTATAGAACATGGAATAAATACGAAGCGACAGCAAATTGCAAAATGCAAAATATCGTCTTCTGGATCGTCTGCCTCTGAGAGCGATTGCTTTCATGAAGATGATGCAGCTGATGATGACAACAAAGATCCAATTTTTGTAATGCAGAATTTTTATATTGCACTAAGCATATTAAAGACAACATTCGGCACTCTTTGCATAAATATGGATGTGACAATCTTGTCACAAAATCAATACTTCATATGCTCTTCAGGGAAGACAGTGGCCTAATATTCAGTCAAGATGACGCTGAGTTTGCAAAATGAGAAGACAATCTGGCGATGTATTTAAAACAATATCCCAATTTCGCACAGTACTTCAAAAAGTTCAAAAGTCAAATAATTAAAATGTTTGTGTACAAACCATTAAAAAACAAAACTATCACAAATCTTTGGACCAACAACAACTCGGAATCTATAAATAATAAACTTAAGCAGGTTGCTGATTGAAACAACTCAAGATACCCAAATTAATTAACAGATTATATAGTGTAACTCTAGCTCAGTTTATAGATTTGCGTCGTGCACTATATGGCTCTGGCAATTATAAAATTATTTGGCCCTTCCTCTTTATACGTAATTGATGAAACCATTTGGCGCACAAAAACATCAGCAGAAAAGACAAGAATCTTTACAGAATTTTACAAAAGCAACTAAATTCCAATACTTCGAAGTACATACATTCATCCCATGGAAAATTCCAATGCATCCGGCTGAAAATAGATGCAGGATGCAAACCTGGGCAAGGAAAGTGTGCAAGGCTGAACAAACATCACAAAAGAAATGGCGATAATAGCGAGTATTGACCTAGGCTGTGCAAATTGAACTAGAAATACACTTGTCTAATGTTGATGAATGGCTACGCATTTCCATTGTTCCAGTTTTTGATCTGGTTTTTTGTAAAAATTCTTTGCAATGTTTATAATAGTACAAGTTTAGGAATTTTTAGTTACCTATGACACAGGTTGCAAGCATTACTTGCATTATCTTGATTGTATTAATGCTTTGCTTTAGAACATGCAAAATACAGTTGAGTTGAACTTCATTAGTTTAATGTTGATAGATTTCATTTCATGTTTTAAAACTGTGCTTGATAAGACTTGGAACAATAATCTTTGCACATATGTATAAATTTTTAATTAGCGGAGAGACATGCCATATTTGATAGAAATCTGAAATCGATTATGAAGAAATTATGTGGTACTTTCAATTGTTCATTGTTTTGTAATGTTCTGTTAATCTCATTTGACAGTTATGGCACTGATGGGCAATTATTTACTTCAGATGATTCCAAAAAGAATTTGAATAAAATGCAACGCAGAAATACAATATATTGCTAAAGCCCGTAGTGACAACCAATTGCTAATAAGGACAAGAACATTTACAGTGTGGTGTATATATTATTGTTTTCATTCCCGTTGGTATGTATGGCACTGATGGTGTCCATTTTTACTTACTGACTGGGTCCGTTTTGACTTGATAACCAGCACTGGCGATGAATATAGCAACATTTGTCTCCCTTGTTTCAATGTTTATAACTAATATAAAAAATAAATGCAGCCTATTTTGTTGTCTGCTTCTACAAAATAATACTCTTTCAGAGGTTTTCTTGTGGTTTTGAATATGCTTCGTTTAATTTACTTCATGTTTGTAGTGGATTTGGGCAGGGTTTGGGTGGTTTTGGGTGAATCGTGCAGCCGAGCAATAAAGGTCAGATAGGTTTCACATGTTTTTTTGACAAAATTATGAATGGTAATAACTGTTTGGCAAGAATAACCTTAATATTTTTGCATAATTTATAAAAAAGAATTCAAACATGCATTTGCTACCAACCGATGGGTCTAAAAGTTGGCCCTAATGTTTCAGTCTGATGGGCCATTTAGACCACTGGGACAAAAAAGCGATCTGAAGCATTGATGGCAAGGATTTTGTCCATTCTGTGGACAGTGGAAGCACCCACTGTCTCATTTCATCATCTTTTATGAAAGGAATGCATACTGGGTAATATTTAACTATTTTATTCTTGCAAAACAGTCATTACCATGGATCAGTCATTTCATCTGATTTGAGGTCTTAAGCTTTTTCCAACTCACAAATCTGATGATCCAATTTTACCACAAACTTCAAGTTGATAAAAATCTCTCAAAGGAGACAGTATAGAATGTAGGTGTCATCAACAGTTTATGGTTTTGGTTAAAGTTTTTCATCTGCATATATCCTTAAAACCACATGATAGATTCTCTGCATGCATAGCATGAATTGTTATGAAGCTAAGGCATTTCGTTGTGTGGCAAGTTCTTTTTTCCTTTTGGGTCAAGGTCTTAGTCATTGAACATTTGTGCTGAGGTTTTGGTTCAAGTTTTTTATTTGCTTATATTTCTGCAGCTCCATGGTAGGTTCTTTTCATACAATTCAGTTAATGACATCGAATTAAGGTCACTATCATAGAAAACCTGTATTGAGGTGCTGGTTAAGGTTTTTCTTTTGTATTTGCTTAGATTTCCTAAACTCCTTGATGGATTTTGTTCACACTTGGTATGATTCATTATGTGGTTTGCATTCTTGTTCCTCAGATCTCTGGGTGAAGATGACAGTCATAGAGGGTTCCAGGGTAGCCAAGCAGTTGAAGGTGATTGCCTTTATAAATCACTGCCATCTCACTCTGTCTGCATTAGTTTGGAGTCTTGGGCTTGGCCAGTACGTTTATGAGAGAAAGTTTGCCAGTAGCTTCCCATGGGTCAGTGGTTCTTCTTGGGTTCTTCCTTCATCAGATAGCCTGTCCTGTGCTGAGAAATGGTATTTAGCCTACAAAGTCACAAACCACAAAACAGCCATAGAAAGGTTTTGTTTAGGTTTTAGTTCAAGTTTTTATATTCGCTTTTATTTCCTAAACCCCATGTTGAACTTTCTTCATACATTGGCTAAGTCATTATGAGGGTGAGATGATTCGTTCTGTGACAGACTCACACATCCTTTTGACCTAGGGTAGGGTCAAGGTCACATTTTACATTAGTGCTTTTGACCTATAGTCAAGGTCATGTTTGATGGTGACATGCAGGGCCTGGTCTTATTGTTAAAATTAAAGCTATATTATATATACCATTTCTGTCATTCACAAGTACTTGTGCATTATGAAGTACAAAGATTTTCATTTGTTGTGTTTTTCATGTACTTGACTGTATTTGCTGTATCTTTTTTCAGTATTTTTCTTGAAGAACAAAGACTTGCACCTACCTTGATTTAAAGGCCACAGTTTGAGAGTAGCAACAATGCCAGCTCAAGTGGAACCTTCAAAGAAAACTGTTCTTGTAACTGGTATATTGCAATGAAATAAGAACTTATAGTGTCAAACTTCCTATCATTTCACATTTATTAGCATAAAGTAACATATTTTTGTATTTGCTCACTATCTTCTGACTTCAGTTTACTAATTATTTCCATAGTGAATCCATCATTGACCTGCTTGTTAGCATGGAGTTTACCTGAAAAGCCATCTAAAAATTTTTGTTTTTAATAAAGTTGGGCCAGTTACATGAAAGTTTACTAGCCAGGTAATCTTTTTTAACTCAGCTGATCATAGACAAGAAGAGCATATGGGATGGCCTCTTGTCTGTTGTCCCTGTGAATATGAGTTAGCACAATTTTGTTATTGCTTCTCCTCCTAAACCTCTTAGAGATTGCCATGAAACTTTGTGCACATGTTCATCTCAAGGTTTAGTTGGTTGTAAATGAATCTTTTGCTGCTCAGACATCTAATATGGCTGTCATGGCAGTCATCTTGAAAGTCTTATTGCTGCTTTGGAGGAAAGGATGGTCATATCCACATGAGATTTTCACTAAAAGTCATCATGTGATGTATTGTTAGTTGTAAATGAAAATGGTGCCAATCTTACATCCAGTATGGATTCAACTAAAGCTATCATATCACTACTCCTCCTCAATAGAAAGTCATACTGACATGGGGATTTCTGTAGAAGAGTGGTTATAATGTCAAAGTTGGTCCTGAAATGAAAATGGTTCATATATGGTGTCAGGATCTGGATGATCCTAAATGAAAATGGTGCTGTCCAAACATCCAGTATGACCACCACAGTGGCCATTTACCAAGATGGATTGTCATATCAACGTGGTATTTTCATTAAAGGAAAATTGTGCTGATCTGACATCCAATAGGGCCACTACAGCAACCATCTTGACAATCAGAACTTGGTTCTGAATGAAAATGATGCTTACCTCAAATCTGGCTGGCACAATGAACATATTGAAAATCTTGTCACTGCTCATCCTGAATGGATAGTCATATCAATAGTGGTCTTCACAAGCAGTCTTCTAGTTTGTCCAAAATGAAAATGCTGCGAATTTTAAATTCAGTATGGCTGCCACAGTGGCTAACTTGAAATTCCTATTGCTCAAGTACGTCAAAGATGGTTTCACCACACAACAGTTATAAAAAAGAAATGGTCTTAACGTGAATTACTGGGGTTTTTTTTAAGGATTGTAGAGCATCAGTTCCTTTAAGGGACTCCTGCATGGTTTGTAATGCAGTTAGGCTAATTATGTGAAAGTTTACTAGACCAGAGATCATGGTTGGGTCTGTAATACAGTTGTGCTACTTACATGAAAGTTTACCAGACAAGCAATCATTTCTTGGGCCATAATACAATTGGGTCTGTTACATGAAGGTTTTACTAACACAACAATCATTCTTTGGTCTTTAATAGGCTGGGCTAATTATATAAAAGGTTACTAGCCCATCAATTATTTTTGGGTCTAATAGAGCTAGTCTAATTATGTGAAGGTTTTACTAGCCTGTAATAATCATTTTTTGGTCTGTAAAACTATTGTGCTCATTACATGAAAGTTTGGGGGCCCCGAGTGGCCGAGTGGTCTAAAGCGCTCTCCGTTATGGATCACTGCCATCTCACCTCTGTCTGCATGGGTTCGAGTCTAAGATTCGGCGAATGTGGATATGTGAGAAAGCTTGCCAGTAGCTTCTCGTGGGTCGGTGGTTCTTTCCGTGGATTTCCCGGTTTCTTCCTCCACCATTAATACTGGCTGCCATGTATAGCCTATCATGTGCTGAAAAATGGCGTTAAGCCCCACAACAACAACAACAACAACATGAAAGTTTACTAGCTCCCCCCCCCAATTTATTTTCAGGAAATTGTCAACATCTGCATTAGAGTGTAGACAATTGCAGATTGTACACATTCAGGGTGATAATAAATAATAAGTTATTCAGTACAAAAAAACTACAGATGATGGTGGTTTTGTCTCTTTTAGTGTATAGCATAAAAAGTCTAATGATCCTCAGATTATGTCAGCAACAACAATTATAGTTCTTACCATTTTTGTACATTGATGTGTTTGATTATATATGCACTATATACTGTCTCTTTCCCTTGTTTTAATGTGTGTATCATACACCAAACATAGTTGAAAGTATGTATGTATCAACTTTTTATCATATAGGCTTTGGTCCATTTGGTGTGTACAAGGTCAATACAAGCTGGGAGGCTGTGAAGGAGCTGTACAAACAAGGACTGGGAGTTGACTGGGAACTAGTAATTGAGGAAATTCCAGTAGAATATTGTACTGTGAAGTCTAAAGTTCCACAGCTCTGGGAAAAACACAATCCACATGTGAGTCGCCGTTGAGAATGAATTAGCTTAATATAATGACACTAGTCTTCGGTCATGGAGAACTGAGATGCACCAGGAGTCTGATAGGCGACTGCCCTTTGTATGATGGGTCTTCATTCATATCATAAAGATAAACTTTCATCTGCTGGACACCATTAAGAACAAACATTTTAGCCATTTTTTTTCCATAAAGGTCAGAAGACCAGAAGAGCTTATGGCTTCATCTGTTGTCCGTTGTCCATCAGCTGTCAATCCACTAGCACAAGTTTGTTATCATTGCTCCTTCTAAATTGCTTAGAGGATTGCAATGAAACTTGTACACACATTCATCCCATGGTCTAGTTGGTCCAAAATGAAAATGGTGCTACCTGGAAATCCAATATGACCACCACAGTTTCATTTTGAAAACTTTATTGCAACTCCTCCAGAATGGATGGTCATATCAACATGGGGTTTTCACTAAAAGACTTCTAATGATGTCTAGTTGGTCCTAAATGAAAATGGGGCTGATCTGGTGTCCAAGATGGTTGCCACAGTGGCCATCTTGAAAATCTTGTTATGACTACTCCTGATGAATGGAAAGCACATTGATATAGGGTTTTCACCAGAAGAATTATTATGATGTCTAGTTGGTCCTAAATGATAACAGTTCTGATCTGATGACCACCAGAGCAGAGTGGCCATCTTAAAAGTTTCATTATCATTACCCCCTCTTGAAAAGATGGTCATTTCAACATGGGATTTTCAATAAAAGACAATTGTTATGGTCCTAAATGAAAATGCAGCAGGTCTAGAGTGCAATATGGCCATCACGGTTGCAATCTTTAAAATCTTGTTATTGCTACTTCTTGCAAGTGAAATACAATATTATCATCGAGTTTTCACTAGAAGACTTCTTACGATCTCCTGTTGGTCCAAAATGAAAATAATGTGGATCTTATGGCCAATATAGCAACAGCAGTGGCAATATCATCACCACTCCTCCTGAATTTTCTTATGCCTTCTTGATCCTGGATGAAAATGGTGCCAAGTTGACATACAATATATCTGCCACAGCACCTGATTGGAAAATCTTGTTAATTGCTGAAGAATATTAAAGATAGTTCCAAATACTTTGCTGTTATAAGGAAGAAATAGCCCTATCTTGAATTCGTGGAAAATTCTTGTTTTCAGCCAGTAGTGCATCAGTCCCTTCAAGGGACTTATTGGTTTTACAAGGGCCATATGAATATCAAAACGTGCTATTAGTCTGGAGGAAACAAGGTTTGAGAGAAAACAGCTTAGGGAAGTTTTACTGTGGTTAAATTTATACATACAATGTTTTTTTTTAATATAAGTGAAATGTTAAATGTTTACATACAATTTTTCCAGTATGAAAAAAACTGAAGTTAATTTCCTACAAAAATCTCTTAGATGTTTTTACTAATAAGGCAAACAGGTACAAAATGAAGATTTTCCATGAGATTGTTCCAGGGGGTGACATTAATAGGAAAAGTAGGTGAAATAGTCACCAATATCCATTAAATTTGCCAGGAAAATGAAGCTGACTTTACCTTGCCACAGATAGTCGCTTACACCTTTCATTTCATTTCCCTGTTTATATTCTGACATATACAGAAGAAACTTGCTTCAAGATCAACTTTTTATGCTAATTTAGTTCATTTTTTGTGCTCTAAAGTGTTTGCACTGAGCTATGCTTTTACCACTAGGCATACAAATTGTAACTCCAGTAAATGAGTGAACTAACTAGATTTCCAACTCCAGAACTAAATACTTGGTAAAGAAGTTTATACACTAAATAATATGAAGAGATTAATTAGTTTATCTAATATTTCATTTGAAAATGCAAATATGATGAGATGATTTGCCTTTTTTGAAGCAAAGTGTCTTACAATATGACTTTACTCCTGCACTAGTACTTTTGTTTTTCAAAAATTGAAGCAGGTTATGTGTTGTTGGAATGAATGTTTGATTACTGGTCCTATGACTGGAAAAGGACAAGGAGAGAATTTACAAAGGATTATGTTAATTCCTTCTTTTATGTACAAATAACACAGACTACTTAAGACTCGGACCGTCGCTTACAGCAGCAAGATCAATGACATGGACTGGTTACAAAGCAGTTTCATCTATGGATATGTCAATGAAGGAGATTAGGGGCGCTAATATTAGTACAATATTTTTCTGTGAATAAATATGAAATCAAGAGAACATTAAGGAGGATGGCATGTACATAGTCACAAGTCGAATAGTGACATTTGGTAGAAAATTCATTGATCAAGGACAAACGCATAAATATTTGTGTTTGAAATAGATATTTCATAATAAATTTTTGAAAACAGAATCGTTCTATAAAAGACATAGACTCTGACCAGTATATTTCAGTCTATGCTTTGTTGTTCACAGGTGATTCGGTTAACTCGATTTGAACTATAGTAACAGATGAATTAGGTGATTCGGTTAGCTCAACTTGAACTATAGTAAGTGATGAATTTAGTTTAAAATGATACATTCCAAACTATAGTGATGAATCAAGTTTAAAATGATACATTACAAAACTTTTCTAGCAGTTCCTATTAATTTTCATTAGACTGATTTTATTTTGAAATTTTTCTACAATTTTCATTAAGTAAGTAAGGGAGAGTTGGTGTCCTGGTGTTGCCTCAGAGTTGGAGAAATGTCCAGTACTGTTTACAAATGCTGGACAATAATGGGACAAGTAAGATATTGATCAAGACAAGTCGAAGTCACTTGTCCTGGACAAGTGGGTGAAAAAAGATAATTTTACAGCCCTGACAAAGTATGATGTCTAACTCATTTCTCAATATTTTCCAATCAGTTTGATTTATTTTGACAGGATGAAAGGTCACGGGCCTTGCCCAATATTTTGAGTCCCTTTTTTGTCACTCCTGGTTCACTGTTAGTTTTCTTTCAAAGTTTAATGAACTTCATAGACATTGATAACAAATCACTGTCCTCTGTCTGTGATAGACAGGTACCCTTATATAACCATAAGTAAATATGGATTTTAATTTTGGCAAAGAATGGGAAGAGGTTGTTTTTCTGTTCCATCTTTTTGAAATCATCTTAAATGTGTAAAATGTTTTTGATGGATGAAGGGACAAAGTAAATGTGTGTATATGCTGGATTTTAAGTCAAGTCCAACTATAAGCAACACAGATATTTATTTGCTGGAGTGTTATACAATGGCAGATTTGGGTCTGTGCAGTTTGCAGTTAGACTTATCAAGTTAGTAAATATGGTAAACATTAATTTGTCTGTCTTCTTACAGAATTGCAAGAAGTGTAAAAATAGTAAAAAATGAACCTGTAAAAATTACAGATGATGTAGTAATGTTCATTCTGTTTTCTTGAGACTGCTTCGGTAGCCTAGTGGTTAGAGCATCAGCCTTGGATGCAGGAGGTCGCGATTTCGAACCCCGGCCAAGTTATACCAAAAAGACTTATAAAATTGGTACCTACAGCTGCCTCGCTAGGTGCTCAGCATTAAGAGGTTAGTGTTAGGACTGGTTGCCCTGGTGTCAGGATAATGTGACTGGGTGGAACATCATGCTACATGTCTGCAGCATGATGCCCTAGTTCTAGACATCGCTATAAACTGCTACACTGCAGACATCGTAGCGATATGACTGAAAAACTTCTAAAGCTATGTTTTAAAAATCCAAATCACACACACTGTTTACTTGAAAGTCATTTTTCCTATATTTTCCAGCTGGTGGTTCATGTTGGTGTATCAGGGATTGCATCTGAATTAACACTTGAGCAGAAAGCATTTAATTATGGCTATGAAAGAAGCGATGTTAAGGGTTGTCTCCCAGAGGCCAACTGTTGTGTGCATGGGGCAGATGAATGTATCACTGCAGGAATTGAGATGAATATAGTGTGTGCAGACATCAACAACTCTGATTCAAAGGTTAAGGCTGTGGTCTCTCATGATGCCGGAAGGTATAAAAGCAAAGAACAGGCAATTTACTTTTTTTTAGCTCAGCAGTTTAGGGTGTGTTCCTGCATCTGTCTTGTGTTTTATTTTCAACTTGTTCTAAGTAATAACACTAGACAAATTTCAACCAAATTTGGCAGAAAACATTTTGGTACGAAGGCCTTTTAGTTTTAGATCAAATGATGGTGATCTATCTTCAATATGGCCACCATTATTAGAATATAAAATCTCAGAACAAAGTTCTTTTAAAAAACTGCAGAGCATAATTCTACCAGATTTGAATATAGCATAAAAATGTTTGAAGTTTGTTATCAGATATGGTTGTCATTAATAAAAACAGAAGAAGCTTCAAATGACTTCCCAAAATCTCCTGAATGACATTATTTGCTATCAAATATATCAGCCATTAATAAAAATTGACAATGATTAAAAGGCTTCTTTTCTAAAACTGCTGAAATAAAATTGAGAAGCTATTTATTTTACCTTAAACTCATAGGCCAAAAGAGCTCATGTGATGGACTTTCATCTCTCATCCAGAGTTCATCATCTGTTAGCACAGGATTCTTATTGCTTCTCCTTGTAAAGTAGGGGAAGGAAGGTGGGAGAATGGGAATTGCCACAGTACATTACAAACACATCCATCTGAACGTTTAGGTGGCCCTAAATAAAAATAGTTCCCCGCCGACTTCTACTATGGCTACCATGGCAGCCATCTTTAAAATGTTATCACTTGTCCTCCAGAATGGTTATAAGTATAGACATGGGATTTTCACTGAAAGGCTTCTAATGATGTCTGTTTTGTCTTATGGGGGCACTCTACAGATACTATGAACTTCCGAGGGAGTGACTGGTGTAAGGTGAAGTTGTTTGTATTTTCAACATGCACAGTGGAGAGAATGTTAGCATACCTGTATGTTACTGTCATGTACTATGGTTAAAATTTCTCCTTCAAATATGTTGCCCAATCACTTTACATTAGGAATATTAGCCTGCTACCTTGCAAAGCCTGCCCTACTAAAAGACAAAATTCGTTTTTCCCTATCGTTATCAATAGACAAAGGGCAACAACTCTTGCCCATTACCCTCCCTTGATACCACCAGGTTTTGCCAGTGTTTAGCTTTGCTGCTGTACAGACTACACATTGTACAATTTATCCTCCAACAATCCAGCCATTTTTGTGTTCCTATGGACCCATCCAACATTCATTTTGGATTTATTGTGCAGAATTATTGATCTACTGCAGGATGTATGCATTATTTTACAATTTCTGCCAATTTCTTAGTGATTTGTCACTTGTTGGGACTTCATCTTGTAAGGCCACCGTCCCACTACACTATCGTTGACCTTATACAGGGTCATTTCAGGTTAGCCTACCTTTGACTTTATTCGCTTACTCTGTCCGTTACAGAGCTTTTGTTAGTGAAATTCTGAAGTGCTGCTTGATAATTATGCTTAGTTTATTCATATTTCACACTGTTTTAATATAATTATGGCTGTTAACTAAGCACTGTGCGTAAGTTTATAACAGGCCATAGATTTCTGATATGACACTTTCAGAGATATGTTAGTTATGACAGTGTTTTAGTGACCTTGTAATTTCAGCACATTACTAGTTTCTGCTTTATTTGCAACTTCAGAGCAAGGAAGTCTGTGATGACTCTTCTCAGTGGAAGTCTGGGCTTCCAGTTTAGGTAATTAGTCATGTACTGATTTGACAAGTTATGCTGGTAGCTAGATAGTCACATACTAATTTGCTAATCTATGTTTTCTTTTCCCTTGTGTTGTTTCATGAGGAATGTTTTACTATATGCATGAAGTGCATGTTCACAGCGATTGTTCTTTCAACATTGAAGGGAAGGAAAGATGGAATAAATCAAGGAAGACAACCAATAGTTTGTTGTTGGTGATATCAACTCATTGGGGAGTATTCTTCAATTTTAGAAACTCCGCAAGAAGTAAGTCCCCCTGCATGCCTGAGCATGTCCTTTGGGCCTGTAAGTCAGGTGCATGGGGTTCATGCTGGATTCGTTGGATCCAACTGTAAATACTGCTGAACCGTTACCGACCATCCAGCAGTCACTGGCCATCTGGACATTGCCAACTGTCTAGCCATCACCAGCAGTCCAGCTGACATTGGTGGTCCAGCTGTCCCAGGATGGGGAAATTTGTTTTGAAATGGTCCAGCCAAATTGTTTCTATGGGGATCTTATTGATAGATCCATCCATCTAGCCATGCCATTGGCATATTATCATTACTGTACTTGCAATTTTAATGAGAGATCTGTCTGTTCAACTAGGCCTTTGGTGTGGCCAGTACTGGTGATAGGCGGACCGTCTTTTCTGGTGTTGGTTACTTCAGAATGCCCCCACCCATACCACTGCTTTAAAGGATCAGTAGGTCTTGTTGAGGAGGAAGAAACGGACTTACAGTGACAGACACCTTCAGAACTGATCTCTCAGCACTAGAATGTAGTAGTGGTTCATATGTACACCTGTCTGCTTTTTAGGGCAGACAAATCTGCTCCATGCCCAACAAAGCTGGGTAGGGATGTCGTTGCAGACACCTGGCAACAGCCACTCTTGGGAGGTGATGGCCAGGATTGCTAGGGTCATTGACCACGGCTGCTAACCATACCATGGCCAACTCTTTGACGGGTTTGGCCAGTCTGCTCTTGACATGATGTGTTGCAGGAACAGCTCCTCCACCTTGCTGCTCAAAGCACATGGGCATTTGGAACCACTCAGTCTGCATCAGTTTAAAGGTATGTTCAGTGGCCTCAAGAAAGGTGATCTCCCTAGTCACACATGCACAAACGTTGATCCCTAGGTTGCAATCATACAGTGGTGGTATGAAACCAGTTTGTTAGCTCACTGGACCTTCCTGTTCCCTCAGAAGCGGGGGGGGGCTAATCCAGGTCATTTGGAGGGGCATCCGGTTTGGTTCATCAAGTCCCCTTTCCCCTCTTCACGAATACACAGATCAGGAGGTGGATGCCTTTCTACAACAAGAGTTACAGTCGCTCATTAAAAACAAAACAGTTCTAGACGTCACTATAAACAACCACACTGCAGAGACATCATAGTGATATGACTAAAATTGTTAAAGATATGTTAAAAAATCTAGATCACACACGCACACACACACACACACAACCTTTTCTCCATTTTTGATTATGCATGTCCAAAAATGTTGGCTCTGTGCTCATAGTGGAACCTATCATGGGTACTAACCTGGTTGAACAAAATGCTATTTGAACCACTTTCAAAGGCATCTTTACCTCACCTTTCAAACAAGACCTGTGTCCTTATCATATTGGCGATGGCAGGCAAATCAGGACCTGAATCACCTGCAGTTCCGACAAGACAGGTCAGTTTCAGTCACAATGGTTCCCTCTTTCATCGCCAAGAATGTGCTTCCATTCATGGGCAACCAGACCTTTTTACTGAATCATTATCTACTTGGACACTTCCACTCAAGACTACCTGCAGGATCCAGTACAAGTGTTGAAGTAGTATATTAAAAAGATGGTGCCGTTCTGTCGAGGGAGATTACAATTATTTTTACCTCTCAAACAGGGACAGGATGATATAATAGCACAGAACCTTCCATCCTGGATTAAATGGGTTATTCTCCCAGCATATTTGGAAATAACTCCAACTCAGATGAATTTGTTACAAATTTCGGCTCACAAGATTAGAGCAGTAGCCAAAAGCATTGCCTTTGACTTGAACTGTTCTCTGATATTATCCATGCCTTGGGATGAAGATTGGAGTCCATATTCTCCCATTTTTACCTCAGAGATTTTTCATCCCAAAGATCTCAGTTTGATCTGGTGGGACCTATAGCTGTGGTGCAGCAGGTCACCTTTCCAGGTCCTTCCACAGATTCATAAGATATGGCTTCACAACTTCTGATGGACTTGTGGGAGGGAATATTTTCCCTTTCCAAAGCCACTCCCAGACAGATGGAGTCTTCTTCAGTCAAGTTACCTAGAAGCTGTGTCATATACCTTAGGGGACTGGAGATGACATCTCTGGGGTAAGGGGATGCATCTCCCTCCACCTATTACCTATTCTCCTTAGGAATTTTGACTGGGAAACATATTTTTAAAAAAAAACTAATTTTATTCTAGTAAAATGTTTTTTCATGAATACTTACCCAATCATAATGCACATAATTCTCCCAGTCTCCCTGTAATTACAGCCATATAGAGAGCATACCTTATGCTCCAGTAGTAGTATAGTAGTAACTGAGATATTCATGGGTTTTGCCGGTATCCCAATATCAAGGGGAGATCACTCTGCCCGACCGCCACCTGTGTGGGCTGATAACTTTTCGCTCTTAGCTAAAAGTTTTTTCTGGAGGGCATGAAAAGTCTTTATGACAGGGTGCCTTCTGACAAAGTTTGTCATTATGTTTAGCAGTGTTAAATGAATTTTAAGCTCTATGGGCATAGAATAGAAGAACCTATGGGATATCCTATTGTCTATCTGTTAGCACAAGTCGGTTATTGCTACTTGTTGTAACTAGTTGAAGGATAGTAATTATACTTTACACACACACATTCATCCCAAGATCTGGTTGGTCCAGAATGACAGTGGTGCTGCTCAGACATCCAGTATGGCCAACATAAATGAAAATTGTGCCAGTCTGATGTCCAGTATGGCTGTCATGACAGCTGTCTTGAAGATTTTGTTATTGTTGCTTGTCATGAATGGAAAGTCATATTGTGACACAGGGTTCTCACCAGCAGACTTCTTATGATGCTTTGTTGGTCTTAAATGAAAATAGTTGTGCGTGAACATCCCATATTGCCAGCATCATGGCCATGTTGAAAACCTTGTTATTGCCAGTGCTTCTGAGTGGAGGGTTGTGTCAGTGTGATGTTTTCACTGAAAGACTCGTGATGTCTAGTTGGTCCTAAATGAACATGGTGCTTATATGACATCCAATATGGTCACCACAGCAGCCATCTTGAAAATTATATTATTTTTGCTTTTTCTGAATGGAAACTCATCAGCATGGGGTTTCACTAAAAGTCTTCTTATGGTGTATAGTTTGTTTCTAAATGAAAATAATGCTGCACAGAAAACAAATATGGCTACCACAGTGGCCATGTTGACAAACTTATAGCAGCTCCTCCTGAATGGCTGGTCTTATCAGAATAGGGTTTTCACTAAAAGATTTCTTATGTTTGTTGGTCCTAATTGAAAATGGTGCTGATCTGACATCCAGTATGCCACCACAGCAGCCATTTTGAAAATTTTATTATTGCTACTCCTGCAGAATGGAGAGTCATAATCACCGTGGGTTTCACTGGAGGATTTCTTGTGGTGTCTAGTAGTTCTTAAGAGAAAATTGTGCCAATATGAAATCCAATATGACTGCCACAGTGGCCATCATGAAAGTCATATTATTGCTGCTCATCCTTGGTGAAAAGTTACATTGACATTGGAGTTTTCTTATGATATCTAGTTGGGCCTAAATGCAAATGGTGCCAGTCTTTTACCAAATATTGCTGCAGTGACATCCAGCTTAAAAATCTTGTTGTTACTACTTTTTCTGAATGGATGGCCATATTGGCATTGGTTTTCACCAAAATCATCAAATGATATCTGCTTTGTCCTAAAAGAAAATGATGACAATCTTTCAACCAATATGGCCACAACAATGGTTAATTTGCAAATCATATTCAAGAATATCGGAGATGGTTTCAACACTCAGCAGTTTTAAAAAATAAAAGGTGTTATCATGATTCCCTGGAAATTCTTTGCAGACAGCAGAGCATCAGTCTATATTTTATAGCAGTGGTCATATTTGGTGATGGATGGGCATTACTTAAATTAAATATTTAGGTCATTTTCACATGGGTGCTTTATTTCAAATTTGGTAAAATTCTATGGTGTATTTTGACAAAAAATTGTTTCAAGGCTATTTTGTTCTCAGTAACAGGAACTATATTTGATGGTGGATCATCATTATTTACTTAAATTCCAAAGACATTTGTGCCAGGATGCTTCTTCTCAAATTTGGTTATGATATGTGGAGTGGGATTTGAGAAGAAACCATTTTAAGATTTTCCATTTTTAGTAACAGCACAAAATTGAAAGGGAATCATGCTAGGATGAATTGTGGAATGGATTTTGAGAGGAAGTGCTTTAAAGGTTTTCATTTGTTTGTAATGATTGACATTTTTGATGGTGGAAAAGCATTATTTGAACCTTTTTTGAAAAAACTCTTCATGCCAAAATGCTTTCTGTAAAATTTGGTGGAATTCTGTTGAGCAGTATTTGAGAAGTTGTTTAAAGGTTTTCTGGTTTTAATAATGGCAACCATACAGAATGATGAATTGGAAATTATTTGAACATATCTGAAAGGCCCTGGTGCCAGAATGTTCCCATTGACATTATGTGCAAATAGGTCTAGTGGCTTTTTAGAAGTTGTAAATCATAAATGTGACAGATGATACACAAAAGGTGGTGGATAGTACATAATGGGTGAAGCATCACACAGTAAGCCCACTTGTCCTTGTGGCCAATTGAGTTTAACACTTTAATTGAATAGTAAATGCTGGGCAGGTACATAAGGTTGTGAGGCTTTGTCCCTATTTCTGACCTTTTACTTGAACCCTTCACAATTTCATTTGTTAGATTGTTACATTGTATTTTTTCTGGTACTGTGTTGCATCTGGATTGGCATTTTGTCTCAGTAGCATGTTATTTACAGTATGAAGTTCAGTTAGATAAGTCATCCAGTAATAAGTAATATGTATTTGGGGTTTAGATAAGTGATGCAAAAAGTAAGTAATAAGTGTTTGGGGTTTAAATAAAGTTATCCAAAAAAAACTAATAAATGTTTGGGGTTTAAGATAAGTCATCCAACAAAATAAGTAACAAGTGTTTGGGGTTTAGATAAGTGGTCTAAAAATAAGTAATAAGTGTTTTGGGTTTAGATAATTCATGCAAAAATAAGTAATAAGTATTTGGGGTTTAGATAAGTCATGCAAAAATAAGTAATAAGTGTTTGGGGTTTAGATAAGTCATCCGGTAATAAGTAATATTTGTTTGTTGTTGCTGTTGTTATAGGGTTTAACACCATTTTTCAGCACAAGATTGGGTATACATGGCGGCCAGTATTAATGATGGAGGAAGAACCTGGGAAAACCCCAGAAAGAACCACTGACTCATGAGAAGCTACTGGCAAGCTTTCTCACATACCCACATTGGCCGAGCTCAAGACTCGAACCCACGAAGACAGAGATGAGGTGGCAGTGATCCATAACAGTGAGCACTTTAGACCACTCAACCACTCGGGGCCCCCAATATTTGTTTGGGGATTAGATAAGTCCAGTCATAAGTAATATTTATTTGGGGTTTAGATAAGTCATCCAATAATAAGTAATATTTGTTGGGGTTTAGATAAGTCATCCAGCGATAATATTTGTTTGGGATTTAAGTCATCCAGAAATAAGTAAAAATATTTGTTTTGGGGTTTAGATAAGTCATTCAGTAATAAGTAATTTGTGTTTGGGGTTTAGATAAGTCATCCAGTAATAAGTAATATTTGTTTGGGGTTAGAAATTGTTTAAAGGAGGTGGTAGAAGCAAGATCAGCCACCAACTGGCTTCATGCAAATGGCAAAGTAGCAGCAGATTTGATTCTGAAAAATTTCTGTAGATATTTCAGCTGAAGTAAGATTTGGGCTGGATTGTTTAAAAGTCTTAAGATATTAAAAATAATCATATCAGAACAGTTTAAGAATATTAGCAATTACTCCAGAAGATATTGAAGTGCTCATATTAGAGTATTTGAAGAGTTTTAGGAATCATTCCCTGTCCAGAGGAGATGTAAACTTGCTTACTCATGAATGCACGAAACTGTCAAATTCTCTTTTATCCAGAGCCTCAAATCTAACTTATTTTATACAGTTGTTTTTGACAAGTTAAATTTTGTCAAGGCAATTACAAGCAGCTGTTTGATATAATTTTTAATTGGTAAATTTGTACTTCTATGATATGTCTTGTCTCCTGTTTATAGATACAAGGACGGGCACCCATCCCTTACCATATCCTAGCTTGAATGCATTAGCACTGATTTTGATCTTTATAACCTCATCACTTTTTTTTTCAGGTATTTATGTGATTTTTCCTACTTCACATCATTGCATATAAACAAACATAGGACAGCCTTTATACACGTGCCTCCATTGGATCAGCCTTATACAGTACAGGAGCTTGCAGAAGGTCTAAAAGTTGCCATCACTGCAATGTTGAAACAGATAGAAGAAAAACTACAATAATGGTAACGATGGAAGAGAACTCCAGTTGACAATTTTTTATTCTTCTGATTTCTATAGGGGAAAGCAAAATAAATATAAGCTTCAGTTCTACATGTGATAAATTGTCATTGTGTAATATAATTTTCTAGAGTCTAATTAATCAGACTCCGCTGTTCATGTATAAATGAATCAAATTAATGAGATAACTAATAAACTAATTGATACAATAAATGACTGATTGATGAATAGATTTTAAGCTCACCAGTATTGAGTACAGGATGCTAACAGAGGCAATCTCAGCATAGGTGGATGTAGACAACGTATTCAAATTTGTTTAAGGTATTGTTTATGGTTTACATAAAGATACTATTAAATTTCTTAGGTGTTTGTTTGGTAGCATATTATTGGCCCTAATTATTACTTTTTATCCAGTTTTATGGACACTGTGTAACACTTTGTTTTCATTTATTCAATTTTGCGGTTTGGGTAAAAAGTACATATTCATGGGTGTGCAATTTTGTGGATCTGTCATTTGCAAAAAAGATGTAATTGTCTCTGTAAATGATTATATTGACATATATTGACATTCATTTCCACACATTTGCGAGCAAACAGATGTAATCTATACTGCAGTTATTAAGTTTATTAATTAAGTGATTCATTGCTAACATCTGGCATAAAGGAGGAGATCTTAAAGAGAATGCATACTTCATATTCCACACATGTCTGAGTTAACACATTTAATGCCACTGTTGTAAGTGTCAGTGCTTGCAAACCCCTTTTGTTTGAAACAGTCCTGCCAAAATTGACCCATGGGAACCCCTTGTTGCTGGATTACCTTGACCTTGTGGTTCAAAATTGGATCCAAAAGGTCTTGTTGAATGCCAGTGTTATTAATATGCATGTTGTGATGTCTGGTGCTGAAAGAATTGTTTACAAAATACGCAAACTGCATTGATACAGACAGTGGAGATGTACATACAGATCAGGTCTCAGTTGACTGGCAAAAATATACCCTTAGGTTTCAAGCCAAGTGGCTTATCTGCACACAAGACAAAGTAGCACTTGGAGACACCTGATTGAATAGAGCTTCGAGAATGTGAGACTAATCTTCTGATTGTTTATTTAACAGTTGATATGTACAAAAGTGTTTATATAAATGAGAATAATATGTGCTTTTGGAAATAAAGGACATGAGCAGTGAGTAAATCTGCATCTATTGCTATACTTTAGGAAATAAAGAACATGGGCAGTGGGTAAATCTGCATCTATTGTTATACATCAGGTAGAATTCTTACAACCTTGCATTAGTTTTCATGTTCATGAAATTTTGTGTTCAAATTAAATTTTAATCGATTAGTTCCAGCATTCCTTGTCATTCATGTACTTATCCTGATGTATATTTCACATTCTCAGCACTATAGATAGCCATGGTATTAAAACAAAGCCAGTAAAGCCTTTCCATTGTCAATGATGGGGGTGGGGTAATCAATTGTGACTTTAAATTAGTGGTCTAGGTCACCCATGAAAACCATTATAATTGTAACCCAACAAATTTTAAGTGTTTCACAGTATTTAGTGAACACTTGGTCTTAGACCAAAAGAGCTTATCGGATGGCCTGTTGTCTGTCATCCATTGTCTGTTTGTTTGTTAGTACAAGTTGGTTACTACTCCTAAACTACTTTCAAGGAATGGCATGAAACTTTACATACTAATTCATTCCATGGTCTAGTTGGTCCAAAATAAAAATCGTCTCTCAGGTACTGGCCATCTTAAAAATCTTATCACTATTTCTCCTAAATGGATGCCATATCAACACGGGGTTTTCATTGAAAGATTTCTAAATGAAAATGGTGCCAATCTGACATCCATTTTACAAAGGCAGTAAATATTTGTCTGTCCTAAAATTTGGTGGTATCCCTTTAATGGGAAAGGAATCCTGTTATCTTCATAGAGGGATCACTGTTCATTAGATCGTTAAATTTTGGTTTGTAGGAAGAATGAAATCCACAGAAATTGATACTTCATGATTCAAGATGTCATCACAGGACATGAAGTTACCAATATTAGGAGCAGATAAAGTATTTTCCATTATAAAGAGTCTTTCCTCAGTGCTACAGCAAACATTTACATACAACAAACTGTCTATAATTGTTATTCTTTCATGATCAATAACTAATTATATAAAAAATACACCAAATACATACAAAAATGAGTTTATAAATATGTGAGAAGGCTTGTATACAAGCAGCACATACATTGTACATGAAATTATGCCACTGTTTGAGTACATCTAATGCCACCAATATGCACACCTCAAACCAACACAACCATGTAACAATATCCTTTCATTAACAATGGTTTGAGATTAAAATTCAGACATTAAACTTAAAAACAAAAATTCCATAAAGATAGTTTTTATACAAAATAAAAATAATTTACATAGTAGTTAATGTCTTTCCACTGTGGCTTTTATGTCAAAATCAACCCAGGTTAATGTCTTTCCTTAATTTTTTTTTTAAGTCAGACTTAAGTTGATGTCTTTTCTCTGTGTTTTTTGGGAAAGTCAAACTGACTTAATGTCTCTCCTTCATTTTTTGGGGTCAAAAGACAAACTAAGTTGATGTCTTTCCTCTCTGTTTTTGTCAAAGTCAATGGTATGCAGCACTGTGAGCAATTTATGTTATTAAAATTTACAGCACTGTGAGATATTTATGTTATTAACTGTTGTTGTTAGTTTTGATGTTCGTAAAGAATTCCATCTATAGTTAATGGACACAAGGAGTAGATACTTTACATGTTTGCAAAAAACTTAAATCATGATTATTCTTTGAAGTTTTCATAAAACTGCATTAAATTAGGTTGTCTGTTGGGAATCTCGGTTATCATAAATTCCTGTTTGCCTCCAGAAGGCACATACAGACTTGTGAAAACATTTTCTTATTGGTTTAAAATCATTCACAGTAGGGAGAAACAACTGTATGTCACTATCATAATCAAATTCCAACATGCCCTTATCATATTTCATGATCAGTCTTTTTATCTCCCCACTTGGTATGGCAAAACAATGGCATTCTTTTACCAGCAGTGTCATCATGGCAAGAAATTGGTATTATTTTAACCTGCAGTGAGAGCATGAAAGAAATTGGTATTATTTACCTGCAGTGAGAGCACGGCAAGAAATTGGTATTATTTTACCAGCAGTGAGAGCTTGGCAAGACATTGATATTATTTTACTTGCAGTGTCAGCATTTCGGTTTATGATTCTAAATTATTGTTTTATGTGGGTTTTATAGGTAGGTCACCTGCTTCATTGGAACTGTTCATCATTTATGTATTTTGTTTATCCTTATTATTTGTGGCGGTGGGTGGGTAAAAGCGCACATTGTTTTATGTACACTTTACAGCTATAATTCTTCAGATCTGTGATATTAAACATAAAGTTTTACAATTTGTATAGTTAATTAGAAATAGAAATGTGTTTATAAAATAGGAATGCTCGACCAATGTGCCTTAATTAAGCATTAAAAACAAAATAATATAACTAATAATAAGTGTCTTGAAAGTTAACACCTCAGTCTTCTATAGGAAATAACTCTTCTTTAGAATCACAAT
Organism: Megalonaias nervosa; assembly: GCA_016617855.1. NCBI lineage: Eukaryota > Metazoa > Mollusca > Bivalvia > Unionida > Unionidae > Megalonaias > Megalonaias nervosa. The sequence goes on along the minus strand of JAECUM010000302.1, from coordinate 109,540 downwards.
GCTGTCACCTTGATCTTCTATAGGAAATAAGTACCATCTTCAGAATTGCATTGCAATGAATCAGGAAAAAAAGGTGTCACTCCCCTTCCCATTCATATCTATTCATTTGTTGCAATTTTTGTAGAATTTTGCAAAAGAGGACAGTTAAGGTCATGTAAAAAATTGAATAACTGTAATTAGGAAATATATAATTGTTTAAAAAGTCAGCAAAATAAGATATGTTCAAGAGAGAAATGGATTGACTCTTGTTTTCTTAATGGCATCTTTTATGTCTGGTTTACAAAAACATAAACAGTGAAATCTGGATCATTGTCTTGAACACCTGGTATCTAAACTGCCTTTAAGTCTAGGCAGAATCTCAATATTTACTGTAGGAACAAGTTTCATATGATTTGAAGAGGTCTTTGCAACTATCGAATTCAACACTTGGTAACATGATAATTAATAGAATTCACTTTTGCAGCCTTGAATAGCTGCTCACCAGACAATTAAAGTATAAAAGTTTGTTTAGCAAGAAACAAGATGTCTTTGCATCATATCACTCACCTGTGTGTTACATAAATGTAACTTATCAGAACTGATAATGCGGTCCCATGCAGTTCATCTTAAGATCATATATTTATCATTACAGAGTGTGCATGTTGAATGCCATGTCAGTATTAACTGCACAGTAATATAAATCTCAGTGTTCTTAACCAAGTCAGAAAAATATAAATGTACAAATAGTTGTCATAAAAATAAATAACCATTCAAGTGTACTTTTGATTCTTACAATTTTTGTATTGTCTGTGAATTGATATACATAGATATTACTTTTGGAGTGGCATCATCATTATCATTTATTCTGTGTTAAGGTTTTCAAAATTGTATATCTTTCACATGAGTTGCTGTATTCAGCTAGAATTCTGGTATAATATTACTGTACAATTTAAATTTGTACCCTAGGGTTACCATCTGGCCAGCTTCAATCTAGTGCCATTGACAGGTCAGTTATTGATATTTTTTTCCAGCCATTGTCTAAGAAATTTTGCAATGGTTACCATGACTGTCCTTAAAAATATGTTTTAAAGTGTTCTGTTTATACTCTGATCTCTACTGTTTATTATTCTATTTTTGGCATTTTTATTGGGGCTGTGAGCCAAAGAGTCGTAATCAGTATAATCAATCTGTACATATTCTATCTTTCTATACAGAGCATTTAGCTTGAACTCGGGGACCATATATTTAGACATAACCAATTCAGGTGAACACACATGCTGCATTTTAAACTGTTCACAAGAATTGTTTTTCATTCTTAAAGTGTAATTAATATTCAACAGATATGTTCCTTTTGTTCTTTAAGTGTAATTAATTTTCAACATACGTCCCATTCATTCTTTAAGTGTAATTAATTTTCAACAAATATATTCCATTCTTTTTCTAAGTGTAATTAATTTTCAACAGAGATGTTCCATTCATTCTTTTAGTGTAATTCATTTTCTATGAAAAGAAGATACTGTATGTTTCTTAAGAGTCTAAAAACACATATACTTCTATACTTCCTGATAAGTTGAGCCCAATTGTAAAAAAGATAGACCTCGATCTACCCTTGCATAATGCACTAGTACATCAGGGTCTATTCTGTTGTTATACTGATTACTCCTAACAAACATCCAGAAACCCAGATTTACAGGCACATTATGTGACAGCAGATCTAGGTATGTGTAGTTTGCAGTTGGACTAAACTTACAAGCAAGTGTACACAGTATTAATAGAAACTGTCTGTAGTATTTTATCTTTCAATGTGTAATTTTATAGTAAACAGAAATTATAATATTTGCAGTATATACTCAAAAATCTATGATATTATTAGTGAGATTTTTATATTTGAATGTGTCTAAACTGTACATGTATTAATCGTGCCAAACTCTTTTTCAGGGTTACCAAATTTACAGATATAACAAATCTTTCTTGACATGCCAACAAGTGAACCTGAAATGGCAGTTTTTTTATAACAGGTTCTTTGTCTTAATTTTGTTTCCCTTCTTTTCCTACCATTATTTCTATCACGGGGGATAAAGCAACCACACTGTGGTAAAGTTATTTACTCTTTAATTTTCAAGCATGTGTCATAGTGCAGATTGAAAAAATAGCATGATGCAATTGACTCAGAGGTAGATTTTTAATGTCTTTGGGGTTTTTTTTCTTTGTTTACATATTTTTAAAATGCACTTATTTTGTTTTGCTGACATTTTAGCTCCACTCTGCAAGTCAGCTTATATTTGATTTGCTTTGCAAATAATTAGCTACATCAATATACAACAACTGTTTTGGAGTGATTTTAATATGTGCTTTAGCATAAGGACCAGTATTTTTTATTTGAGATGTATGTTAGAGAGGTAAATGTTATGGACATTGAATTCCACATTTCTTGACTCAGCTGGTCATAGACTATAAAGAGCTTTATGTGATATCCTGTTGTCCATTATTCATCTATCCATCTATAGAACAAGCTTGTTATTGCTACTCCCCCTAAACCACTTAAAGGATTGCCATGAAACCTTACACACACATTCATCCCATGGTCATGTTGGACCTTAATGATAACACTGCTGCTTGGATATCCAATATGGCCACCAAAGTGACCATAAAATCACATTAACACTACTCCAGAATGGATGATCTTATCTACATGTAGCTTTCACCATCACTGGCTGTTTTAATTGAAAATGGTGCCAGACTGGAAAATCATATTATTCCTCCTGTACAAAAGACCATGTTGATATGGGGTTTTCACTAAAAGACATCCTATGATGTCTGTTTGATCCTAAAGGAAAATGGGGGCCCCAGGGTAGCCAAATGGTCTAAGGCATTTGCCTTAACAAATCACTGACATCCCATCTCAGTCTGAGTGTGTTTGAGTCTTGCACTTCGCCAACATAGTATACGAGAAAGCTTGTGAGTAGCTTCCCATGGGTTGCGGTTCTCCCAGGATTTTTCCTGTACCAAATATACTGGCTGCCATCAGTAGCCTATCATGTGTTGAAAAATGGTGTTAAACCCATAACAACTAAATGAAGATGGTACCAGTATTACATCCAATATCGAAATCTTGAAACTCTTGTTATTGCTACTGAATGGATGGTTGTGTTGATATGGGATTTTCACCAAAATACTTCTAATAATGCCTAGTGAGTCCTAAATAAAACTGATGCCAATCCTACATCCAGTATTGCCACCGCAGTGGCCAATTTGAAAATCTTGCTACCACTTAAGACACAAAGACACAGTGATCTCGTTCAAGAGTGCTTTTAAAACTCACCTATTTCAACTGCAAGAACAAACTTAAAGACCTAATAATGTATCCTTACCTTAAATATTTACAGCATGTTTTCTGTTTTCTAATTTCATGGTGTTTGTTTTTATTTTTGTAATCATATCATTATATATGTTTTTTAAGTGTTGTCAAATGTTGTAAAGCACTTAGAGCTTCTAAAGATTAGGCGCTATACAAAGTCCTCATTATTATTATTATTATTATTTCTCAGCAGTTAAAAAAGAAGAAGTGGTCATGGATTTCTGAAAAGTGTTTTTTGGCTAATACAGCATCATTCCCATCAAGGGACTCTTCTTTTGATAATTGTCAACATTTACAATGCAAAAGTGTTTAAATGTAAGCATGAGGATTTGTTGTACCTACCAAAGAATTTGCCATAGTATACAGGATAAAGCAAAAGTTAAAATGGTGCAAAACAGGAAGTGTATTATTCAGTCATAGTATCCACACACTGGTGACTCAGCGAATCTGTTTGAGCAGTGTTGGGCCAGGATCATATGCTGTCAGTGTGTAACTGTTATGGCAGTTTTTTTGGTCTTTGACAAATACACATGCACAGTCGTTATTGCAGCTGTTGACAGATTAAAATAAGAAATAAATGGTTCCTTATATCAGGCATTTGTTGTTTCCATAGCATTTGAAATTTTGATTTATAAGACTTTTGGTTTACATGGTGGGTAAATATTTAATGTTGTGGAAAGAATATAGTGTAAAGAATAAGACGCTGACCAATTACCATATATACTTGCTTCTTAGTTGAATCTAACTGTAAACTGCACAGCTCCAGACCTGCATTTGCTTAATGTGCCAATACGTCTGGGTCTATAGTTGGTTAGGAGCATTCCATAGAACAAACAGCAATAACCCAGATCTACCTGTGCATTATTTGATGGCAGATCAGGGCCTGTGTAGGTTGCTGTTGGGCTTGACATACAAGTGAGTATACATATATGGTAATTTTGGCTGAAGGGATAGGGAGTGTTTGAGATATTTTTGGGCTAGAAATTTGTTTGCCTCTAGGGAATTTTTTCCAACTGATGTCTGGTAGAAAATAATCAGACAGGCATAGCAGATCAGAGTCTTTTTAGGCACAAAGGAGAGTCAATAATTTATGTTTCCAAAGAAAATTCACTCCTCACGACTCCAATGAATGGTGTTCGCCTAAGTTCTTGCTTTTCTTATGTTGACATGTAAAGTTTTGTTTAAAGATGTCGTTACCTTGCCAATAAGCTGTAGTGATTCTATTGAGACATTAACTTCGGTGGCTTGAATTATGGAAAAATATTTTGCTAAACTCAAGGCAAGACATGAGTATCACTTTTCAGGTGATGATATGTTAAGAAATGGTAAGCATGCATTTTTGTACATGAATGTATTTCTTATCAAAGGCGGCCAAGCTAGGGTCGTATTACATTAATCAAGACACTCTGTACCACAGAATAGATGTTGTACACAAAATTGTTTTGAAATTTTACAATCGTCTCAAACAATGTTAATCAGTGTGAGATTGTAGTCTGTGATTGTCAATTTGGAAATAAATTTTTCCAGAATTGACCTTATTTGTCTTATCCATGTAACTGAGAAATCTTAGACAAATTGATTGAGGATAAATAAATTGTTATGTTTGATAATACTTGTCTCAGTATGTGTACAGTAGTTGTCTATTTTCTAATCATTAGTGATACCTTTGTCTATTTAGTCAGTTTATTGCATTTTTGTACCATTAGGAAAATGTAAAACTCCATACTGTTATCCAAGCATTAGTGCTACTTTAATCTAAAAAACATTAGTAATCATTTTTCCAAGTGTCATAAATGTTTTAAAAATTAAAGAAGAGGCCCAGGAGGGATTGATCTTGTTCACCTGTCTTACATAGCTAAATAGTTGATCATTTCACAAAGTAGGCTTTTATGGTATCATAAAAATAGAACCCTACAGAAACTATCTCCCAACCTTCTATTATCATGTTGTTTCTCCATTTAATAAATTCCTGGATCACATCAATGTTAGGAAGACGCTCCACTACCTCTTGAATCCAGCAATCACAGAAAGAGGACAAAATTTGTCTTTCCCATCTATAGTCCACATAGATCAAGGGAAGAAACTCTTCCCAAACCTCCTTACCACTGCTAGGTAGACATGGTTGTTTACAAGTTTTTTGTTTTCACTGATAGGAGTCGCATTGTATGTACACTTCTCTAGAAGTATAAATCAATCTTGCCGATTTTACACCATCTGTTGACAAATTTGGTATAGTATTGATGGTTAAAGTTTATACTAAATATTGAAATCATTATTTTTATTAATTTGCTGATGTTTATGTGCATTTATCAGAGTTGTGGACTTTATAGATTTAAATTCTGACCTCATGCTCCATCACAGTACCCGTTGTTAGTTGTTTTAGCATACACTGTGGATATTTATTTGCTTATTTAGTAATAAGCATTGCTTCTTTATGTAAGTAAAAAATTTGGGTTCTTATTTCTCAAATATTTTCATTGTTCTTGTCCTTGTCTTTAAGAAAATTTACCAAGCTCTTGACAAAATCAGTGAAGACATGCATGTCACTTGTCTTGCATGTCTAAATGTTTTTCCATGACTACATGCAGTGTGTGCAAGGTATGGTTAGAAAACATGTACTATCGTATTAAGATGAAATCATAGATTAAAGGGAGATTAAGTCCTGAGAAACCATCCTAGGACATCATTACTAGCTAGCATTGTTGGGGGCACATTGATGGTACCTCCCCCTCTCTAAATGATGTGTACAGCAGTTACCATGATAATCAGGACAACTGGAAAAACAAGTGGTTGCGGACTTGTCATCTCAGCAGGCTTCGTCGCATGCTCCCTCCAGGTTGGTGAGAAACATGATCATTACCTCTTCTGTACTAGATTTGTCTGCTCTAGTTTTTTCACCTGGCATAAAAACGGGGAGCAATAATGTGTGGGAAACCATGGCCACATTGGCAAGGTCAATAACAGAGCTGTGCATCGCACAGTGGCAGATGTCATGACAGTATCAGCTAATCTCAATTTTGTGAGATGGAACACCTGCCTGCACTTAGGTTGCCCTTAAGCTACATAATGCTTTTGGCTTTGTGTTCGGTACCATTTAGCATGCTATTGCTGTTTGCTAGTAAAATTGAGGAAGAATGTAAGCAGCCATCTCAAGAACTGCCGCTTCAACTCACCTTACCCCTGCTCTGGTGTTCAGACAGAATCAGTTTCAGCCACAGCATAAGGATGATTGGTGGCTTTATGGATAAGAAACTAAATAACACTGAAGGGCAACAGTTTTGTTTTTAATCCAATTACAGGTAGCAATAAAATCCTCATTTCCAGAAGCAGTGTGGCAGAAAGAGGAAGGAAACAAAGTTTCTCCTTCCCCAACCCTCCAAACAGTTGATGTTTCCTCAGAGAGCATTCCTGTGGGTGCCAGACTTCTTCATTTTGAACCACAGATTAATCTTTTAGGTGAATGGGTTATCCAAGTTGTTTTGGAGGGGATTTTTTATTTTATTTATCCAACCTCTTCCTCTTCCATGAGGGATTTGCTGTCTGATCATGAGAAGGCAGCATTGTTAAATGAGATCTGGTCAACATGTGAAACATTGGTGGACGAGGTAGTTCGCAAAACAGATTCTCTGGGGTCTTACTGCAGGCTGTTTTTGGTACCCAAGACCAACAGGAATCTCAGACCAGTCATAGATTTCAGCTGGCGCAACCTAGCCACAAGGTTCAAGATGTAGACCGCAAGCTCAATCAGACTTTACATGAAAAGGGACAAGTTTGTGGTCAGTTTAGACTTGACTGACACATACTTTCACATCCCTATGCATGTATCCTTGCACAAGTTTCTTCAGTTTAGTTTCCAAGGCACCCTTTATAAATTTTTTCCTCGTCCATTTGGCCAAATTTCTACGGTTCAGTTTCCAAGGAACCATTTATCAATTTCATGCTCTCCAAGGGCTTTCTCCAAGATCCTCAACTGTGTCATCTCTCTCCTGGTCAACCTTGTCTGCAGTGTCAGCAGCATATCTTGATGACATCCTCCAAAATCACATGGCAAGTTTATTTATTGTCAAGGACAGAATTATCTTCCCTTTTGAGTTGGAGGGTTTCTGATCATTTAGTATAAATCAGACCTTATTCCATCCCAGCAATTTTTCCACATGGGCATGGAATTCTTTTAAACTAAAGTTATTTTTGCCTTTGTCAGTTGCACATGACACTGATTATTGAGCTTGCAGACATGATTTCCAGTGGAGTGGATCGTGGTGAGAGTTTTTGCAAATCCCCAGACTACTCATCGTGATAGCAGACTTGATTCTCCTTGGCATCTGTTTTAATGTACCCTCTGCGAATGGCCCTGGTAGCCCAAAGGTATCTCTTTTCAGGGCATCTGGTTCACAAAATCATGAGCTCCAACAAAGTAGCATCTTTCATGCTCGTTCAGTTAGGGAGCCAATATATTGCCCAGCTTTCAGCTTGGACAGTGGAGAATGGGGGCTGCAAGGATTGTCTCCCCACATCAACATCCTAGAAATGAAAGTCATAATAAATGCATTTCATTTCAGGAAGAACCAAATATATGGAAAGGTAGTCCTTATTATGTCAGACAATTCTGTGATGGTGGCCTACATCCTCAAAACAAGAGGGTACGAAATCACCAAATCGATGCATACTGGTTTTGGAATTTATCTACTTGTGCACCCAGATAAATTTAACTGCCCAAATCATTCGTATTCTGGTTAGGATAAGTGTCCTAATTCATTTTCAAGAATTGGTCAGACCCTTCACATGCAATGGTCCTACCACACAACAATTTTAAACAGATTTTTGCACTTTGGGGCCACCCAATGATGGGAATCTTTATGAGGAGTTGGACTCTCAAACTGCCCACCTTTGTGTCAGCAGTCCCAGACCCCAAAGCATAGGCTGTGATTTGCACTGTCAATCAACTGGGAGTGTCCTGGTACTGAAAAGTGCAGGTTAAAAAATACAGAGTGATCCTGAAAGCCGCTCCAAGGTTGGATGAGTCCTAGATGAAGGATCTGCTTAACCCGAAGACCCAACCTGCTCAGCCAGCCATGGTTGCATGTTTTTCATGCTTGCCCAGATAGGGTAATCCTTCACACATGGCTCTTGTCAGGAGAGCTTTGCAAACAAAACACTTTAAATTTTCTGTTGTAGATAGAATTTCACAAGCTAGAAGGCCCTCTGCTTTGAAGGTGTATGAGAGGAAATTGCAGGTTTTCAGGAACTGGTTTGATAGCAACAGTGTTGTTCCTTTGAGTGCTTTAGTCCAAGAATTAGAAAATTTTTTCCTCAGGCTCTTATGATTAAAAGCTGCTGCTCCATTCTCTTGTACATATTCCAACATAATGGGAGAGTGGATATTGGTCATACTGTATCTTGCCCCATTCCCAAGAGAAATTTATCTTAGGTAGTGACATGGCTCAATTCAAATCAGTTCGAGTCCTTAGCCAATACCTCCTTGAAGCTGCTATCATATAAAACATATTTTCTGATCCTAGCTTCAGCATGCAGGGTCAGTAAGTTGTATGCCCTTTGAGTGGGCCTGAACTATCTCTAGTTTAGATCAGATGGTTTGGTGGTCCTGATGATGCAACCCAGCTTCACAGCAATGAACAGGCTGCCACCAATGGGCAATCAAGAAATAGCCATCTGCCCTTTCTCCTTCATCAATAAGGCTAAGGAGGCAGTGAGACAGGACCTGGTCTGTGCACTAAAACATTTAGTAAATCGCACAGAAAAGTGCTGGGAGGTGGGAAACAACAACACCTTTTTCTTCTGGTCAAAACATGGAAAGAGAATATAATCACCCAAGCCCAAGCATCATGGCTAAAGTGGGTAATATGCTTGGCATATTCCATGATCTCAAGAGATCAAGCCTCAAACAGAATGTAGCTATCTGAGACAATTGAGGCCGTCGGGTTCGCTGGTACACAGTCAACCTTGTCAAGCTTCTATCTGTGTGATCTGGCTTTAGAGAGGCAAGAACTGAATCTGGTAGGTCTGGTAGCTGCAGACTGGTCTAAAGTGAACACAGTTTTATCACAGGCATGAAAGGGCATTTTTGCTGGATTCGCTTGGTGATTTACTTGGTAAGAAAAAAGTCCATGCTTTCCTCCTTTTCTTAATTGGGTTCTGGCATCACCGATTACCTGACCATCAATTAGTCTTTTTTGGAGTGCAGTTTACCCTCATACATGGAAATTTTCCTCCAGGGTAACCATAGTAGAGGTAAGCACTGCCACCTCCTGTCACCTGTTCTCCTGATGTTAATTTGATTGGGGAATGTATTCAAAGGAGAACAGTAGTAAATTGTTTCTCCAAGAATACTTAGCCACTCACATTTCTAATAAACCCTCCCACTCCTCCCTGCAAATGTGAGCATTTTCATTCAAGTAAAACTGGTAAACAACTGTTGTCACTTAGTGGTGGTATGGGGAAGGATTGGGAATAGTTTCTTCCCTTTGTATGGAATATCGATGGTAAAGACAGTTTTTTTTCTGTTATTGCAGGATTTTAGAGGCAGAGGAACACCTTCCTAACATTAATGTGATAGGTAAGCAAGTATTCTCAGAGAAACATAATTTACTCAAAAGTTTGATTTTGACCTATTTTACTATAGTACGATAAAATTTATTTCCAAAAATAGATGTTTAATTTATATTTACAACACCTGCTCACAATCAAAGTCATCCTCAGTCTTGGTGATATAAATCTATTTACCACATTTTATCAAAACTAGATGAGAAATATAGTATTCTAAAGAAGTTGCAAGCTCGGCCAATAAGATGCAAGATCAGTTCATTAGAATGGGCAGATCTCTTATTATATAACCTTTTTAAAATCATGATGAAACAGGGTTATTTACCAAAACTTAGCAGGATCCATTTAAAATTTGGTCTTCAGAGAGGTAACAAGCTCAGACTAGCTCATACAAAATTAACTCATAAATATGACTCGATTTTGGTCATGATAAAATTCATACCATATCTCGATTACATGAGACCTTTTAACAACTAGCAAAATCTTTGTCAAAAAATAAGAGTTGTTAGAATGTTGACAAGTTCAATTAGATGCAAGATCCTCTCAGTGACATACATGGATCTGGTGCATAATTGTGCTTATTTTAAATCTTGATGATATATGCCCATTTACCAGGTTTATCCCTGCAGGTTTGGGGATATAGAATAGGCCTGATGTTTCCTTCTGCATGTCGTAAGAGATGATTACTGGAAGCAGCCTCTTTGCCCTGTGATGTGTCCTGTGGTGATATTCCAGCTAAGAACATTTGAGCTTTTTAAAAGAGTGCAGTTTTGATAAAAAATTTGACTTTGTATTTTAAGTTCTTTACTCTTTTTCTGATCTCATGTTTGTTCTGTATGCCTATTTTGGGATACCTAAACTCACTTTGAACGTTATAGCCAGGATTGTGTTGATGTGCATTTAAACACTACACATACATGTATACCAAATTTGATTTCCAAATCCAATCCAAAATAGTCTCAAGACGGGTAAAAAGCTGAGCTGCCAACATGATATAAGCTGTAAACCAAGTTTGGTATAAAAATAAAGTTGGATCAGGAATAGCCACAAGAGTAAACTCCAGGGCTGCTAATCAAATGCATGATCACTCCATTTAGCTGCATGGATATTACTCAGTAGCCACCGTGTCCAAGATCCTGATGACATAAGCTTATATTGTGAATTTGACCAAAATAAGATCAGAAATAAGGCCACCGAAATGGTAAGAGACTCAGCCAATTATATGCAGAGGCCCCGAGTGGCTGAGTGATCTAAGGCACTCACTGTACTCGATCATTGCCATCTCACCTCTGTCTGCGTGGGTTTGAGTCTCAGGTTCAGCCAATGTGGTTACATGAGAAAGCTTGCCAGTAGGTTCTCGTGGGTTGGTGGTTCTTTCTGGGCTTTTCCCGGGTTCTTCCTCAACCATTTATACTGACTGCCATGTACATGCATAGCCCATCTTGTGCTGAAAAATGGCATTTAACCCTAAAAGAAAAAACAATTATATGCAAGATCACCTCATTATTATGCATGACTCTCGCTCATATTAGACCTGTCCAACATCTTGATACAAGCTTACATTCCAGGTTTGATGAAAATCAAATGAAATAAAAACACTCCTGAGTGGTAAAAGCAACTGTTGACCTCAGGATGATTATTGTTAATACCAAAATCAATAAGCTTCTTCCTTACCCTAGTAAAAGCCATCCAAAATGTTTGAAAAGGGAGATAAGTGAAACTAAGTTACTGTGCTACTGAGAAAGGTAACAGCTGGATGGAGAGACAATGTCGTAACAAACGCTGCTGTTTTGACTCAAAACTGTTAGGTCACAGTTCAAGGTCAAACAAGACATTTTTCACAGTTAAGAAAAAAGATCCACATTTACCAAATAATTTTATTAACAGAACTTATTCCACGTTTCCCTAATAAATATAAATCTGGCATAATGAAAATAGATAATGCATTGTTCCCATCCTCAAAGTGCTTGGTCAAATTTGGATCGAAGATGTTGCCATAAGAACGGTCTTTGGGCCAGTTCACCCAATTATTTCTGAGGAAATATAAAACCAGAGTGTATCTTTCAAAATATTGTTTTATTAGTATGGAACTGACTCTTGGACTCGCTTATCATAATCAGAGTAAAAATCTGAATTTATTTTTTGGCTTTCATTGCAATTTTCTAGTAAAAACATTTACCATATTTTACCGTATCTGTTAAAATAACATGCCATTACAAAACAAAAATACTTCAGTCATGTCAATTTTGTGAAAAGCAATTTTTAGTGTTGTTAGGTAACAGTTGAGTGACTCCTGTATAAGTATGAACCACAATGCAGTGTAGAATACACCTACAAAAACTAAAAGAATTGCAGAAAATGAAATATATTTTTTTATGTTGCTCTTAATTCTCAAATTCCAGTGAAAACAGAATGAACTTATTTTTCCCAGTACAATTTGTAAATTTTATCTGACAAGTCATGAATTCTATATTTTTTTTTACTCAAGCTTTTATAGTAGTGCATAAAGTTTGGAAGGTTGTGTATGAGGTTAAAATAACATAAACTTCAAACCGCCAATAAAATGAATGTTTTGTCCCTTTTGTGAGGCAGAATGATAAATTACATATTGACATGAGTATAAACTGCACATTATATGCCTGCCTACTGTTTAACAATCCTTATTACCATGTCTCAATGACCTTGGCCTAAGATCAAAGTAAGTGAGTTTCTTTCTAGACTTACCATGACCATGACATCAAAACCAATAATCTACAGGTTTCTTTATCTACCCAAAATGCAATCCATCCACAAAGTTTGGTCAAGGAACATATTCTAGAATAAAAGTTATTCTACAAACCCAATCACTCTGAGCCACATTTACCTTAACCTTTGACCCCCAAATCAATAGACCTCTTCCATACCTTAAGTGAAAGCCCTCCACAAACTTTGGTCAAGGTACATAGCCAGGAACTAAAGTTATTATGCAAAATCTTGAGTAAAGATAGTCAATAACTTAAATTCTTGTGCAGAAACCATTTTTCTTCTTTCAATCGCTGTGATATTCACTGTTGACTCCAGTATTAATCCTTACCCCAAGTGCAAGCTATCCACTGTGTTTGTTCCAGGTCTATGATGCAGAACTAATGTTACAGTACAGAAACCATATTCTTCTTTCAGTCACACTAACCCTGACTTTTGGAGTCCAAAATCATTTGGTTCCTTTCTTATAACGTGCAAGCCATCCACATGATCTGGTAACAATGCGGCAGAACAAGTTATTGCGCAGAAACCATTTTTTCTTTCAGTCAGAAACCTGGACCTTTTCCATCTTAAAATTGACAGGCTTCTTCTTTACTCTGTGCACAAGCCATCCACAAAGTTCGGTACGTTTAGACAGGGGAAAACTAAAATTGTTCAGAAACAAAATATGGGACTGCTGGACAGGATCATAATATAATAATACTATGCCTTAAGGCAGGCATATACAAATTATTCACCGCAGAGCAGATTGTGTGTTATCTTTGATCCCTCAAACAATAATTTAAATTTATATTTTTGCTGAATATATTGTTATACATGAAACATGAAATTAATATTCTCACACACATCTTTTTCATTGCAGTATAGGTCCATTATAAACTAAATCAGTACATTAGCAGGAAATTTATCAGACACTACAGTGAAAACAATTACTACATGTATGTCATGTTGCAATACATTAAGCTGGTGCAATTGCAGTCATATATTTATATATATATAAACCAAACTGCATTCATATATATATATATATATATATATATATATACACACATACACATACACCCAACCCAGTAAATAAACTGCAGCCCTACTGTGTGGAATGAAGTGTTCATATATTTACATGATACTAAAACATAAACTGTTCATACATCAACTTATCTGGACATTTTATTCATCCAGATTTGTGGAGTTTCTTCTGAACCCACCATTTCTTTGGCAAATCAAAGTCATGAATTGCAATAATTGTCATTAATTGCATCAATTGTAATAATCAATTATCTGGATAAGGTCCTACTCTTTTAACGAGGGCAGATAAAGGACATTTTACTGTGTCAAAGGTATTTGTATGATTGGTTCTTGAAGAAGAACCAATATGTATGTTATACAATATTCATTAGTGTACTGGTAATTCACTTGTATTCACTGCATGTAAAATTTCAAGGACTACTTGGTTGCTTCAAAACACAAATTTCACAACCCAATAAAATGGTTTTATGTCTTTAAAGAATTCAAATGTCCAAACAAGGCAGATCCATAGGAACATTTCCAATGAGGTTCCAATAAGTTGATTGTAATTTTGACCTCCAATGCCCCCCCCCCCCCGCCATACACACACACACTTGTGGGCTTTCCTGTGCCACTGGTGCCTTTGCAAAAATTACAGATCTTGAAAAAGGCATCTGTATATTTTACTGAATGAAAATTAAGAAGAAATTTTAAAGCACATGCAGTAATATTTCCATTGGTAAATGGAGAAAACTATGCTCCTCTTCCCAAAAATGTTGGCTATGCCCAGCTGGAGAAATGAGCTAAAATCAAATACAATGATACATGAAAGCAAAGAATATTTATACTGCCTACTCCATTCCTCACAGAAAGCTGCTCTAAACTAATTGGTCAAATCCTGAAAAACTGCTAATTATCACTTAAAAATTGAAAAATATGCCAAATAAAAATAAATATCCCCATTTCCTGACAGGAAATCATTAAATCAAAATGTGTAATAAAAAATGGACTTTTCGTTAAAATATTTATTGTACATTTCATGATGTGCTTTACAATATTGTTACAAAAGGTGTACAAGCTATTGTCATGGCTGATGAAGTGATCCTTCAACAATAAAAGAATTGCTAACTGTTTTATGCAGATGAAGTTATGCTGCCGAAATCTTCTAAAACATTAAAGGTTTCTAAGACAAGTGTAAAGCCTAAAAATAAAATGTGTTATTCTGAGCAACAGTTTTCCAGCAGAAAAAAAATGCATGAATGCAAAGATGTACAAGATGATTATCAGTATGATTACAAGGCCTTATTTATCCCAACTCCACTTGAGAACATAAGAAACATTATTCCATATAATAAAAAAAAATAATTCTATTTAAAAATGGCTATTTGTTAACCAAAAACATTAATTGTTATTGGCTACACTTTTGACACAAAAGCTGAGGAAAGATACCATGCTTAATGATACTAGAAACAGCCAATTGGCACAAAGATTTGAACCTGCAACCCACTGGCTGCAAGTCAAATGTTTCATTGAGTCAGCCATCTATTCCTTGAAAGTTAAGCTGTACCAGTTCAGGTCATGTCAGATCTGTTCATACAGTAGAATTTCAATTATATGTCAGGGTGTGGGACCGCAACCATGATGGATATAAGAACAGATGGATAATAGAATATGTACATTACAAGTATTATACAATAGACCGGTTCATCAAAAAATCATAATATTTACACATGTACATGTACCTGTTTTTAATATTTTGACGTACAGCACCTTGACGGTTTAGAGACTGGCGATTAATCGGGTGCCAGATAATTGAAGTTCTACTGTACTGGTACACAAGCATGTGGCCTGGATAATGCAATAATGTAAACAAATGGTATGGATTAGCTGATAATCCAGGTGAAAAAGTGATTTAGATAAGCCAATAATCCAGGTAAAGAAGCAAGTGATCTGGTTAGGCCAATATTAATCCATGTATGCAGATTCTGCAAATACAATTCTACTGTAGTCAATACATTTACTTTTTATGAAAACAACAATGACTAGAGATAAATTCGAGCATAATATCAAGATATCTTATTCAATAAAAATTAAATGATATGTTGTATGAAATTAGGGCTACAGTTATCATGATATCTGAAGCCAATGTGTGATGCTTCATTTACTATTCTACATAACTTTTCTTCCTTTAATACCTAGAAGCAATTACATGTTTATGGTTAAAAGAAAAAAACAAACATTAAATATCCAACAAACAAAAAGTCATGAACTCAAAGGGCTTATATACAAACAGCTTTCTGAAATCTCTGAGAAATCCAGTATAGAACCCGAACATTTTTAATCTGCCAAAAGTCAAACTATTAAAACTGTAATACTTCACAAGAAATGCCTTGAGAAGTTTTAAAATATATACATACATGTGACAGAAAAGACAAGTCAGGTCAGGACATATCAGGAGATTCCCAAATTTGGACAGGAATTTTGACCTCAAATGATGGAGGAATTTTGCTGGCCCACTTTTAGCATAAACATGGATAAAAATTACAACCATTACATTTTTTAACATTAAAATATGCAGTCACCTCATCAAGTCAATTCTTTCACAGAAATTTTTTGTCATTCATCCTCTTCTTATATGTACCAGAAGTATTTTTAGTATTTAGCATTTCTTAGATCACTGCTGGATTATACATGTACTTGTGGCCATCCTCATCAACATTTAGATGATGTACTGTTACTGGATTCAGTTTCCTCTAGTCAGTCTGAATTTTGCTCAGATGGTAAAATGTACTTCTCAGTGTCTGCAGTGGCAATGGCAACGTCAATACTACTCAACAGAGTTCACCAAGTAGTTAAATTAATTCCTGGCTGTTGCTAGAATTAGGTTTTGTTTTGCAACTTTGAGTCAGGGAACATTAATTTGACTAGATCTGAACAATGATCTGCTACCAGAAATGGGGGAGATTATGCTCAGCTATAAAGTTCGTAGATAGTGTCTTAGCATGTTTAACTTGATCCACATTTGGTACAGATTCCGCAAACATGGATTTCAGTGGTGGCATATCTGTTGTTGCAGTTCATATGCTTTTATGAGATGTGGTTTCTGCATGAGATGTGATGCCAGTCTTGCCGTTTAGCAGACTTTAAAATCACCTTTACTGCAAGAGAAGAATAAAAATTCATGCCCTTTTGAATTTTATTGCATCCACTGAAATTCCTGTTTCCAACGATCATTGAATTTCATGTGATATTTCTTTCAGTAGCTTGGAATTTGATGTTTTGGCATTGGCACGCTTAGGCACCTTGACAAACTTTAAACACCAATGTCGAACTGACCCCGTTTCAAGCCACCTCAGCTCTTGTGTAATCCAGCCATAATTAACATCTTTATTTTTGTGCAAATTACTATTGATCATATATAGTATAGACTCTAATCCAACTTGACAATTTTAAGCACTGAAACAAAATATACCTTGCGGGGAGAATCTTAGTAAAGTTTATTGTTTCATGCTATCTGAGCTCTTTATTAATCCAACCATAATCAATCACCATCTTTAATCCTGTCTAAATTAGCAACTACATTGCCTTGCCCTGCTTAAGCCAGTTCAGTCACATGTTCACAGGCAGTATTAACATAAATACACTATACTTGAACCAAAATATGAAGGAAAAAAAAGGAAAAAATTAAATTTTTCATAATAATTTTGTGTAAGAAGGAGATTTCAGTGAGTGACCGGAGGGACAGTGGACACCCCTAACTTCCATGGGGGAGGTTCACATGTACATGGATGAAAAGTTTGCAATCAATATGATACCTCAGCTGGATATAATCTTGGCTTAAAACATGCAACCATTTGCATTGTAAGGCATTAACTGATCCATGCTTTACTACCTCTTACATGAAAACAAAAGCCCATAAAAATATTTTACAATAGCATTTGACAACCTTCATACCATTCTGCTTAGATGTCGCTGCTGCAGGGTTGACTATAAGCTGTGGAAATTCATAGTAATGTTAATGTAAATTTAGACAATGATAGATAGTAAAAAAACAGTACAAGTACTTAACACAGAGGTGAAAGATGTAACATTTCTCCTCTACTGTTGTTTATTTTAAAGCTGTTGATACCGCTGGTTCCTTCAGTATCAATTCACCCTGCTGCTTTGACATTTTAAGATGACTGGTATGCAAGGTGTGATATTTTAATAAGACATGGTCATTTAATATGTACTTCATAATTAAAACTTGGGTGCCAATGTCAGCTATTTACAGAAACAGACACATGCAGAAACCATAACAGAACTGTAACAAAAATCTGAATTCAGCATGATGTATGGTACATGTAGGTGACAATTACCTCAGTTTGAGAATTTAATAATGTGCTTTAATTCCAGTTGTTATTGCTGCTGTTATTGGTTAAATGCCATTTTTCAGCAAATGACAGGCAATACATTGCAAACTACTGACCCATGGGAATCTACTGGCAAGCTTTCTGACATACCCATGTTGGCCAAGCCCAAGACTCAAACCCATGAGGACAGAGATGAGATGTCATTGATCTGTAAAGTGCTTTAGACCACACAGCCACCCAGGGCCCCCATTAATTCCAGTAGTATATGTTGTCA
This sequence comes from Megalonaias nervosa, assembly GCA_016617855.1. NCBI lineage: Eukaryota > Metazoa > Mollusca > Bivalvia > Unionida > Unionidae > Megalonaias > Megalonaias nervosa. Next base: position 91,269 of record JAECUM010000302.1, on the reverse strand, counting down.
CATTAGTATAACCCCAGCATCACCAATTCTGACAAGCATATGTTACAAATGAAATATTAACCTTCAAACAAAATGAAATCATGCAACCCTACATCTTAAACATAAGTAAATTCAACTCCTAAGACTGGAATATCTAAAATGTCTCATTTAATTTTAAAGACAGATTAATAACTTAGGTATAACATCACTCGGGGTATTATCGGTCAACATGTATTATCGGACAAAGCAATAACAATTGGTAAAACTATTAACGCAAAGTAGTAACCTATAAATATATTAACTTATGTAACATCCGACCTTATCCCGTCCATTATTTTGAAATATGACTATGCTCTCATTAAAAAAGGTAAAAAATTTTTTTTGTACGAAAAACGAGTGACTTTTGCAGCACTTCGGTATTCAAATAGTTAATTCCAAAACCGTATTATTGCATTCCCCGAGAAAAAAAATACGCCTGACAAAGATTATGAATTGACATTGTACAGACCAATTTTTGTTGTGTTTGACTGAATGTTTACTCCGACACTTGCATTGAACTTCGTTTGATTGGTTGACAAATATATGGGGGTACACCTGAAGGAGGTATTATCGGATGTTTGAAATACATGTTGCAGCTTATTAAGTACAACTAGTTGGTTAATATTTCAAATAAATTAAGCTTGTAAAGAGGACAAAAACTACTTCAACTGATATTGTAGATGATTCAGTTGGTATTCTCAGAAAAATTGTGTTGATAACATTTGTGATTAATTAATTAATTAATTTATTTATTTATTTATTAATTAAGAATCAAATATGTCAATACTCTACATTAACCCTCACCATTAAAAATAAAATCTTTTCACCAACTTGTTTGTTATTATTATTAATGTGAATATTTCATTTAAAAAGTTTCAGCTGTCTCATCACATTTCATCAAGATTGTTTACACAAGAGTTTAATACACATTATTAAGATGTAATGAAATGTTTATAACAATCCCCAGCATGATAAAACATGGACTAGTAATGTAAAAAAAACGATTATCTTGAAGCTTAAATGATGTGATTTCTTTTATTGCACTTGGGTTAATGGAAAACAAAATAGTACTCACCTTCTGGCAGTGTTGACATCAGCAATATCTGTGAATCTCTTTGTTAGAGAGTTCATTTAACATATTTGAAACTCCATTATGCAATTTTTATACAGGTGGTACAATAATGATAAATATAACCAAAATATTGAATGTTTACATTGTCCTGTTTAATTTATTTCTTGTGCTTGATTAAATTACATATGTTAGGGTTTAAACATTTAAAAAAAAAAATACAAATAAATGTCCAAAAATACCCAGAGGTGTCCGATTTTACCCCGTTTTCAGCCTCTATTTTGCATGACCCAGAATGATCACGTGATACATGTATGTTCAAAATGGATGCTGCAAAATAGTAATCGAGGTTATTTGCTAGCAATAATTCCATTTGGCAGGAAAAACTTCAACAGATAAGTCTTATTACTTCATTCCATTTAATATTCGTCTAATAATACCCCGCTTGACATTATACAATACAGTCTTGAAATTATATAATTATCCTTGCCAATTTCTAAAATAGCTGCATTTATAAAATAAAAACTACAAGTATTTCAGTTAAAAGCCTTCACAATAACAAAACATGTTAATGGACTTGTTCATTGCTGAGCCATGAACTTCACAGTTACAAGAAAGACTGCAATCAAAAATAATTAAATTTTGTTCAATATATACATGAATAAAGTATCACATACAGCTACAGTATAGGTAATTACAAAGTTACTGTCCTTTTAAAATAACAGAATGATGCAACAGAATTTTAAATCAATAGCAACAAATCTGACATTACATTGTCATGACAGATAATTTTGCCATTTTGCACCCGTAATCACACAGAAGCCAAAATATTTTTAAAAATCTCTCAGGAAGGAAAAACTAAATCTGGATGATTTGTCTGAAACTTTATTTTAAACAAATGAAGAAATGATTCTTACAAGATTTTGTTATTACCCTGCATACTTCATAAATAAAAGAATTTAATATCAATGAAGATCAATGAAGCCCTACAGATAATTATCATCATCTTTCACTCCTGGAAAAGACATGGTTATCTGATAAATATTACCCATAGACTTCTTTTATTTCATATACTGTTTTGTTTCAGATTATAACTGGTCCCAATTTATCATACATGTGATTCTATCAGTGGTAGGACAATAATACCATTCTAAAGGCTGTCTACCACACATTTCATAGTTGAAATCTACTGATTTTAAAAATAAAAAGACTATTTATTACATAACAAAAAACACGATTAAACAAAAAGCTATTGTACAGTAGTTAAACCAGCAGGAAACAGTCTACAGGGGACTGACACTATTATAACAGTGCAATGACTAGTTCAATGCTAAGCTGTTGGGTAATCAGATTAAGAAGGCAAACATGTGTACACAACAAGCTGTTAATTGATTGCCTTATTGTTGTAATCTGAAGTGCTTGAAGCCAAATAGATTTTTTTAAACCTGTTTTTATAAGTTATAAAGTGATCAAAGGTGGTCCATGAAAACTCTGGAGTCTTTGATTACAAATCAGCTGACCTTGAGTGGAGGTGATAAAATGGGGAAACAGACCAAAAATTATTTCAGCAAAAACCCATCAGCAAGAATTTTCCCTATTTTTTTGGTTATGTTTAGCTGTTATTGTGTTCAAGATGTTTTCAAAGAAATATTCAAGGGCAGCTCTTATATTTCTTGTTAAATTTATGTAAAAATGCAGAACATGTGTTTTCTCCCAATGCTAAAAAAAACTACTGGCTAAGAGATACAAGTCTCAGGAATACATCCTAAATCCAACTAAGGAACTTCCTTCTCTGGGTGAACATATCTTGAAGGAGTATTGGAGAGCAGTCATCAACCTTAAAAAAACCCACTAAAGGAAAATTTATGTTTAAACTTCTTTGCTGGCTGAGTGTGGCTGTTTTGTCATTACAACATTCTAATGCTAATCCAGAGATGACATTTTCCATTCTTTGCAAATACAAAGTTATTCAAGGTGAAATCTACTCAGAGTGAAACTTATTAATTACAATGAATGTGTTCAGTGGTCACCAGTCACTGACCTTGTGACAGAAATCAAAAATGCATGTGGAATTTATCAAAAACATATTTGCAGTGAATAATGAGATCTACAACTATTCATTTTTCCTTTAACTGACAATAAACTGACTTGTATTAATTATTATTGTAACATTCTTTTATCATAATCTGAGTCATGTTCAAGCCTGCTTATTTATTATGTTGTTGATGTTGTAGGGTTTAATGCCATTTTTCAGCACAAGATAGGCTATACATGGCAGTATAAATGGTGGAGGAAGAAAACGGGAAAACCCCAGAAAGAACCACCAACCCACAAGAAGCTAGTGGCAAACTTTCTCACATACCCATATTGTTCGAATCTGAGATTTGAACCCATGCAGACAGAGGTGAGATGGCAGTGATCCATAACAGTGAGCGCTTTAGACCACTGGGCCACTTGGGGGCCTTGCTTATTTATTATAACCTGAAGAAAATACACATGTCAAAAAATGTGTTTGTTTTGTTTACAATCCCCTTAAAACATGAATATGTAAATAAAAAAATCTACTGATTTAGAAGCCAATCTACTTTTCAAAATGGGTAAATCTGCTGGTTTGATGTCTTAATTCTGCAATATGACATAATTTTTTAATAACCACGTACAAAGCTGCAATATTCATCTGGACTCCAATGAATTCTACTCTTAATATTCATATGCAGATATCTGAGAAGGCATTTCCTACTCATTTTCTACATACATGTACTTTAAAGGGTGGGGAAAAATATCCTGATCAGTGAAGTTTTATGAAACTCATTTTCAGGGTTTATTACAACTATGCAAGTACTTTTAAGTACATAGGTAGGTATACAGAAAGATAGCATCTTCGCTATAAGAAGTTCCGATGTGTTTAACCCTATCTATACCTTGGCAGATCAATCAGATAATTCAATGCTTCGGGTCTGTGAATTTGACTGGATGCAGCAGAAATCCACCACATCCAATCAAAATCAAGTTGTTCAAATTTGATCACCGTTCCTACAAGATTGATACAAGGTGAGCACACAACTAGAACGGACTGATAAATAAGCAATTTTCCACTGCTGGTCCGTGTTTGCATAATTACACCCTTTCCCTCAAATACACCTGTAATGGCTCCTCTCTGGAACCTTGTCATATTTTTGATGTTAAACTTACAAAGTATTCTTTTGAAGTCAATTGCCCCCACCATTTTCTGGAATATGTGCAAGGTAAGAATGCACTGCTGTAACACGCTGTTGGTTACTTGGCATTGCATACTAATGGAGACAACTCATGGAATCCAATAACAAAGCGCTCAAATATCTGATCAATCTCTCAAGGTGTACATAGTGTTAACACATCAGAACCTTGACTAGTGGAGATGAGAAGTTAGGTACACAAGAAAGTGAGCATATTTTTTGTTAAGCCTAAGATAGATTGCTTTGACACAACAGACCGTTCATTTTCACAGACCACGATGTTAGCAAATTCAGCAACATGTTTTGGGCACTTAATACAGTGCCTGACATCTATCTTTGTAATAACTATGATTAATGTATATGCTCACTTATAAGTTGAGTTCAATGGCAAACTGCACAGACCCATATCTGCCACTGCATAATGCGCCAGCATATCTGGGTCTATGCAGTTTGTTAGGAGTAATCTGAAAGAACAACATAGGCCCTAATCTGCAAGCACATCATGCAATGGCAGATCAGGGTCTACATTGTTTGTAGTTAGTCTTGATTTATAAGCAAGTATATATGGTAAATCAAAGTGTATTGACTATTTAGATAAATGTGCATGACATCATACAGTCAAGGCTAAAATTTCAGCTTGCCTGAAAGATAAGGATTTGGATGGGTTTTAATTCTTCTGAAATTGTGTCTCAATTTTAAAACAGATTTCTTCCAATGGTATACTGATGATGTTATATTCTTATAAAATATTTAAGGAAATAATGTTTTAGCAAATCTCTGATTACTAATACTTATATCTGAGGCTAAATATTCTGTCATAAATTGGTTATAATTTTTGGTTGTCAGACCCACAAAGATATTATTTTTGTAAATGAATACTTTTAGGCAGGTAGTCAGACATGTAAGTAAACTGATAGGTAGGAATTTTATTTATGTTTTTGACCCAGAAGAACACATTTTTACATAATCAAGATGGCATGAAGTTTTTCCAATCTTCCACAGGAATATGATGTAGTTTAACATGAGGAAATGGAGTAAAAATGAACTTTAATAATTGTCCAGTGTAAATGTGGCCCATTTCATAATATCTATTATGTCATATCTGCATCAGAAGGGTATTGCATTAAATGCACTGATGGCCTTTTTATAAATATCTTTGTGGCTTTGGTCAATTTCATGCATTTTAGATACATAATACAGCATCATGTTCTTGCCCAATCCAACATGTTTTTGCATTGATAACTGATAGTATTTATCACATCCAGATTTAAAAAAAAAAACAAAAACTTATTTACAAAGAGCAGATTTAAAAGATGTATTCAAATAGGAAAATAATATCTCACTTGTATAATGTAAAGTATACTGGTGTATATGTAATTTTTTGGCCTACAGGGTAATCAAGTAAGAGAAATAGCTCTAACATTTCAACCTCTAGATTCTAGATTTTTCTTCTTAGTTTTATATGCAAAAAATTTAATTTTGCTCTGTAAACTAAGATCAGTCATCAAGCTGTACACAAACGCTGCAACACTGAGCCTGACAAGTGACCTAAATACCATATATGCTCGCTTACAAGTTGAATCCAACTGCAAACTACACTATGACCCAGATTTGTTGCTACATAATGTTCTGGCAGATCTGGGTCTATGCAAGTTTGTTAAGTGCAATCAGTAGAATGAACAACACAGACCCTGATTTACTAATACATTATGCTATGGCAGATCTTGGTCTGAATCATTTGCAGTTAGATTAAACATATAAACAAGTATTTATGTCATTAAGCTAAACCAAAGACATTGCTATATACTGCATTATAAAGCCATGAATCTGACTAGATTGAATCCATCAAATTAATCAAATCATTCAGAACAAAAACAAGAAAACAACAAAAGAATACCAAAGAAATAATCATCAATGGCTTCAATCATACAAGAATATAAGGACTATAACATTATACCAACAGAACACGTTAATATGTTTTTGTTTCTCAGACCTTAATGGTGAATATAAATATATATAACATTAAAAGACTAATTACAAAAATACACTTTACATACATATACATACATATTCTATAATATTGTAATAAATTCTTATAAATATCAGATTTTATTTTTTAAAAATAAAAAGAACACTCTGTGAATAATGGTATTGTTTGCTAGTTACAAAAATGTGAATATGGTAAAACCTGTAAAAGATGTAACAATTAAAAATTATTGTTCCACTAAAATTTGCAGAACTGTCCTTTTAGAATAATTTGGATGTTCTGATTTTTTATTTTGGGAAATGAGCACATTGCAATCATTGAAGAAATGAATTGTTCCCAACAGCAAGAGTAACAAAGTACAATAACAGTGCTAATGAGTGTGATCGGTTTACTGCTCATTTTGATGTTTTGAAGTATGTCTGCTTTTTCCACAGTAGCATAGCTGAAGTAAAGGATTATCCCAGCTTTATATGAGGAATAATTTAGACTGTTGTGTTCTCTACTAAACATTGCTCAAGACACTGAGATTTTAAAAATTCAAAGTGCTGTAATAGAAGGCACATGTAAGTCAAGTTTTCCTGGAAAAAATAATGGTAAGTACTGCCATGCTACCATATCTGACAAAATGAAGTCTGCTATCCCCGTTTAGTTTTATCCACATTTTAGTTAAAATATGTATTGTCATGTAGTTGTCTGCTTTAAACAATCAGATGGATACTCCATCACATGTCTCCCCCTACCCCTCTTGTGTTGTGAGCTGAAACCATGGATTTTATAATAAAATAACTGTATATATAGTTGTAGCATTTAAAATTAGGACATCAATTTGTTGATATACTGATATATTTGTGAAGAGAACTTTGTCATACTGATAGGTTTCGTATTTTTTTTTTTTTTTCTGTGTGGCTGCTCATGAAACAGCCTCATCTAACAACCTGTACTATTTTTTTTAATAGTTTTGGGGGAAACCAAATTATTGTCACTAGACAAATACGGATTTGTCTTTTAGCCAACACAAACAGATGTATTTCACTGCTATCTCTCTCTCATGAATTATCTCAAAGTTTTATCTGGCCTTAAGCTGCTAAGAAAGGTTTAAGTTCATGATATTGTATTTTCAGGATACTGATACAAGCCATAATTTTGAATACTTATAATTCATTCTTTCTTCCTCTCTGCTGTTCAAGAGATTGAACTTTCCATTTCTGTTCACACATAATTTAAACTATCGAACATTATATTTATTTTTGATGCATCTCAGTGTCCTACAATGCAGTTATCAAGGACTGCTTACACACTCTTTCTCTCCGGCAATTAAATAACAAACTTATAACTATAAGTGTTATACAATAAACAATGTTTTCATCCGATGCCATTCTCAGCAATGCCATATTCAATACAACATCCTTTAAAATTTAATATTTGTAATGCAACTTATAGGTTTATTACCTGAAAAAATAAAAATTCTGAATACTGTAGCAAATATTAAAATGTTTTTAAATTCCGACTATGAGAAACAGCAAAAGTTTTAATACTGCAGGAAAAACAAATTTTTGACCGCTCCGGTGGCCTAGTGGTTAGAGCGTCCGCCTCAGGTGCAGGAGGTCATGGGTTTGATCCCCTGCCGAGTCATACCAAAGACTTATAAAAATGGTACTAACAGCTGCCTCGCTTGACACTCAGCATTAAAAGGTTAGTGTTAGGGCTGGTTGGACTGGTATTAAGATAATGTGACTGGATGGGACATCATGCTACATGTCTGCGGCATGATGCCCTAGTGCTAGACATCACTATAAACTGCAACACTGCAGACATCGTTGCGATATGACTGAAAAATCGTTAAAGCTACATTAAAAAATCCAAATCAAAATCACAAATCACAAAACAAATTTTGTGTGCCAATAATTGTCACTGTTTTAATCGTTACATGAAATATCAATTTTTTTTCAGGTTTCACCATATTGTTCTTTAACATTAGGTAAAATTAATGGAGAAAAAGATATTCTAGGAGACGTGGGTTAAATCTGTTATGTCATGAGGTAATGGGATATTCTGTAGAGATTGGATATAAATATATCATATGAGCAATCTTCAATAATATGAAACTGATCCTCAGAAAGATGCAATCACAGAAAAATTAGCAGCCAAATTTGTAATACCAGTAAAAAGTCCAGTAAATCACAATTTTTCTGAATATATGATCTGTTCTTCATTTGGCACTTTGCTTTTTAATGGTGTTGGGGAAACAGCCCTTTTCTTACCACCAGAAGCACTGTCTAACTTCTTAACTTTGGTTAGTATGACTGGAGTATTCGCATCGTTTGAACGTGCCCTTTCTCTCATATTTATTCCACTAGTAATAAGCTCACCAAAACCAGACTGGTGAGAAAATGCATATCCTGAGCGCATTGATCGAGTGCTTCTGCGAAGAGTTGATTGTCTACGAACTGGCAGATCAGCTTTGGACCTAGATTTAGTCAACCTCTGCTTCATTCTTATTCTGTCTGATAAGGACGTTCTGATGTTGGTCATGTAAAATTTGTATGCAACAACAGGAAGGATAAGAATGACATTGGTGAGAAGCAAACAAAGCCAGAAGTTGGCTGAGGCAAACACAGCATATGCAACACCCATGTATTGGTAATACCAGATAACACCTGTGGCATACATCAGGAGGAAGAAACAGAAGTAGTAGATAATGCTTCCCCATATCACAACATGGTTGAATGGAGTCCAGTATGCAGTCTCCAATGCACACTGAAAAGAGGGAGAGAGAAATGAAGTACTTCAAAGAGTTCATACAGATTTTAACTAAATAATGTTAAAAATGTAATGAAAAACACAAAAACATAAGAATTTATTAAATATAATATTGAACAACTTTTGCTAAACCCGACACTGTTGGGACCAAAATATTTGGCTATTTTATAGAACTGACTGATATAAAGAACTTTAATTAGTATCAGAAACACCTTAATGGGACCAAAATATGTGTCTAGTCTTTGAAGGAAGGCAGTTATAAAAAGGTATAGTTTTGTATAAAGTTTGAGCCAATGTTACAGCACACAGAAGGGTAAAGAGTTGACCATTCAAAGTCAGTAGTTTTGTTTTGCCAAGCCAATAGATTACAAAACCCAAGTCATCAAGACTGAGCCATGTTAAATTGTTACAACACCTGAGGCATGAAGACTAAGCCATGTTGTAACAACATCCAAGTCATCAGACTGAGCCATGTTAAGTTGTTACAACACCCAAGGCAAGAAGAGTGAGCCATGTTAAGTTGTTACAACACTTAAGGCATCAATATTGAGTGATGTTAAATTTTTACAACAGCCAAGTAATGAAGACTAAGCCATGTTAAGTTCTTACAACACCCAAGTCATGAAGACTAAGCGATGTTAAGCTGATACAGCTTGTTGAGCAATCAACATTAAATCAAGTTTAAAATTAAGATCAGTGTGACTTAATGCACAATATTCACTCTTAAGTCAAGTCCAACTGCAAAATGCACAGACTTAGATCTGTCTTTGCATACTATACCAGATGATCTGGGTATATGTAGTTTGTCAGCAGTATCCATAGCACAAACAACACAGACTCTGTCCTGCTGGTGCTTTATGTGACAGCTCATTGAAGTCTATGTTGCTTGCAGTTGGACTCCACTTACAAGTAAGTATATATGGTAAGCACATAAAATCTGCCTTTTGTAAAATACAGAGGAATGTTTGCAAGCAATCCAAAACACAGGATGGTAACAGAAGCTCTCATCGCACCAGTGAAATCATGGGTTCAGTTCTTCATATCAAGTGGTGCAAAAGGATTATGATTGCTCATCCATGGTCTACTGTTTCCTGTGCAGGTAGCAATTTTTCCTAAAATGCAATGGGGCCCAGTGATTTTCACTTTGAATCCAGATTGGGAGGGTGAAAGTCACTCAGGTCCACCTCAGTTATTGCTGTTGTTGGGTCAATCAATCAGACAATTAACCTACATGCAATTGACCCTGTCATTCCAGCTGCAAACTGGTTTTAGAGATGCAAATATCTGCATCCCCATCCACCTACCACCACATTTTTGCCCTGTTTAGTAGAATCTCAGTTACTGGAATACCCAAGGGATTAGTAGTCCAAGTCCATGAGGTTCAATATAGATAATGGGCATAACGCCTAAACTGAAGCACAATTGATCCGATGGGTTTGATTCAGCCATGTTTGAGTGAATGAGATTTTACTATATTGGTGCAATCTACCTCAGTAAACTACCATTACATTTTCCAACCTTCCTGATACTCACCCTCAAGTTGACAGCAACAACAAGACAGCTTGAAACGACAGTTGCAAAGGACTGTTGGTCAGCAAGATCTGCTCCCCATGGACTGACTGCCCAGTGAAAGGCCCCATATGGTATGAAGAACAAAACAATGGACGTAATGATCCCCTCTACTGCGCCAAAAATAAACACCCACTTATTGAACAGGAGATTCACCAAACCAGGATGGTACAACTTGGGATAGCGGAACGAATAGTACTCGTCAACATCCTGAAATGACAACAAAATCGGTAAGCTATTATAAATCACAAAAGTTTTAACAAGCATCCATTCTTTTAAAATTCTGAATGACAACTAAATTAATGAAAGTTGTACTTATTTAGTATTTGGTTTGTGCCTGGTGAGAAAATAACAAGATATGCCAGTGGTGCTGAATTTGCGGAGATTTAATTACAGTAGCCCTAAGAATTATGATGCTTTAAAGTTATTGGCTGTAAATGAGTTTCCACTTATACAAACCCAACAGACTTTAATTGTACAATGACAGTTTTTAAAATATTTACTACCAAATACTGTATTTCTTATATGTCAAGGTATCTGTTTCAAGTTGCACTCAACATATATGCAGGTATATATGGTATATCATGGTGCAATTTACATGAATGCATTCTTAGTTGACACAAAATTAAAATTATTTTTTGAAAAAACAAGAGTCCCTCGAAGGGAATGCTGTTCTCCTGGGCAAAAAGAATTTCCAGGAACCCATGACATGTCCATTTATTTCCTTTTACCATATATACTTGCTTATATGTCAACCTTTTTTACAAACAATTTTATTAATGCAGAGCAGGAGTTGTCTTATAAGTAAAACATCAAATTTTTTTTAAAATCTGACCTTACTCCCTTAGCTTGTAAAGGCTTTGTTTTCTTCATTCACGATGCCTTGATTGAGCAGCTAATGTGATAAATCTGACCTTAATCCCTCAGCACATAAAAGCAGAACTGTTATGTTTTGCCAGTGGCCAATCCTTTCATTATGTCATGAACCTGATACTTGTTTAATGCCATGATGAGTCCCTTTGATCATACCGCACAACTGACACCTGTTCAAGTTGCAGTGTTCCTTTGATGTGATTTCAAAGAATGGTCTAAGTTTATGAATTGTCAGTGTTCTGTCAGTTACTGTGTACTCTGTGACTCATTTTCCATACATCATGAGTTGCTAAACTTGATTACATTCATCAATATGGGGGCAAAAAAATAATGCCTACACAACCCATTCAGGGCAATATAAAAGGCCTGCTGTACTCATTATAGTAATGTTCCCTTTAATTTCCATACTACTTTCCAGACCAACTTTGATCAAATTATTGAAAGCAGTATACAGACAAAACACTAAAAGTTCCATCTTAACCCAAATGCACAAGACATTAATATAAAATTGTTGTTATTTATTGCATTACTCCTTTAAATAAATAAGATTTGAGACAAGTTTTTATCAAGTTGACAGCATATTTAAAATTAAACTTAATAAATGACAGCCCTTTCCAAGTCATGTGGAAATAATAATTTGTGAGAATTGAAAATGACAGTTAAAATTAAAAATTACATCTATAGGTGATTAGAAATGAAAACCATACTATTTATACTGGACATATATGACCACATTACACACATGAATCATATACCAAAATAAAGGAAATTACAAAATTATATATACAAGGTATTTTTTAAATAACAAGGATAGCCAGTAAGGAAAACATGGGAAATTCATTTTCTTTAAAAAATAAACCCTTATGCAAATTATGAAGCTGTAGAATAGAACCTAACAAATATGTTTAAGGCAAGCACCCAAATGATCTATACAGTAAGTGTACCTCAACTGACCCAAGAGATGTCCATCCTCTGAAAATTCAGGTACGTACTCAATAAATGTAACTCACAATCACTTCAATTACAAACTATATATATATATATATATATATATATATATATATATATATATGCATCTCATGGAAAGTAACATTTCCTATTACAGTATATAAAAGAAGACAATAAACGCAAATAATTAGTATCTTGTCTTGTAATGAAAAGAGTTTAACCCTGAATTTATCTGTGCCAATAAAATCCCAAACAAAACTTTTCAAACAACCTAATCTCCTTAAGATGATCTGGTTAAAAATCCATCATTTAAAAAAAAGCATTTTCAAAAGGGTTGATTTAAATTTTGACAAAAGACCTTCAAAATAATATACTGTTGTATAAACAAGGACTGAATTTTCTGTAAAATCAACTGTCTTCTAATTGGTTAAAGCAATCCCCCAAACCTGTACTGATACTGGGGATCATTTTTTAATATATAATACAAGGGACAACAGTTTCTCATTTCAGCTCCGAGATTCAACAATTTGAACTACAATTCTGGCTTAAAACAAATAGCAGTCTGTTTTCTAATCCGAGTTATCTCCGAATATTCCCACCCCATTTTTCATATTTGGACATTTAGGTTGGGGTGTGGGCTCATTGCAATTGCATATAGAAAATTTGGAATTTGCTGCCACCATGCGGTAGCGACATATAGTGGGCCTAGAAAATTTACACTTATGTTATATCAACTCATACCTGCATGAAATCGATAGAAAAATGATTTATTTTCTCAGAAATGGCAAGTATTATAACTGTTATGTCTTTAATCCGTTGACGGACTAGATGAAACTACAGCATAGATGAAACCTGACCTGGTACTCGCCATTTTCATTTCTAGTCACATGACTTCACAAATCTCAAACGACAACATCAGAAGTCCAATAGTCACATGATATCAACAACAAACTTCTTTATAATGTTGTTGTTCAGAAATTCAATTATATTAAATGAAAGTCTGATACTTTTTGTAAAAACCAGCAATCTGGCCAGTCTGATTTATCAAGCAGAGAGCACATGTCAACGTGGTAGTCACGTGATTTAAAAAAACTCCAGAAGTTGTTTTCAAATATGTAAATATGCAGAATTTTGTGTTCTTTCGTTATATGACTTTCATTTAATATTTTTTTATTTTTTTCTCTACAACATTTGAAAATATGGGTTGTTAGATTTGTGTACTCATGCGACTTGCAATGCAAATCGAGAGTACCAGGTCACATTTCATCAACACCATAGTTTATCTTGTCTATCAGCAGATTAAAGACATAACAATTCTAATACTCACAATTTCTGAGAAAATAAGTAATTTTCATATCGATTTCATGCATGTATCACTCGATCTAACATTTAAAGTTTTTAGGCCATCCAGTAAGCGGCTACACCTTGCCACCACCATGTTGGCCTCTTGAGATGCTAGACTGGTTTTCATACCTTCCAGGTAAGAAAGATACAGATATCAAGCTGACTTTGAAAATAAAAGTCTGCTAGACGAATCTAATCCACTAAGTGTTTGGATTGACTCAGCATATAACGTTTATTGCAAGCACCAAAATGATCTATAATGCACCCTCCGAATATTCTGGTTAGAACTCGATAAATTTAACTCAAGATCAGTTTAGTTACGTCTCAATTATGTGATTGTTTCAGGCGTCAAGTGGTGGCGGAAAATTCCCAGGTTTTTCCCAACTTTCATCGACATTTGAGAAATTCAAGGACTTTTCACGGTCAGGAAAAAAATTATCATTTCTCCTGACTTTTTCCTGATTTTCCGGTAGCGTAGGAACCCTGTATATACCTGAGCAATGCATGTAAACCAACATTTAACTATGGTGTGGTTATTATGTTGTGATTCAGTGACCCATAGCAATAAAAATCTCTAATGCAGCAGCCTGGAGCTTATTACAAGTTTTCCTGGGATACTAAAATTTTAACTTTGCAGCCTTATTACTTATCATAAAATATGAAGGGAAAACATGGATATTTGTGTAAAGTTATTAAAATATAAATCCAGGAATGTACGGAATTCTTTGCATATTTTTATAGGCTTCTTACATGGTATGATAGTCATGTTTTCTTTACTAAAATACCAACACTAACCAGAATATTTGTATTGCAATCAAAGTCTTACCTGATCAAAGATCCCCAATGCTAAGATAGGTAATGATGAGAAGAACAGGTTGTAAAATGATATGAAGTATGGGTCAAACAATGTCTGAAATGAGAAGAAAAAAAATATGATTTGCTGTGACTACATTTGAACTTTTTTTTACTTACTTTACTGGAATATACAAACTAAAATGGTGCACATAAAACTAGTAACAACAAGTACTTGAAGATGGCTCACATACTGTGTAATTGGGCCTTGGAAGCAGCCATAGAACCTTCAGGAAAGTAATTTTTTTTTACTAATTTATGTTTCTCAGAGTATACTTACTGAATTACAATAATATTAGGGAAATAGACTTCAATATCTCTTGAATCCAGCCTCCAGGAAAGATTAAAAAAAAAATTGCATCTTTCTCATCTAAGTAACATATAGACAAAGGGAAGAAACCCTTCCAAATTACCTCCCTTTTCCAACGCTAAGTGGCTATTCATTTCCTGAATGTGTTGTCAGTTTAAGCTTGAGTGAAACATCAATGAAAATACTCATATTGTGGAGAGGTGTGGGAGTGATTATTAGTAATATGGTCAAGGAAGTATTTCTGAAGAAACATAATTTACATAACAATTTCTCCACTGAATATGCTCACCAATCAAATTAATGTGATTAGGTATAGGAGGAAGCAATACATGAGCATCCAACATCTTCTGCTGGCAATGTCTAGATTAGAACCGATGATCCAGCTTTTCCACTTTATGGTGCTGATCTTTCACCTCACGGTCTTACCCTAACATTTACCTTCACTACCTGACGCTTTGAATTTAACTTTGGTCTGACTTGATGATAGCATAGAATTAGTTTTTCATGAAAATTTCCATTGGTATATTAGAGAATTTGTTCAAGTCCACTATTGTCACATACTACTTCATGTTAAAATGCTTCAAATGAAGCAAGAAACCTATCTTTGTCCGAAACAATAGATGCAAGAAACTATGTAGGAAGGTTATAATACATTTATTCACAAGACTCTAAAACATTTCAACATGTAAATCATCGTGACTTTTAGTGGCAAGTTTTCAAAAGTGTTGTACAGTTCTAAACACAATATGTACTAATACAGCTTATGTTGTTGTACATTATTATGGCTATTTATTTATAGTAGTGGTATCTAAGCATTTTTAATTTTAATTTTTTTAATTATAATTTATGAAATATCCAACAACACAAGATTTCAAGTGGCCAGGTTGGGTTGGGGTGCACACACCAGAAAGAAATTTAAGTCATGAAGATAAGTGCAAGCAAACTAAAGAACATATCATTATCAGCTTTGAAAACACACATTTTACTTTTCAGTTTTGTATTCTTTGCTCACCAATATCTTGTGAAGTATAGGGCAATATAGAAATGTTGGAAAAATATAGGAAGATATAGGGTTGCCTTAAAAATGTATGAGAATTTAGGAAGATACAGGACACTTGTTCCAAGACCTACTAATATTGAGACTAATGGAATATGAAAACTGTTCCTTGACATGCATATCAAAGGAACTTGAGTAGAGTTGGATGGATATGGATATGAAAGTATGCATAGATCTGATCAAGAGAGATCACTAATTTAACCCTTTTGATGGAAAGCCATAATGACCATGACGGTTTCATCTTGAACTTCGATGTGGCTATGTAACTGTTCAGCCTGCTGAGATCTATCAATAGTCCAAGTTAGCTGTTGCTTTTAGCACTGAAAAAAAGCCTTGAATAAAATCCTGGAGAGTTTGTTTTGTAAACTGTTTTGACCACATGTTTCAAGAGTTGTTTTGTAAACTCTATAACCGCTTCCTTTGAGAGTTTGTTTTGTAAACTCTCTTGACCAACTGCTTCAAGAGTTTGTTTTGTAAACTCTCTTGACAGCCTGCCCTGAGTTCGTTTTGTAAACTCTCTTGACCACCAGCTCTTAGAGTTTTTTTTGTAATCTCTCTAGACTGGCTGCTTCAGGAGTTTGTTCTGAAAACTCTCTTGACCACCTGCTTCAAGAGTTTGTTTATAAACTTTCTTGACCACTGGTTTCAAGAGTTTGTTTTGTAAACTCTCTTGACCACCTGCTTCAAGAGCAGTGCTCAAAAAGTCTGACACCCTGATGCCCAGGGCCATTCTAACTTTAAATCACGCCTGTTCTGTATTCTAAGTCAGGTGCTCAATGGTCTTGTCAAAAGAAAAAATTTAATTTGCTTGACAAAACTTTGATCAAGCTGATGAAATGTGTAAATGTAATTTCAAGATGCTGACATACCTGCCATAACATGGCACAATCTAAATCAAATCGCCACTGTCCTATGTGAAATTGAAATCTGATTTTAATTAAATTGAAGCATGGTGTGTCACGCTAAAAATATGATTTTGTACTCCAAAATCCCCTGACACTGTTGTGTTTTGAGAAGAACAATTTTCAGTAATCTTCAAAAAAAAAGAATAAGAAGCACCACTTTCAGTATATGCACATTACATGTTGCATGTATAAATGGTAAACAGTCAGGATTAGAGCTGATGTAAAACTGTCCCCTGGGCAGTTTAAATAGCAGCAATTAAAGGCAACAAGGTCAGGTATAAATCACCATTTCACATATTACTGAACTGACTGACAACAGCTAATGAGATGTGTTTGAAGGATGCAGTGGATCAACCCACTGTGCTAATCTACAATAACAAGATTTTCAATATATTTTGTTTAGGATCAACTGGACATCATGTCTTTCAGAGAAACCCACATGATATGACCAGCCATACACGACAAGTAGCATCAACAGTAGCCATCTTGGATGCCAGATCAGCATCATTTTTCATTTAGGACCAACTAGATTTTCAAGATGGCCTCTGTGTGGCCATATTGTATTTCAGAGTGGAATCATTTTTATTGAGGACCAACTAGACATCATAAGAAGTCTTCTGGTAAAAAGGTCATGTTCACAAGACTTTCTGTTCATATCAAAGAGTGACAACAAGATTGGCAAGATTGCTGCTGTGGTGGCCATACTAGATGTCAGATAGTACTATTTTAATTCAGGGTCTACTAGATATTATAAAAAGTCTTCCTGTGAAAACACCATGTTGATATGGCCATCCATTCAGAAGGAGTAGTGATAAGATTTTCAAAATGGCCATTGTGGCAGCCATACTGCATGTCTGTGGAGAACCATATCTTTCATGACCAACTAGACCTTGGGATGAATGTGCGTGTAAAGTTTCATGGCAATCTTCTAAGTTAGTTTATGAGTAGTGATAACAAACTTGTGCAAATGGAAAGACGAATGATAGATGATAGACAATGGACAGCTATCCCATAAGCTCTTGTGGTCTATAACCAGCAGAGCTATATAAAAAATGCTTTACAATAAAATTCTTACCTGTGCTGAAAATCCACAGAAAAAGGCAAACCAAAAATGACACAGTGTAAATGCAAAGTTCTTGTAGAAAAAGTATTTGAGAAATTTACACATCCTGAGATAGGACCAGCGACCATGGACAAGAAGAAGCTTTTCCAAATATCGAAACTGACTGATGGAGAAGTCACTTGCTAGAACTGCCTGCATCCCCTCCTGGCCACTGATGCCAACTCCAATGTGAGCAGCTAATAAAAAACAAAACATGTAAGATAAACAATTATAACAATTCATCTAAATCTTGCCTAGATGTATGTTCAATGACTTTCATAAATTTTACACAATATCTTCACCACGTGGACAATGACGCAACTGATGCCAACATCGTCAGAAAAATGACAAGACATGCCCATTATGCATCAAACCTTGCAAGACAATTAAATCAATTTAATCGAACATTAACTCATTCTGTCATCGCTTATAGTACATCAAGAACAAATGGTATTAATCTTGAAAAACAGACACCTCTTTTGGAGCTTGTGTCTTCAATAGTAATGCGCAGTATAACATATTGTGATGTCATCACAGAAGTGCATATCCAGCTGTTGAATGAGATGCAATAGTAATAGGTTAAAAGACTGCAAATGTTGTAAATGACTGAACTTTCATTATTTTTTCATCTTTGAATCAAAATAAGGACTCCAAAAGAGATGCTTATTTCAACAGAAAAATACCAGTTTTCAATCCTGTAAATTTTTCAATATTCCTTTTACACTGGAATACTAGAACATTATTTTGAATTACAACACTGAAATCAAGTATATAATATCTATGGAAATAGATACCTCTTTTAAAGTCATTATTTCTTCAATACAAATGGTCTGCAGAATAATCATGCACTGTCTCAGATGTTGACTTCATCATGCAATGGCAGAAAAAAATGTGTTCGTTTCTTATAAAATAGGTCACATGTAACATTAAGTCTAAAGCCTTAATCTTCCCCTGAACATATTACTGAAGGCTTTTTCTTAAAAAACTGTTATAAGCTTATCAATTAAAAAGGGGTTAAGCAGAAAGCAGTGTCTGACCTGCAAACATGTATGTACCTGACTTGCAGAATCTTACGTTCAACAAGTTCAGTTGATGCAGCCGACATTGGTGCCTAAGAGTGATGCTTGCCATGCCATTTGCTAATGTAGATGACACAAATAAGTTTTGGCATACTGTTCAGGAGTTAGTTTTAGGTTGTGCAGGCTATATGGTAAGAGATTGACTGATTGTATTTTTACGGTGCACCAGCACTGTTAGGCTATTTAGCGCCATACAAAAGGTCATATGTAGGATCATTTAAAAGTGGTAAAAGGTTTTGTACTGACCAGCGATATAAAACCAAACAGTTGAAAGTAAAACGATAAGATGGTAACGGTAATAAATAAAGCTTCCTGATCAATGAGGAATGTAAATGGTGTACGTTGATGATGACAGATGAAAAGGTATTGAAAATAAGGGACGATATATACATTACATAAAATTGCTCAAGGTGATAGCGTAAATGTTAAAGTTTAGAATAAATGTTTACTTCTTTCAGGAATTCTATAATACAAGAGATGTTTATTGTATCAAAAAGTTCCTTCATGTCATGCACATTGTAGTAATGATCACGCGTAGGTTGGAAGTCGAAACACTCCATCATAAAGTGATTAACAGTGAATGGTTCATTGCAAGAACCGCACTCTGGTGGGTCTTCTCCTTTTAGTATGTGGGAATGGGTTATATAAATATGACCAATTCTAATTCTTGCAATGACTACCTCCTCCCTACAGATGGTTCTGTAGGAAGGAGTCCATTCTCCTAGGGTTGGCTTGATGCATTAAGTTTGTTATTCACTGCATCATTCCATGATGCCTGCCACTTCTGATGTGAAGACTTTTTGACACTAGGTTTTAAATCAGTATACGGTATTTTAAAATCAGATGGTTCTAGGGATAGGGTCATTTTAGCAATGCGATCTGCTTTTTCATTACCTTTAATACCAATATGGCTGGGTAACCAACAGTATACTATATTGTGGGAGGTACTCAGCTTAGTATTTTTGACGAGAATATTGGTTAATAATTGGTTCTCCAGTTTTCTATTGTGTAGTGACTGAAGTACTGATAGCGAGCCGGAGAAGATGATGCTGTTTAAAATATGTTTGTTTTCAATATATTGCAGAGCAAGGTCTATTGCTCTGATTTCGGCTGAAAAAACTGATGTACCATTTGGTAAGCAAACTTTTGTTGTATGTTTTCCACCAACGAAGGCTGCAGCAGCCTTTTACTCATCCTTTGATCCATTAGTATAAATTCTTGTGTAGTTTTCATATTGGATGAGGAGTTCATGAAAAGAGGTGTGGGAGATCGAAGGTTCTGTCTCAGATTTTTTTCCATTGTGTAGCGTAAAAAATACTTTTGGTTGTTAAGTAGCCAAGGAGGTGTTTTGGAGATGGCCATTTTCTGAATTTTAGAAAGATAAATTTTGGTACTGTCAAGGCAGGATGATATTCTATGCCAAAGGAAGGAATGGCATTTGGTTCATTTTTGTATAAGGTTTTGTATTTGGGTTGAAAAACAGCTGAAAAACCAGGGTTCAGAGGGTTTGATCTTAATTTGAGAGCATATTATGCAGAAAGCATTTCTCTACAATGTGATAAAGGTGGTTCGTTCATGGTAAGAGATATACTTATTATTGTTCAAAATAAAACTGCAATTTCATCTTAGATTAGAATCTTAAAAATGGATCTGTTTTATAAAAAAATAAGCGTGGAATTTAAATCTTGTACAGAACATGCATGACCATTAACTGTCAGATTAAACCATTTACCCAAAATATGCAAGTGACACTTGCAGTAAACAGCTTTAGACTGTCCTATTCAGTGTTTAAAAAAGTACTGAAGAAATTTACATACTGAAATTTCTCACATCAATGTATGTTAATGTTGAATCTTAGTAAATAAGTAAAAATGAAAAGAAAAAACTATAAATGTGCTCATCAAACATGGATGCCCCACACAGTATCTGAAATTGTCATAAATGCAATAAATTCACCAACACATAAAGGATGGACATACTGCTGGACATGAGTAACACTGAATGTATATACCCCTTCCACCAATATGCTACGTCATAAAGAACAACTGGAGATAGGAGTATGGAACTAATGTGAAGGTAGGACATACAAAAAAAGACAGAGGATGGGGGTATGGGATGCAGAGAGAGATGATCAAACTAGTTTTATTATATGTACTGTGGGTTTCATTAAAATGTTTCTCCTAATTTTCTTTTACATAGGTTTTACCCTGAATCAGACATTTTCAACATCTGAGCTACTTCATACATCCTGATTTTTTAAAACTCTTTGCTGAGAAAACGAAATTGTAGAAGGTATTCAAACACATCCTGTATATACTTGCTTATTATTTGAGTCCAACTACAAACAACTGAGACAATGATCCACCACTGCATAATGCACAGGCAAATCAGAACTTTTTAGTCTGTTCAACTGATTCCTCCTAACAAACTGCAGATACCCAGATCTGCCAGCAAACTATGTGATGGCAGATCTGGTAGAACTTGACTTATAAGCAAGAACATATGGTAAGAAAAGGTACTGGCGACTGAGTTTACATTAAACCTACAGGAACATTACACTGGACACATTACAAGTATACTTGAATTAGCAGAGCTACCCTGATGCAGGTCAGAATATTCTCACAAGTGTCACGTGACGCTGGATGTCACTTTATTGCTGAGGCCCATGTGGACCCTAACTCTATTATTATTATTTTCTTTATTGCCTATCATCTATTACAATGTCATTGGCAAAGTTACTGCTAGGCAGTTTAATGCCTTTTACATTGTTTTAGAACCTTAAAATAATATAGACCAATAACTGTATTGGAAAAATATTTTTAGGTCATCTCCCTGCAAGCCTTTTGCATATTTGAACATGAACCAGCAAAAGCAACTTGCATTAATCTCATTACATACAGGTAGCAACAATTTTTTGTGCTAAAACGTGTTTGTTGGTAAGCTTAGCTCAGTTTAGTTCATTTTATTAAGAAAAACTAGTTACTTATGAGTATTCTTCTACCTTCTGTTCACTGCTAAAATAAGACAAAACTCTGAAATATGACTTTTCTTATTGCTGTCAAGCAATTTAAAGTTTATCAAGCTTTACTTACTCTTTATCATGCTAACATCATTGGCACCATCACCAATTGCAAGTGTAATGGACTTCTTGTTTCTTTTTATTAAATCAACGACAAGTGCCTTTTGGAGGGGAGTTACCCGACAACAAATAACAGCTTTACAAGAACAACCCAACTCCAGCAAAAGAAACTCCAAATCTGGCATCAGACAATGAACCTGCAAAAATCACAAAAAATAATACAGTCAACGTCCAAACACAACATAATATAAAGGATGAGATATCAAAATGGCAAAGATCATCTTATATTGTGTTAAAGTTTTCTGTACTGCTTCACACAATTAACCATCCCTGTTAAGTGTTTTATTTGCTAAACAAGCACATCAACTTGTCTTTAACATTTACTATGTTTCAACAAGATTCTAACTTCAATGAATGTATATGAACTTGTTACTGGAGTATGATTTTGATATTTAATTACATCAATGCCTTCTCACAGCAAAAGTTTTCTTCCTCCCAAGCTTACCATATCCATGAAGGATACCTAAAGCTTGCAAGGACAGTCTTGAACCTGGTGAAGCTCATTTCTTAGATTAGTTAAAAATGACCTAACTTAATGTGCAGAATATTAAACAAGAGTCCCTTGAAGGAACTGATGCTCTACTGTGCAAAAAGAATTTCCCAGAATTCAAGATAAGACTATTTCTTCCTTTTGGACTTTTTTAAACTTAGCTTTAAAAATTTTTCAGTCATATCCCTATGATATCTGCAGTGTGACAATTTTATAGTGATGTCTAGCACTGGGGCATCATGCCGCAGACATGTAGCATCATGTCCCACCCAGTCACATGATCCTGACATCAGGTCGACCAGTCCCAGCACTAATTTCTTAATGCTGAATGCCAAGTGAGGCAGTTGTGAGTACCATTTTATAAGTCTTTGATATGACTTGGACGTGGTTCGAACCTGCACCCTCCTGCATCTCGGGCGGATGCTCTAACCACTAGGCCACCGGAGTGGTCTGCATCATGAGAAGTCTTTTGGTAAAAACCCATGTCATAATGACCATGAAGAGACAACAAAATTTTCACAATGGCCATCATGGCAGCCATATTGGACGTACAACTGGCACTATTGTCATTTAGGACCAATTAGGTATCATAAGAAGTGTACTGGTGTAAATCCCATGATGATATAGCCATCCATTCTTGGGGTAGAGATAACAATATTTTCAAGACAGCCACCATGGTGGCCATATTGCGGGTTAGTCATTTTCATTTAGGACCAAGTAAACATCACAAGAACTCTTCTGATGACAACCCCATGATGATATGACCATTCATTCAGAAGTAATGATAAGATTTTCAAGTTCGCCACTGTGGCAGCCATATTATACCCAGATCAGCACCATCTTCATTTAGGACCAAGTAGATATGATAAAAAGTCTTTTGGTAAAAACCCATGTCAATTTTTTATATGGCTTTCCCTTCAGGAGGAATAGTGATGAAAAGATTTTCTAGATGGCTGCTGTGATATATTGGATATCAGATCAGCACCATTATCATTTAGGTTTAAGTATTAATCTTACTGAAGTATGCTGAATCCATTAAGGAGGAGCAGCTATTATAAGATTTTCCATAATGGATGTATGATTGGCACCATTATCATTAGGACCAAGTAGACGATCACAAGTGTTTTAGTCAAAACCACATGCTGATACAACAGTCCATTCAGGAGAAGTAGTGATAACAAGATTTTCAAGATGGCCACTGTGTGGTGGCCAAATTCATCGTCATATTGACACTGTTTATTTAAGACCAAATGAAAATCATAAGAAGTCTTTTGGTGAAAAACCCATGTCAATGTCACTTCTGTTCAAAACTTGCAATAAAAAGATTTTTAGATTGGCACAATGTTGATATTACTATCCATGTTGCCTGTTATCTATGAGACCAAAAATGTTTGCCTGTTTCAATAAGTGGAGATAAAGTAATATAAAACAGAGAGATCGAGCTAGGAAGAGAATAGACAGGGAAAGACACAGAACCTGTATTTCTAGATACTAACCAAACTGTGTCCATTGACGACAAGTGCAAAAGTTTCCTGATCTCCTTCTAGGCTGACATTATCATTCTCTTTGGAGAATGTGACTGACCCATTAGCGACATGGACCCCTGCCTCTTGATGATTCATGGTCTTCTTGGACTCGTTGATCTGCTTTATAGCATTCTTCATCTGGATCTCAACATCCTTAAACTCCTCTGCATCAATGATAAACACTTCCTCCATATCATCTGTCAGAAGCTGGCAGGAGTAGCCAATGTTGATGGCTGTTTCTGAATGGAGATGACATTTGTTTTCAATAAATCTTCCTTGGTTGAAATTTATTGTACAACAAAAGTTCTAGGAATATACAGTAAGCGTTCCTGAAGGCAGAGGTTACAAGGAGGTACCTGAAGGCAGAGGTTACAAGGAGGTACCTGAAGGCAGAGGTTACAAGGAGGTACCTGAAGGCAGAGGTTACAAGGAGGTACCTGAAGTAGAGTCAACCCAAAGAAAACAAAGTTTTTGTAAACAGAGATATATTCAATAGTAGAGATTTAATATTTGATGTTTGTTTTGGTACCTGCCTATCATGAAGTGCAGCTGTTGTTGTTGTTTTGGGTTTAATGCTATTTTTCAATGTATGATAGGCACACATGGTCGCCAATGTAACAGAGATATATTCAATAGTAGAGATTGAATATCTGATGTTTGTTTTGGTACCTGCCTATCATGAAGTGCAGCTGTTGTTATTGTTGTTGTTGTTTTGGGTTTAATGCTATTTTTCAATGTATGATAGGCTACACATGGTCGCCAATGTAACTGGTGGAGGAAGAGTCAGATAAATATTGATAAGAACCACTGACACGTGGGAAACCACCGTTAAGCTATACCCACACTGAATAAATCCAAGACTTGAACCCACAAAGACACAGGTCAGATGGCAGTGATCGGTAATGGCAAACACTTTAGATCACTTGGCCACCCAGTTGTAATGATAATATATTGCCATATTCCTGTTTTCTATATGTAAATGGAATTTGCAATATTCTTTTTGCAATTTAAGTGTTTGTTAACTGTCCATGTATTTCCCTATCTTTGCTTATCTGTTTATCCTTTGTATATTCTTTCTTCTTTCCACATGAGAGTGTAATATTTTATCTTTACTGGATGGACCACTGTGATTTAATTAGTATTCAAATAATTAGGGTACTGAATATTCTTTTATTCCAATTTCAGGGTTAAATTTAAATGCAAATAAAACAACCAACACTCTAAAACTGTGTTTAGTGTTTCCTTGTACCTGTGAAAATTCCCGCTTCAAAACCAGGCAGTGTAGGCCACATTCTGTTACACAGACATAAACAATAAACAAGCAGATATAGCAGTTTAAAAAGGTTACAGCTGGTCACACAACTTAAGTGACATCACTGTGAACAAATTCTCTCCAGAATTTAAAGCACATAAAAAAATTCTTCCATGAAATATAATTACACAGCCATAAAGATTGTTATTTGCTCTAATTCCTTGATATAGATAGCAAATGTCAACAAAGAAGGTAATATGGTTAACATTTAGGTAACAGGTGCAATAATTAAAGCACACTAAATTTTACAAGAACGCCTATTCACATGAAATCATTAAGGTAACATGCGTTCTACTGATTGAACATTGCACTCAGATTCCCAGATCTACCTTCACACAATGAATAGACAGATCAGGGTCTGTGCTGTGTATAATTTTAAGCAAACAGTATTACCTTGGTTTGCTGGTGCATTATGTAAAGGTAGAACTGGGTCTAAACTACTTGTTGGCTGGTGAACATTCAACAGGAATCAAATATATAGTAAATTGTGTTATCCCTACTAATTACCCTGCTTGTCTCCAGTAAGAACCCAGATTTTGATCCCAGCCAGAGCCAGGTTGGCTATAGTTTCTGGGACCCCATCTTGAAGCTTGTCCTCAATGGCAGTGGCTCCTATCAGATTCAAGTTCTTTTCTATCTCCTCATATACAGCACTTAATTTCCCATCTCGATTCTCCAGGGAGATGCTGAAATACAGTATATACTGCTAAACAGACAAAACTGCATGTGTGTTTTATTTCACAGGGGGACAAAAAAAATAAGTTTGATATGGCATAGGAATGTCCAGGTCATGAGGCTGAATTCTTTCCCCTGACTTGGAACTTACATGGTTTTGTATTTATTACATACTGTATTTTTATTCATATTCTTTTACATTTTGTTAATGTATACTTGTTGAAAAAAGACAGGCATTTGACATTTTATGAAAGATATTGTTCAACCCTCTGAAAAAGCCCATGCACATAACTGGGGTTAGGCTAGATATATACTGTACAGTTGTTTCATTGGTCCGTCTGTATTGCAGATATGGTTATTTACTCTTGAGCTTTGAATTTTTAAAAATGTGGTTTGGGACACATGAATGGATTTAAACTGCAGTCATGATCAAATGGATTTTTCCTTATTTCTCAAATGGAACATAGGTTTTGGATTGGTATGTGACCCTTGTTCTTCCTGTCTTTGTTATTGAATACACATGGCTTCCTGCAAATTTCTGGGCAAATTTCTAAGACTAACAGTAATTAAATACGGTCAATTTTAAACAGAAAGCTGATTTATTTACAGTATTTTCAAACTCTCTATTCTTTCGTTTCCATTAACACAAGAAATTACTGATGCATTCAACTTTAAGGTCATAAATTAAGCATATATTTTTAAGAAAACAAAGATTGTCTTCTTGTAACATGTAGACTAGATTTTTAATATTCATTTTGATATTTTTTGACAAGAAAATTCTAAACAATATTTTTCTTTTTCTTCTCTTTACTTTCTACTTTTAATAGTTGCAAGAATGTAAAATGTAAGGAAACATACACTTCCATGTGTATGCCCCAATAAGGATTGTTGTTGTTGTTGTAGGGCTTAATGCCATTTTTCAGCGCATGATAGGCTATACATGGCGGCCAGAATTAATGGTGGAGGAAGAACCCAGGAAAACCCCAGAAAGAACCACTGACCCACAAGAAGCTACTGGCAAGCTTTCTCACATACCCACACTGGCCGAATCTGAGACTCGAACCCACGTAGACAGAGGTGAGATGGCAGTGATCCGTAACAGAGAGCGCTTTAGACCACTCGGCCCACACTCCCCCAGTAATGAAAAGTCTCAACAACATTGTAACAAGATGTAATTCTTCTAAATCTGCATCAAAGTCAAAACAGCTGCTGCTCTCGGTCTATCTTTAAGTTGCAATTGTTTTTCAGTTTTATCCTCGCAATACTAAACAAATTCAATTCTTCAGTAATATTAATTGACAAATTGAAAGTTCTTCCACTTAAACTATCTCCTTAAAAAAATATTTAATATTCTGCAGACATTATTATTGAAATTCTGAAGCTGAAATAGATTTGGTTAAGTTTGGAATTTTAGATGATTTACATTCTGGAATGTCTCCTCTGTGTCATCATTGCTGTAGCTAGGAATGAGATCCATGGGTTCACAAGTTTTTGTTCTATGATTTCTTATACCTTTTTGTGAAGGACTGTTGCACCCAGAATTCAGCACTTCATGGCAATTAGCAACTGTAATAGTTGTCCCTTAATTATCTGTTTATATTGACAAGACTCCATGTGTCTTTCTTACTTTGTCAGGATTTATCTCTCTCTCTCTCTCTCTCTCTGTGCACACTATCTTCATCTGAAAACTCACTGTCAAACATTCTTTCCGAAAAAGTGTTGTTAACTCAACTAACTCTAATTTCTTGGCGGTAGGTTCCGTAAAAAGCCCCAAAACTGCTCAGTATTTATTTATACTACTATTTATACTACTGCCCATTATCCCTAAAAGCAAAAGCAGCCATTTTCATCCAATATGACTGGATTAAAAAATTACAAACATGTCTTGGCATTTTTTAATAATTTAAAATGACTGGCAATAAATCATTCCCAATATATTATAAGAAGACTATTATTGAATTTTTCAAATTCTAAAAGTAGTCCCAGGCTGGGTGTGCGATATGGAATCAGAGACAACATCTGTATCGAATGCCAGATCAGCCATGTAAGATTAAATGGGTATGTAATAATAAAGATCGAAACATCTGTATGGAGATAAATAAATGTTGCTTTATATGAATGGTTCTCAAACTCTTTGCACCCACATCCTATTTCCAGCTATTATATGTCTGGCCAATATATCACATGTAGCAAGACCACTAACCCATGGTTTGAAAATCTATCCCTTACACTATGGTCATTTTCATTAAGAATATCATTTTAGTTTGGGGGTTTTTTTCCATCCCTTTAATAAGGATTTTCATTCAAGAAGTACAAGACAGTGTTCATTTTCTTCTGCTCAATGTTTTCAACTAAATGTAATTTTATTTTTTTAAAAATGTTTTGAATATTACTCCAGGGAAAAATAACCTCTTCAGTGCCCAGAATACAAAAAAATCAATCTTACCATCACCACCAAGCAAGAAGTATAGAAATGGAAAATGTAAACCCATGCAAATTAACTATGTAAAATTATTTAAGATGTCATGAAGCCAAAGCAGATCTTCTAATAACAGAAATATGAGTGACCATAAAAACAATACTGATTTTGAGAAATGGCTGTCTCCAACTTTATGTGATTGTGATTCATTCCCTGACATTAGTACATCTCATTGCCTCTGCTTTTCTTAAAAGGCAATAGACCCATACTTCCATTTATTTATAGAAGAGAAAAAATCATTGGAATATACCTAGCCTCATGGTGCTTAATTTGCCAAGCTTCCCATTCTTTCTCTGCTATATCCTTAAAAGCAAGATTTAGGGTTCTCAATCCTTCCTGAGCAAACTCCTGAAAGAAATTTATGAAGAAACATTTTTGTCCTGATTTTCAGCTCCAACAGCACAAATGTACTGTTCAGAGAATAGGTGATATAATAGAAATTCAAATGTAGTCTATTAACTACCATAATATATATATGTGGCTGGCTGCTAAGCAAGCATATATATACATACATGCTGGCTGGCTACATGTTATTATTATATAACTGCATTTGTATGGAAAAATATGAACACGTTTTTCTGAGTAATACTGCATGACCCTGAGATTGCATATTAGTCCCCAAAAGCGAATTCATATTTTCCCATACAAATGCAGTAATCTTTTTATTATATACTCATTTTGTTTAACTACCTAAGGCTTAATAATAAAAAGAACACACTACAAGAAACAAAGTAACTGAATTTATGGCATTTTCCAAAATAAATACACAACCATAGATTCATCAATGCACACATAGCACTGCCCAGCGACCTTTAACTTCATCACATACTTGACATTAGTTTAAATTCTTAAATTCAAATTTAGAGTCATGCTGTGAATGAATGTGCATTGAAACAACTTTTCCAGTTGGTCTGGAATGGATGGATTTTGTTTTCCTGTTGATCCAACTCAATATTGCTTCTATGCTTGTGATGGACTGGATTTTTTTTTTTCATAGCCGAGTCAATTCTCTAGTATATTAATGTGATTTGAGCAGTGGACTTGCACTGAATCAAAAGCACCTGTTTCTGTTCTGCCATTGATTGTTTGGAATCATAATGTGCAAAATACATTAATGCTTTTAACTGAAATTATAAAAAAGATGCTATGGAATATTGCATTCATTTCATTTTAAGTGCAATAAGGAGAATAAAATTTCAGTTGGAAATATAGTCGAAATTACAGTACAATTCTGCAGTGTCCATCAAGTTTTGGAACAAATGATATGGGTCATATCATTTGGATTTGCAGAACTAAGAAAGTGTATTTTGAAGAAATTCAAGATGCATAAATGTAAGTATATTTTATTGCCTTCTTATTACCAGCTAAAGAAGACATATGTTAATGCCCTGTCGCTTGCATGCTCTCTGTTGGAGAAAACCCAGCTAAGTACATGACCTGTAAGGCTTCTATCGCTAACTTAACAATGTATCAAAATAGTTAAATGGGGAAAACTGCAAAGCAGCTGTTGTATGACAGTCGATTTAGCCAGCAGAAAAAATACTTTTTCATCATCTTCGCTTTTTGGCTTTGATGCTCTTAGTTTCCTACCTAAACCTTCAGTTGCATTTTTTTTTTAATTTAGTGTTTTGACTGACTTGTAAAATGGTACATCTCCGATAGAAATGCAACAGCCCTTGGCTTCAATATGCTTTTCTATGCCATTTTTATAGACCCTAGAGAGCAGTGGTCATAGTCTGAACCATTCTATTTGCAAAAAGTTACGAATATTTCTCCTAAATAACTGTTTGAATGATCAGAATGGTATTTTCAATTACTGTCTCTCTCACATTTGTTGTTGACACTGCAAATATTACATTCAATCATTTGCTTCTTTGAAAATTTTTTTTGTGACTCTGTCAACTCATCCACATCATTAACTTCATCATTTCTACCTTCAAATGGATGAAACAACTTGTTTAGTTCATTCCCAAACAAATCTAATCAACCCAAAGCTAAATGTCTACTACATAAGCGTACAGGGGCCCTGAGTGGCCGAGTGGTCTAAAGCGCTCTCTGTTACGGATCACTGCCATCTCACCTCTGTCTGTGTGGGTTCGAGTCTTGGATTCAGCCAATGTGGGTATGTGAGAAAGCTTGCCAACAGCTTCACGTGGGTCGGTGGTTCTTTCTGGGGTTTTCCCGGGCTCTTCCACCACCATTAATACTGGCCGCCATGTACCTATCGTGTGCTGAAAAATGGCGTTAAACCCTACAACAACAACAACAACATGAGCATACATGGTTTGTTTACAAGTAGTTCCTAATACATGATACTATTTTTAGATGTGTGTCGTGCAGTATGAACCGTGTAGTATGGAAAAATACTGTACAATTCTGACAATGTAAATGAAGAAAAAAGATGAGCATATATATGTGTATATATATATATATATATATATATATATATATATATATATATATAACTGAATATATAATAATATATAATATGATAATATATATAACTGAATATATATAAGCAATAAAAATAAATGGACTCCACGAAATTGACTGTGCAATTCAAATTAATGAACGATGTATGTCAATTTTTCAAATTAAAATTGAACATTCATGCATTCAGCATATACAGTCATGCCTATCAATAGCAGCCACCCATGGGAATAGACAAAATTGGTATTTGTACACATGTAATCTCTGTATATATGTTCACCTTTCAAAATTAGTTTATGTACAATTACCATGCATCAAATAACATTAATAATCTATTATTAATATTATTATTATTATTGTGTTATAAACAGCTACTGTCATGTGCACTATTCAACAAAATCATAAAATATACTGTTACGTGTAGGCTCGTACAAATAATAACAAGAGAAAAGAGTGAAGTCAACAAGCTTTGTATATTTTAACAAAATAATTTATTTCCCTAGAAAACAATGTAAAAATTGGAAAATAGGACTTACGGTTTGTAAATAAAACCCAAAATTTAATCCTAAGAATGAAAAATACAAGTTCTATCACTAAATAGTTCTATTAGAATCCAGGTTCGAATCTTGATGACGTTCCAATATGGAAGGCGATGACGTCAGATGTGGTCCTTGTACAAACAGAAACAATTCCTCAATTGAATCACAGTTTATGTTTCCGAATAATTCCAGAATAAATTTCCACTGAATTTCTTTCTAACAGAATTTATAAAACAATATGCTCGTTTGGTTTTCTAGAGAATAAATTTTTAAATTCCAAAAACAAATGAACTTCAAAAACAATCTGGTTTTAACAATAAAAAAACCTATCCAGCCTTCAAGATTTCCGAAATACAACTAACTGATGAGAGCTCAGAAAGTGTTATTATATCCGACAAATTATCATCCCATTCTCGCGAGATAGATTATGTGGTCTCTTAACACTTGGACAACACAATAAGAAAAATGTCATTTGTCACGTAGGAAGAACCCCTATCTACTCTAACTCAGAAATAAATTTAAAAATAAAACATTGTTTATTCAGACTAGACGAAATGACCTTGGCAATAGCCAATTGTTTTCACGTAGCGCTTACACTACCGCGGACCAAGGTGAACTAAAAATATTACTCATGTAACACGTTTTACGTCTTAGATAAACAGAATTACTGACAAAGAATTTCGAATCCCGTGAAATTAATCATTACAATAAAATGTAATGAAACAAAAAAAAAAAAAAAAGAATTTTAAAACTAACACACAAGCAATTTAATTACATATACGTAACACTTCCCCCCATAAAGAAAAAAGAAAGATTTATATAATAAAGCTTCCTTTTTACCATATGTAAATTATACATGAGGTAAACAAAATTACATAAGAAAATTCTATTGAATTATATAAAGTGTATATGAAATAATATTTCTATACACAGGAAAGTGCATCTGCAATCAAACTGTCTTTTCCTTTGATGTGCCTGATGTTGAGATTATACTCTTGCAAAAACGAACTTGACCTTAATAATCTTTGATTATTATTTTTCATCTTGTCGATGAAAGTTAGAGGGTTGTGATCACTATACACAACAACTGGAGAAGGAGCTGAGCTAATGTAAACTTCAAAATGCTGTAATGCCAATATTAAAGCCAAACATTCCTTCTCGATTGTTGAGTAATTCCTTTGGTGCTTATTTAATTTCTTAGAGAAATAGCACACTGGGTGATCAATACCATTTCTGTCTTCTTGAATCAATACTACTCCAACCCCAACATCACTTGCATTCACAGACAATTTAAAAGACTGATTGAAATTTGGAGCTGTTAGAACCAGCGCACCTTTGAGTATGGCTTTTAACCTAACAAAAGCTTCCTGACATTTTTCGGTCCAAAGAAACTTGTTTCTCTTACTTAACAAATTTGTCAGAGGTTCAGCAATATTGGAAAAATTGGAACAAAACTTTTGATAGTATCCGGCCATACCCAAAAATCGCATCAGTTGTTTTTTACTGACAGGCACAGGAAAATCAGAGATAGCTTTAACCTTAGCATCTATAGGTTTAACTTGACCATGTCCCACAATATGTCCTAGAAAAGTTACACAAGCATGGCAGAACTCACTTTTAAATAAATTGATTGTCAAACTTGCATCAGTGAGTCTTTCAAAGAATTTCCGAATCGTGGCTAGATGTCCTTTCCAAGTGTCATTGTAGATGATGACATTATCAATGTAAGCATCACAATTATCTAGACCAGAGGTAATCATATTCATCAAGCGTTGAAACGTACTTGGGGAACCCTTCATCTGGAAAGGCATTACTTTATATTTATAGAATCCATCTGGAGTCACAAATGCTGAAATTTCTTTCGCTCTTTCCGTAAGTGGAATTTGCCAAAATCCTTTCAGAAGGTCAAATTTGGTGACGTATTTGGCATTTCCAATATTATCAATACAAACATCGATTCTTGGTAATGGAAATGAATCTGTTTTTGTCACACTGTTCACCTTCCTATAATCAGTGTACATATGGAAAGGTTTATCCGGTTTTGGAACAAGTATACATGGTGAACTCCAATCACTTTTACTGGGCTCTATGAAATCGTTCTCCAGCAAATACTGAATTTCCTTTTTCAAGTATTCCTGTTTGAGAGGGTTCATCCTTTATGGGTGTTGTTTCACAGGTTTTGAATCTACAATTTCAACGTCATGAAATTTTTTTATTTGTCCTCATAGGAATATTTGGAAACAAGTGCTCATATTTGAATAATAACTGTTTAAGTTCATTTCTTTCTTGTTGCTGTAAATGTAAAAGTTTCTGGTCTAAATCTTTCATAATTTCTGAATTCCGAAGATTTGTTGCTCCAATATCAACGGTGTCCAATTGAATTTCTTCACTTAAATCCTCACTTGGTGGGACATGTACAACTAAATTAATTGTACGATTTACTTGGCTATCTCTTTCAATATACTAGTACTCCATTAATTTATTTAGATCAGAGTACTATTATTATAATTTCACTCATTCATTTTCTTCTTTACTTTGAAAGGGCCGTAAAATCTAATTTGAAGAAAATTTTGAAGAATGAGCAAGAAAGAATGAACTCTATTAAAGGACTCAAAAATTCTCTCAAGTGAAGTTTTGTGAAACTATAGTTTCACAGTTTTGGTTTTAATATTCCTCAAAGGAACTGCCTCTGGGAATCTTGTTGACGCACGCATAATGGTCAACAAATATTGATTGCCTGACTTGGTCATAGGTAAGGGACCAACACAATCTACCATAATTCTGCTAAATGGTTCATCAAATGCAGGAACTGGTTGCAGATGAGCCTTAGGTATCTTCTGATTGGGTTTTCCTACCATTTGACATGTATGACAAGATCTGCAAAATTTACAAACATCACTTTTAATTTTTGGCCAATAAAAGTGAGTCAAGATCTTGTTATAAGTTTTATTTATCCCTAGATGACAAGCCATAGGAGTTTCATGGGCCAAACTAAGTATTTCCTGTCTGTAAGATTTTGGAACTATAATCTGATCGTTCACTGACCATTTGTCATTAGCAAGGACCTTGGGAGGTCTCCATTTTCTCATAAGAATTCCATTTTTAATGAAATAACAGACAGGTACTTTAGTGGCTTCAGTTTCACTAATGGCCCTCTGAAACAAACAGGAGATCTCAGGATCTTTTTCCTGTTTGACAACAAGTGATTGTCGTTTATCACCCTGATTAGATAAAAGAGAATGAGTATTTAAAAGAGGATCACTGTGATCAATACCTTTGATTGATCCAAATTAGAAGTGAAAGTGACCTCATCAAAAGCCTGACCAATACATGTGTCAGCTAAAGGAATATTTTCCTTATCAAAATCATTCTCAAGAGCTTTCTTTGACACAGCTCTGGTAACTGCACAAGCTGGGTATAACTCAGGGTATTCTTTTTCAATTGGATCAACTTTCTGATCCAAAGAAGGCTTGTCAGTTACAAGTGGATTAACCACAACCTTGCCTCCAGCTAGGTCGTTGCCTAGCAACAAATGAATGCCCTCAACAGGTAAATTAGACACTATACCGACTGTCACAGGTCCTGAAATTAAGTCTGATGACAAATTTACAGAATGGAGAGGAACATTAACAAAGCCGCACTCTACTCCCTGAATGAGAACACTCTCATTAGAACAGGACTTCTCAGAAAAAGGCAAAGTACCTGATAATAAATGACTCTGAGAAGCTCCTGTACCCCTTAAAATTTTAATAGGGATAGGATTGGCCGAATCACCCAAGAGTGATATAGAACCCTTCGACAAATGGTTCATAATTCTCCATAATAAAATCAGACTGAGGTTTATTAGACCCAACAAATGTATTGCTTTCAATACATGACCATGACCTTGACCTCTTAGAAATAAGAGCATTTGGGATAGATCTATCTTGATTCTGATGCCTATATTTCATTTAAAGCAATCAGAAATGACGTGTCCTTTTTTCTTGCAATAGGTACATGTAGGAATAGACAAGGATTTTGAATCAAGTTTATCAGAAGCTTGATTTTCAGAAGTTGTACCAGATTGATTTTTAGGAGGAGTTGTATTGGGCTGGAATACCTTTCTACCAGTAGACTGCTGAGTGAATGATTTGCCTACAACAGGAAATCTATGAGTTAAAGAATAGTTATCAGCAGCACGAATAGCATTTTCCAAGGTTTCAATCTCATGCTCATCAAGATACATTCCAATGTCACCATGGACACAGTTCCTGAACTCTTCAAGTAATACGAGTTGTCCAAGACTTTCGTAATCTTTATTGACCTTTCTAGAAGAGCACCACCTATCAAACTGTTGTGCTTTTTCCCATGCAAATTCAACATAGGTCTGGTCAGTGGATTTTCTAGAATTCCTGAATTTTTGCCGATAAGCCTCAGGGACTAATGCATAACCCTTCAAAATACAGTCCTTAACCACATCATAGTCAGCATTCTGTTCCAGTGACAATGAAATGTAAATATTATGAGCTCTACCATAAGTACACACTGCAATAATAGAGTCCAGTACTCCCTTGGGCACTTGAAACTTTCAGCAACTTTTTCAAAATAAGGAAAATATCTATCTACTTCTTCTTCCAGAAAAGGGGGTACTAACTTGATATTTTTTGTAATGTTAAAACTTGAATTTGTATGTGAAGTGGAAATGTGCTTTTCACTTGCCAGCTCAAATTCTTTCATTCTAATTTGAAATTCCTTTTCATCCTTCTCTTTTTGGATTTGCATCTGTCTCTCTCTCTCTCTTTCTTCAAACTGTAACTGTCTATCTTTCTCCCTCTCCTGTCTCTCTCTCTCTCCTCTTTTTCAAATTGTAATTGTTTATCTTTCTCCCTCTCCTGTCTCTCTCTCTCCTCCTTTTCAAATTGTAGTTTCATTTGTTTATCTTTCTCCCTCTCCTGTCTCTCTTTCTCCTCTTTCTCAAATTTCAATTGTAATTGCTTCTCTTCAAATTGCACCTGCAATTGTTGTTGTTGTTGTTGTAGGGTTTTAACGCCATTTTTCAGCACAAGATAGGCTATACATGGCGGCCAGTATAATTGGTGGAGGAAGAACCCTGAAAAACCCCGGGAAGAACCACCGACCCACGAGAAGCTACTGGCAGGCCTTCTCACGTGTCCACGTTAGCCGAGCCTGAGACTCGAACTCACGCAGACAGAGGTGAGATGGCAGTGATCCGTAACGGTGAGCGCTTTAGACCACTCGGCCACATGGGGCCCCGCACCTGCAATTGTTTCTCTTTCTCCTCTTTCTGAAGCTCAAGCTTCCTTAACTCGAATTCCATCTTGTATTTCATTTTTAATTCCATTACTTTTATGTCTGATACCGACTTACTGACCGAAGCCAAAACACTTTTATCAAAAAAATTCTTCTCTACCAAATACTGAATCAAAATTTTTTTAATTTCTTGTTTCATTAAGGAAGATTTTGCTTCAGAAAGATCATTACTTTCTAGCAAGTTCAAGCAACTCATCTTTTTTTAAACTATCCAATTGCTCCTGAGTTGGACCAGAAAGAAAAGTTTCCACTTTTGATGACATTGTGAATGAAAGCCTGTTGTTTTCACTAATGATTTCAAACAAAATATACAATAGTACTTGAGATTTAGAAACTAGGGGAATTTAAATTTCAAAAAACAATTTTCTGAAATATTTAACCAAAATTCAAATATCCCAAGGTCGAGCACCCAATTTTCTTCTGTTACATGTAGGCTCGTACAATAATACCAAGAGAAAAGAGTGAAGTCAACAAGCTTTGTATATTTTAACAAAATAATTTATTTCCCTAGAAAACAATGTAAAAATTGGAGAGAAAAAAATGTAAAAAATAAAATGTAATGAAACAAAAAAAAAATAAAAAAGAATTTTAAAACTAACACACAAGCAATTTAATTACATATACGTAACACTTTTCCCCCCATAAAGTAAAAAGAAAGATTTATATAATGAAGCTTCCTTTTTACCATATGTAAATTATACATGAGGTAAACAAAATTACATAAGAAAATTATTATGAATTATATAAAGTGTATATGAAATAATATTTCTATACACAGGAAGTTGCATCTGCAATCAAATTGTCTTTTCCTTTGATATGCCTGATATTGAGATTATACTCTTGCAAATACAAACTCCACCTTAATAATCTTTGATTTTTATTTTTCAATACATAGATGTTATCCTCTACCAAATTCATGATCCACACAAAATCAGTGTATACTGCTCACTTTAATCCATTCTGTAAATTAAATTCTCACAGTCTTTAAAAAAATTACTGATCTTTTGTGCACCTTAAAAAACATTAATTTCACCAACTGAGAGCTTACATAAGACAGTGAAAAAGAGGGCTGACTCTTTCATAAATCTGGCTTAGAAACAGCTGTTCATACTTTAAGCAGTATCTGGATTAGACAAATGCTCAACTCACTCAGATCAAAAGTCTATCGACTTATGTGACAGGCCAGTGATGAATGGGATGCGAAAAAAAGTTCTGTGCGTCTATATATGAATCAA
Organism: Megalonaias nervosa; assembly: GCA_016617855.1. Lineage (NCBI taxonomy): Eukaryota > Metazoa > Mollusca > Bivalvia > Unionida > Unionidae > Megalonaias > Megalonaias nervosa. The sequence goes on along the minus strand of JAECUM010000302.1, from coordinate 53,046 downwards.
AACTTCATCTGATTTTACAGAAAAGTATTCAAATACTGAATACAATCGTTATGAAAAGGATGTGACCTCTCCCTTGATAGCTCATGCACATCGGGGTAAAAAAAAAAAAACTGCAGTTGTCTCTGAAAAATTAAGAAGGGTATGCCATCCCAACTGGATATCAACAATAAGAAGTTTGTCACTTTTCTGGATAAATTACCTTTATTTTCAAGATAACCAGCTTTTGAAAGATCGTTCAAAACATTATTCCAAGCAGTTCCAACATACCTGAGTAAGTACTGGTGAAAACATTATTACATCACTGCTTTTTGCATGTGAATCTTTAGACATTCAAGTTTTATTCTTGATTCAAAACAAAATAAGATTTCCTTTTTTCAAAAAATTGGAACATTTAATTCTTGAAACTAGTGCCATTTACAACAAAACCTTTGTAAATATATTTCTATTAGTAAATTACTGATGCCATGATTTAACTGCAAGTAATAGAGAAATTTCTGCTCATCCTTGAGCAAATGCAGAGTGCCAATTCAGAAATTTTACTTTCACTACAAACTTTGGAACTCATTTCTCCTTAGTGAACTGTCTCTGCAAAACAAAGCTTTTCATATACTGTTTTCCATTTGCTTGCTTGCTTTGCTACCATTGCTGACATTTCTGAATTAGTAGTATAAACCACTAATTAATGTTAGACAATTTAATTACATTACATACATAATAACATTTAAAACAGTGTTGAATTAGTCATTTGAAATGAGTTGACTTGACACATGACCGTGACTGCTAACTTTTATGTGGGTATGATTTGCATCTCTTAACTATTTTTAAAAGTTTAATTTCACCAATTTTACTGAATTGATACCAAAGATGTAATTAACATGATAATACAAAGCAGATTCACTTTTAATTGACTGTATCAATACAGCAAACACTTCTGCAAATTGGAGTTAAAAAAACAATCTTAATCAGGAAACACTCGTGGACATATCTGTGAGAGTAGACTGATACTTTACATGTTTGAATACAAGAGGGCATATCGCATTTATGATGATTACACTTAAACCAAATTAAAAACCAGAACTAAAATATGAATTTCACTTGACAAAACTTACGTAATTGGTATTTATTTCTTAAAGTTCTGCCACCAGTAGGTATTAATGGCATTCTCATAAATGGAAACATTGTTGAATAATGTTATTTACAGTTTACTGGAAAATTTTTGTAAAGAAAACTTAACATAATATATGACTTCTTAACAAAGTTGTGAATTTCAATATGTTGATTCAAAGTTTCAGGCACTAACTGCCATTTTCGATGATAAAAAAGTGATATATCCAAGTTTCATGTGCCAGTTTTTATGAAATTTTGTTCATGTTGAAAAAATAAGGTCCGATTCTTTCTATATTCAAGAAGAAAAAAAGGGATCCAAGTCTAATCCTACATTATATGTGAGTTATCCAGGAACAGGTTATCAAGGTGCGAGTTATCCAGGAACAAGTTATCAAGGGAGAAGTGTAACTTATATCTCTCCTCAAAGATTAACTTACTCATCAGAGATATCTTTAAGGCAAACAGATCAAGCTATCAAACGGTATCTGTCAAACAAAAGGCAACTTCTATTTCTGCTGCAATAACATGATTATTTTCCCACTATCCAGCAAATGAATTACCCCCCTCTAAACTAATGGTCAGAAATGCCTTGCTTTTAGATCTGATATACTGACACCTTTGAGTTACACTGACAATCAGACTGGAACATGGAAAGCAAGCAAGAAAAGAAAGTCTAAGATTTCTTAACTTTCAAGACCCCATTTATGCAAGAGGTTCTCGTTCTTACATTTAGATGGTGATTGGTCAGTTCCCTGAGGTCAGCACTGGAATGATGCAGCCTCTCATTGATAACAGTGTCGGCACCTTTACACAGAAGCTGGATCTTACCGTTTGGATCCCTTACAATTACCTGAATAACAGAGCATGAATCAGTTCAGTCACATCAGTGCTATCCTAAAATTTCTTCATACAATTCTTCATATTTACATATTTAGAACTTGAGTTTAATCGGCACCACATAGCCATTATTGTACTGATATGCCATCCATCCATCCATCTATCCATACATACATACATCAGTACCTAACAATTAAAAACAATTATCAATGCCTTAAATACAAATGGTTTTTCTGCTGAGTAATTATTAAAAATACAAAAGAGGATAATGGAAATCTAACAATCATGCATATTATACAGATCAGGTTAAAATATTCCTTGCATTAGATTTATTGTCAGTACATTAGATATAAGAGATGCAAGTTCATTTTTACCATTCATGTGTTTTCAAGCATGGTGGAATATTACAAAAGTTTCATCCATTCTAACCCATTCCACAACAAAATTAAATGTACTCCACAACAGAAATTGTGAATTTGTACAGTACTTACAGACATCCTTTTTCTGACATTGTCAAAGTCCAAAATACACAGCAATTCATACACCTGTTTATTTCCATGTATTTCTATAGTGATGGTTTTCGGTGTTCTGGACTAAAATGGAAAGCAATGCAGTTCTTACTAATAAGTCAGTATTGTTTTCCAACTTATCTTGTATATTCAATATTACTGATACTTCTTATGACATCAGTTATTTGTGTATTGATTATATCAAGGGCAAGTGAAGCTACCATGGTTAGGTACTTAACAATAGATATCTCTCCGTCATTAAAACAGTAGTTTGGGTCCATAACCACTTACTGCATTATGTACCAAAGCACAGTATAGCAGGAATGATCAAAATTTGTCAAACAAAAATGTTTTGTAAAAAAAAAGGTACAAAATAAAGATTTTGTGTTCTTTCAATACATATTTTCAAAAATTTGATAAACCAATTCAAAATGACTTATTTTTGGTCAAGAGATCAACAATGGCACAATGTCACATCCAGAACCATGAAACATGCTTAAACTAGAGAGGGGTCTATTTGCTTTCTTTTTGTAACCAGGAACTAAATAATATAGGGAACGGACACAATCTTAGAGCAGAAGTAATACACCCGTCTCAGGTAAGGTGCAAATTTTCACACCTGAGTTTAAAGGACAGCCATCCACTTGTTGGGAATGGCAGAACACCTGCCAGGTGGCAAATACTCATGAGATGGTGGTCATCTCCCTACTTATACCTCTCCCACTTACAAAGTACATTTTACTTTCACTCAATACAGATTTATGGTATTATATACTGTAATAACTTTAAAAGGAGTAAAAGAAATGTTTCTCTTCAATAAAAATCACACTAAAATAAACACAAGCCAGAGATCCATCCTCCTGTTGTCTAAATCAATTTTTACAAACTTGTCACACCTGTCCACATCAATCATTACAAACAAGTCACAGCTGTTTAAATCAATTTTTACAAACATGTCACACCTGTCTAAATAATTTTTTTTACAAACGTGTCATAGCAGTCTTACTCAAAATTTTTACAAACATGCCACACCTGTTTAAATCAATTTTTTACGAACAAAACATGTCACACCTGCTGTCTAAATAATTTGTTTTACATAAATGTCATACCTGTCTCAATCAGTTTCTGACAAACATGTCACACATAAAACATCCTCAAGCCTTTTTCATAATACTCTGGCCAATGTATAATCTGAGACATATTCAACATAAAGATTCACCCACTTCTTTTTACTATCAGTGTGTGTGATTTGCATGTTTAACATAGCTTTAACAATTTATCAGTGATATTGCTACAATGTTTGCAGTGTGGCAGTTTATAGTGATGTCTAGCACTGGGGCATCATGCTGCAGACATGTAGCATGATGTCCCACCAAGTCACAGAATCCTGACACCAGGCTGACCAGTCCTAACATTAACTTCTTAATGCTGAGCACCAAGCAAAGGCAGCTGCTAGTGCCATTTTTTTAAGTCTTCGACATGACTTGGCTAGGGTCTGAATGCATGACCTCCTGTATCCGAGGTGGATGCAATAACGACTTAGGCCACCACAGCGGTCTTTTTTTTCCTATGTAGTGGTGGCCTTTTCATATGAATATGAGGGTGCCAATAAGGCGAGTGTCTAGATCATTTATTCTTGCGCAGTGGTTAACAAGTTAGGAATGAAAACATTTGGTAAATGTATGGATAGTAATAAACTGGTGATGACATGTTTCTAAAAATGTAAATGGGGCAGGGGAATAATTTTATTTATGCAATACTTACCTGCAACTATTGCATTGCTCACCTTTTTGGGGAAGTCAAGTCCATAGTCTAAACCAAATATTCCCAAATCCAAGTTTTAATCAGAAACCCAGGATTGAGAAAAACACAAATCCAATCTGATTCCCTAGTCATTGCTAACATAGCCAATACCCTCCTCTTTTGACTGGAACTAAGATTACAGGAAAAGTATTATATAATTCAAAATTATATTTACCACCCCACCCCCAGCTTTAATTTAATAGCAATAATACATTATCTGCTACTAATGAATTGCTGAATTTACCAGTTAGGATGAAGGCTGATGGCCCCGAACAAAAATTTAAGAAAACAATGCACTTACAATTAGAGTAGGAGTGTTCACTACTTTAAGTTGGTAGATGACTTGGCCAAATATTGTGCTGTCACAACTGGACATGATTAGGTGCTTTCGCTCTCGTGTGCAAAAGATCATAGATGAAAGGATGAAAAAGTACTGTGAGACCACCATAAGATGACTGTCATAACATCATCCAAAGGTGATTCAAATAGGTCCAAGATACAGCAATAGCCCTATTAAACATCATTGGCTTAAATTCTCACTAAAGTGAGGGACTGATAAGCTCTCTTAATAGTCAAGGACAATGCACTTTGAATGGTGGCACCAAAATGTCTGAGGAACCTTTGAAACATACAAAGAGATGATTCTGGCCCTTCCTTCTGTAGATGATGCCAAATAAAACCTTAGCAGGGCAAAGGAGCTTATACTGATGATCCCCTGCTTGTTACATCCACCAAACCTTGAAAATAAAGGCAGGGACATCAATGATGTCATTGGAAGGATTGAAGACTCATTACCAGGTAAAGGTGGGGGGGTAGGTCCCCAGATCCCACTTGGGCAAATCACGAACACAGGTAAGGGAAAACATGCTAACCCCACCCCCTGAGAGGTATAAGCATAATTATTGCCATTATAAGTGGCAAAAAAGTGGAATTTGGGCGTAAAAAGTGTAATCTATATATTACAGGCCAGAATTACAGCATGTATGAAAAAAGCTACATTTACATTTGCTATTAACCTAGTTCTGCTGATGGTCAAAATTCTTCTTACAAATGGATTAGAACCAGAATACAAACACCAAATGTACTGAAAAACTGTTTATATTCAGCACTCACCTTAACTAGTCTACATGTGTAACTTTCGCTGAAAGATCACATACTGGAATACTGTAATGAGCATGATCATGTGCTCAGAGTGCTGAATTAGATTACTCATATTCTTTCGAAAATTGTAAAGTGGTGTTGATTTGTCCTTCTTTGCCCAATATGTTCTGAATTTTGAAAAGATCCATCTGCTCCAGTGTTTTCCATCAAATAACGTCCACAACTTAAACTGTAAAGCGTTTTGCTTAACATCTGGTGCCATTTGTTTAAAACTACAGGTTGGTCCGCTAATTAACTTATCAATATAATGAATCTGTTGGAGAAAGGTCATATTTGAAGAAACCCATCTGTTTTCTTGAAAATGGGTCCCATACAGTTGCTATAAACAGCAAATAATGGAAGTACTCTGATTCTGTTCTTATGCAGCATCATTTTAAGAATATTCTCAAATTTATTCATGTAGAACTAAAGAAATGAAAATAAAAATGAGAAAAACAGCTTTTTAATTGCTTTATTTTTTTTTTTAATGTACAGAAAAAGCACAGCCCATGTACAGGTGAGCATAAAATGTAATCTGGTAAAAAAAAGAGTAATGATTACGACAAAGCATAACAGGTGAAATGATGGTCAGATCCCCTTCCCAAGATGAGCAAGAAAAAGGCAAAACCTGACTCCCTGTCCCCAAAAAATTGGACCATACCACATATAAAAGTATCAAACTGATCCTGGTCTTCAGACCAATGGCCAAAGCCCAGCATCTGTATACTCAGCTGGCATGGCTCAGTGACTGGTACAAGACTGGTGTTCAGTGCCTGGTGGTGACCAGTATCTGGTGACTGGTGACTGATACGTGGCAGGTGACCAATCAAAGACTGATCATTCAACAATGATCTGACAGATAAGCACACATCATCAGATTGAGATTGCTGCTCTTCCCTGTCATTGGGAAGGTGTGACTTATCAGTCACCAGCACTATGCCTACCATTAGAGGGTACTTCTCATCCATGCCAGAAAGATGCTACTCACTCTCAGGCGTGACAAAGAAATCGAATTTCCACAAGTGACCTTGGTACAGATGTTATTCACATGAAGCCTAAAAGAAAAGAGGAAGGTGGTGTATATGCTGGCTATGACTGAGGAATCAGACTGGGATAATGTTCTTTTTAATACTGCATCTCCAATTACTATTATGGTGCATGCTATACCATGGTTCCGTATATTGCCCTTTTTCAATATATGGCAATTCCATATATATCATGGCTCTCTTTATAATGCAGTTCAGTACAGGCCCCACCTATCATGTATAAACAAGGAAGAGATGAAACTAATGTTTATATTAATGTCTTTAGTATAATAGATGCTAAGATGGTGGTGGTGGTGTTAAAATGAAGTGCTGCCCTGCTTCTGATTGGGGGGGGGGGATCATAAGGCTTGTCTACCACAAAAAAGATGACAGTTAACTATGTTTTATTTTTAAATATAATTAAACCAAAGATTTGAAGAAATAAATTTGGAAGTACTAATGATTTTGAAAATAAATAAAACACAGATTTAAGAGGTGTTTTTGGATTGTCTCTACAAATGTGTAATTTTGCCACTCAAAAATGCCTCAAAATAAACTGGATTTTCTAATTGAGCCGTTCACAGAAAATGCTTTAATCTTTTTAAAAATAACCCATCAAACTGGATAAATGATTTAATAATATATGCATAAATGGGGGACATAGGTCAGTTACTTCCCCCTGATATTAACGATGGCACTTTAGTCAAGTAGGTTCCTTGCAATTCCAGTTTACTTTGTCTATGTTCAACTGATATTCATGTCTTTCTGAAAGTGCTTGTTGTGCTTCAATGAAAAAGCAAGTTACCTATATTATAGATGTTTCCATTTAAAAGGATGGTCAAACTGATCAGTCATAGTATGACTGAGGTGCTTAAATTTGTTCAAATGAATGTAAATGTCAATATAATAGCTTGCCCAGAGTTAGTGTTTTTGTGTTTTCAATACTACGATCATTAAATAAAATTTCTTGTATCGTGTATTTTGGAATTTCAATGCTCTTTGTGTGCAAAGTGTTATAAATAACAGAACTGTGGATTTATCTTCCTGTCTGCAGTATGTTTTATGTATACAAGCATCACACAAACCAGAAATCACTTTAAATTATAGATAATGACATGGGAGATTTGCAACTGCATTCTTGTCTTGTTCTGTATCATTTGTACCAAAACACCCACCATTATGCTGATACTGAAATTTAGACCTAATACATTCTTGTTACTATTATTATAATGGTTGTTGTTCTTGTTGTTGCTGCTGCTGCTGTTGTTCCAGTACATTACATTTTCAGTAATAATAATAATTATTATTATTATTATTATTATTATTGTTATTATTATTATAATCCTGGTATTTTTGTCATAATTGCACATGTTAATGCTTGTTTTTGCTTTCTTCTTCTTCTTCTTCTTCTTATTATTATGTATCATCATCATCATCAATCCCTTAACCCAAGAGGTCATTGGGGAACCACAGTTGACTTTGCAACCAATTCTCTCCATCTTTCCCCGTTCTCTACTGCCCTTTGGGAATCTCCAAATCCCATGCCTGTCCACTCCTTAATGTTGTGTTCCCACCTCTTTTTCTGTCTGCCTCTTCTTCTGCACCCTTGCACTGTGCCTTGCAAGATTGTTTCTGCCAGTTCAGATGATCTTGAGATATGACTGTACCACTTCAGTTTGCGCTTTTCTACAGTGGTCAAGAGGTCTTCATAGGATCCAATGGCTCATTGGATCCTGTTGTGGACTTCTTCGTTGGTTACATGGTCAATCTATGAGATGCCCAAGACCTTGCGGTAGCATCTCATTTCAAAGGTTTGAATCCTTCTTTGTAGATCTGATGTGAGCATCCATGTTTCACAAGCATACAGAAAGATAGATATGACAATCAAGCACATCAGCCTTATTTTGGAACCAAAAGCAATGTTGGTATCTTTCCATATTGGTCTCAACCTTGTTATTGTTGCTGTTGTCTGGACAATCCTGCAAAGTAGTTCTGATTGGGAGCCCTTGTCTGTGATAATTGATCCAAAGTACTTACAGCTTGTGACTCTTTCCAGCTTCTGTCCGCTGACCTTTATTTCTGCACTGATGCCACTGGTGTTGTTTGTCATCAGTTTGTTTTTTTCGGCGCTAATTTCCATACCGTATGCTGTGGAGGCTGTGTTGAGGCGTTCAACCAAGTCAGTCAGTTCTTTTTCATCTCCTGCTAGACCATCAATATCATCTGCGAAGCGAAGGTATGTGATTGTTCTTCCTCTGATGCTGACAGTGCCCTTGTGGTCATGCAAGGCATCCTCCATGATCCTTTCCAGGAAAATGTTGAAGAGTATAGGTGACAGTATACATCCCTGTTTGACTCCAACTTATGTTCAAAACCAATCTCTGCTGCCATTGATGAGGACAGCACTGGTGGCTTTGTCATAGAGGTGCTCAACAACCTGCACCAGGTTTGAGCTGATGTTGTACTTCCTCATAGTTGCCCATAATGCTGCATGCCATACCCTGTCAAAGGCCTTTCTGAAATCTATAAAGACGTGGTATAGATTCTGCTGGTGCTGAAAGTATTTCTTACAAAGGAGTCTGAGATTGAAGATTTGTTCTGTGGTGCTCCTTCCTGCTCAGAAGCCTGCCTGCTCTTCAGCAATAATTTTCTCTGCTTGAGGCTTTAGTCTGTTGAGAATTATCTTCAGCATGACTTTGCTCGGGTGATTGATCAAACTGATGGTTCTATAGTTTTGCCACAACTGTAGGTTTCCTTTCTTGGGGATCACGATGACCAAGGATTGAGTCCATGTGGTGGGCCATTCTCCTGCCTGCCATATCTTGTTGCAGACTGTTGTTATGTATGGTTACTACTTTATGTTCATGATGACAACTGTTGCTAGAATGCAAATATCACAATAAAAAAATGTTATCATTAAAACAGAAATTTAATAAACCTACCATGATTAGTTACAGTTTTGTAGTCATCTTTGGTAAAATGTTGCTTGGAAATGTAGCTAATTTGCTTGGTGTTACCACTTTTTAAATCCAGCTCAACCACACATTATGTGTGTATGATGTTCTTTATATTTAGGAAAGATATGCCCACCCTTCTGCAAACAGTCTGGCATGACACATGTTGTTTCAGGCATTAATTAATAATTTTTGTTATTCAAATGTCAAATGCTTACTGCACAACAACAGCTCAAATCAAAAGAATTCTGGGTGAGGGACCAACTTGCCTGTAGAGCCATCTAAAAATACTGATTGGGAAGACAACTGACCAATGTCCCTTAGTGGAAAAATTAAAATGTTCAAGATAACTGGGCAGCAATAATATCCTGGATTCTGCCCTTAAATTTTAAATTAGCTCTTCAAAATTTCTGCAGCAGGCAGAAAAATTTATACAGGTTTAAAATGATATTTAATTGCATAACAAATTAGGAAATGCATAAACCAAAGCAACTGATTCATGTTCAATGGTCATGTCAGAAAGCAGATTGGGGTTATTTCAAAGATAGAAGTTTTGCTCATGTTTAGACCCTAATTATTGTTTTTAAATTGGACTTTTTTAAATGACATCTGTTGAAAAATTATTTAGCTATTAAATAACAACAAATATGATATGATTCAACAGACAATGCATGCATAAGATGGTAACCGATATGTATCTGGTAGATATGATACAAATGCAGTTCAAGTTATTACACAAGATAGAATTGTACACTCATGTTTAAACCCTTAAAGTTAAATTTTACAACAGCTTGAGCAGCTGACAGAAAATTTACAAAGTTTTTAAATGATACCAAATATGACTTGATTTAAAGGAAGAGGAAGAATGCATAAAATAGAGCAAATGGTATGTGTTTGACACTTGTGGGCATCAGAAACCTTGAAAAAGTGGCTGTATACAACTGTGGATTGGTTACTAGGTCACCTGTTATACATTTCTGACTCAAAGTTTTCAGTATAACATTTCTAAGTCATCTTTCCTAACCATACTACCATATTCAACATTTCCTCCTCCACTCAACAGCAACAGGTAATCAATACCTTAAAAACAAAACCAAAGTTTCTTGCGGCAGACACAAGGGCACCCTCATCTGGAGACTGAGCTTGATACTCAAGACCACCTAAAAAAAATACATTTTTTTCTATCAGTAAAAGTATATCACAAACAATGTATTGTTTTCCTATTCTATCATTAAAGTTTTTAAAAAAAATGAACAAGAGTCTAGGATTAACAATAACCTGATGGTCAAGATGGCTTCTGTGGCAGCTATACTGGATTTCTGATCAGCACCATTTTCATATGACGATCAATTCAGGAGGAGAAGCAATAACAAGATTTTCAAGATGGCCCCTGCGGTGACCATACTGGATGTCAGATCAGCACAAGTTTCATTTACAACCAACTAGACATCATAAGAAGTTATTCAGTGAAAATCCTGTGTGAATATGACCATTCATTCTTCTGGAGAAGCAATAACAAATTTTTCAAGAAGACCAATGTAGTAACCATAATGGATGTCCGATCGGCACCATTTTCATTTACAACAAACTAGACATCGTAAAAAGTCATGAAGTGAAAATCCTGTGTGAATGTGACCATCATTTCACAAGGAGCAACAACCAATTCTGAAGATAGCTGCTGGATGTCTTGGCAGCACCATTTTCATTTAGGACTAACTAGACCGTGAGATGAATGTATCTGGAAAGTTTCATGGTAATCCTCCAATTAGTTTAGCTGGAATAGTGATAACAAACTTATGCTAATGGATGTATAGATGATGTACAACAGGCCATCACATAAGCTCTCCTGGTATTGCAAAAAATGCAATCAACAGTCTTTATTATTATGCATAGTTCTAAGCAAAATATATCATACATTTCTGAACAAATATATATAAATCATGATATAGCTACTTCTGAATCAACAGATGTATTGGCTTCGGGTTTTTGCTAAAACCCTTTATTATACCTAATAATAGTAATAGTGTCATAGATTGGTGCACAGAATGTCAGGGAAGAAAACATCATGCCTCCCTTGTGTGCTTGTGTGTCCCTCAACAAGGGCAAGAGGTCTGGAGTTTGCTTAGCACCATTTTCATTCAAGACCAACTTTTTATCATGGCAAGTCTTTTGGTGAAAACCCCAGGACTAAATCACCATCTGTTAATAAACAGCAACTATAGCAATGGTTTCAAGATGAGTACCATGGTGGCCATATTGGATAATGAATCATCACCAATTTCATTTAGAATCAACTATGTATCATAAGAAGTCTTTCAGTGAAAACCCCATGTTAATATCACCATCAATTCATCAGAAGCTAAGTAACAAAATTTTTAAGTTGACCACAATGGCACCTATTCTGAAGGTCTAACTGGCAACAATTTTATTACAGGATGTTAGATCGGCACCATTTTCATCGAGTCAACCTGACACCATATGTAATCATTTTGTGAAAAAGCTGTGTTGCTTTAGCCATCAGTTAAGAAGTAGCATCAACCTGATTTTCAAGATGGTCACTGTTTCAGTATAATGGATGTCAGTATGTATGCATGTACAGGATTTGGCAGCACAGCAGCACAATTATGGCTATATAGTGCCGTTCCTATAAGACATAATAAGAAATCATTATTGAAAACCATGTCACTATGACCATCTGTTTAATGTATCACCAATGGTTCAGAACCAATACCAAGCATCTGGGAATAGGGTGTTGCAAATCTGACCGTATATTCAGGAGTAACAATAACAAGATTTTCAAGATGGCCATCATTGCTGCCATTTGGCTATAAGACTGGCACCATTTTAATTTAGAATCTGCCAGATATCACAAGAACTCTTTTGGTGAAAATCCATGTCATTATGGCCATCCATTCTGAAAGAGTAGTGATAACATGATTGTCAAGATGGCCACCATGGTGGAAATACTAGATGTTAGATGACATTATTTTAATTTCGGACAAATTAGAAACCATAAGTCTCCTGGTGAATGCCCAATGACAATATGACTTTCCATTTAGAAGGAGAGGCAATATCAACTTAAAAATAACTGATCTGCATCTTTTTCGTTTTGGATCAATTAGACATCGCAAGTCTTACTGAAAACCCAAAGTCAATATGACCATCATTCTAGGAATAGCAATAACATGATTTCATGATGGTTACTATGGTGGCCTTATTGGAGGTCAGATCAGTAATATGTTCATGTAGGACCAACCAGACATCATAAGAAGTCATCTGGAGAAAAACACCACATCAATGTGACTTTCATTTTTGCAGGAGCAGTGACAAGATTTCAAGATAGTTGCAGTGGTGGACATACTGGTAGTCAGTTTGGCACCAGTTTCATTAAGGACAAAAAATACTCTTTTAGTGAAAACTGCATGCTGATATGACCATACATTCAGCAGTAGTAGTTATAATGAAACTTGTGAAAGATATCTGAGTGATGCCATTTTCATTTAGTACCAACCAGACCTTAGGATGAATGTATGTACACATTCATGGCAATCCAAGCAGCATAGGAGAAGTAGTGATAACAAACTTGTGACCACAACTGTCTATTGCATAACCTCCTTGGTCAATGGCCAATAAACCATGCACATGTTGACAACTTTATGGGACTGTGACTTTCCTTGAAATGTGAAGTTACACAAAATGATTTTTTTTTTAAATTCTGAACAAAATTTTCTGGATAATTTAGAATTATCATAAATATCTTTCATAGTAAGATCAGAGAAATTTAAAAGTGCTTTTATTGGCACTAATTTTTTTTTGACAGCCCCAAAACATGCGAAAGTGTGACATCACAACCACAAATAAAGTTCTAACAAAATTATCAAATGTTAGATTGTTCTTCCCTACTGCAGCAATAACAAACTTTTTTCTTCCTCACCATCTTCCTTCTCTTCTGGCATAACTGTGTGGCATAGTGCCAACAATAAAAAGAATTGGTGCACATTGGGATTTCCTCGTTTTACTTCATCCTGCAGTGTGTGATCAAAAAATTCAAAATTATTCTCAGAATAGGGATTTTCCGAGAAATCAACCTTGAAAGCCCCCTGAAAAAGAAGAACACGAAATTGCAATTTTTTATTATCGAAAGAAAAAAAAAAAAATAGAACTTCTAAGGAACACAGATGCCACACCAGCCTTCTTTTGCAACTCAAGTGCTGTACTTACCATGTCATATCCATGCATAAAGTTAGATGACCCTGTATATGAAAGTACATGGGAAACTAGATTGAATGCAAAAGGTAACCAGCAGCATCACTTAAGAATGAAATGTATAGCACACTTATCAACTTCCGATAGCCTTGTTAACCTCACCAGGATGCATCCACACACAAAGTTGTGTGATCCTAAAATCTAAATTGCATGAGAAATTAACCTAAAAATAAAACCTCATTACTGTCTGTTCTTGCCTGTACGTCAGGTTGAACTACAAACAACAAAGACCATGATCTACCATCATAAAATGCACAACAGGTTTTTGTTGTTTGTTCTACTTAGTACTCCTAACAAACTGAACAGACCCAGATCTCAGTCAATGCAGTCTGCAGCTAAATCTGACTTTAAAGAAAGTATATATATGAGGATATGTTGGATGGATGAACAGATGGAAAGTTGGATGGAACGAAGGACACACAGAATGATAGACAGAAATGAGTAACACCATATGCCCCTCCCATGTTCATGACTATGCAGAAAAATTCCATTTTAAAGATACTTTCATGCAACTATTTCAAACTCTAATTAAAATTATCATCTTGTTAATCTCATACCAACAAATATGCTTTTAACAACCTGAGATAAACTTAAAATTCTGAATTAAAAAAAGGCCATATTTTTAGAATTACTAATGACACATCTTTGTTTTTGGAGACATCAATATTTTTGAGATTATTGTAGACACAGTGAACAGTATCCTTTCTCCAATGATAGGAATTAATGTTTTGCTTTATCCTAACTAAATCTGTGTCCCAAGAACATACTGTAGCAGATCTCGTATAACCAGAATAGAAATCACATTCAAAGTTTAAACGAAATGTTTTTTGGGGATTCAAAATATAATTACCTCATCTGTGACTGCAATTGGGTTTCCAAACTTATCTATAGGAGTCCCATATGACTTGCCATTAATTGAGCACTTCCTGAATTCCATTATGTTCTGTAATAAAATATAAAAGGAGAGAATAAAACTATGAGGCAAGTGATAAATAAAAAGTTACACACGAGTTCATTATGAATAAATTAAATAAGATGAATAATCTTTATCTGGGTTGCTAAAGCCATCAAAATTACATTAATCCTATCAAATCATATCCATAATCAAACTACTGAATAAGCAACCAATTAGTTTGGTAAGTTTTCTCATTTCATAAAACCATGGGCAATCAGGATGTCAATGGAAATCAAATTTACCTAGTAAAATATGTTTCTTCAAGAATACTTACCTTTGCTGGACTTGCAAGGTAGTAGTAGTTTCCTTAAGGTATTATGACTGGGTAACATATTTGAAGAAGAATCATGGAATTCTTGAAATCAAACTCTGTTAAGGTCTCATCAATATAAACCTGTATTCCAAATCTGGTTGAAATGAAGCAATCTTTGGTAAAGTAAGATGGAGAAACAACATTAGGAGGACAGGCAATTAGGTGATATCACTCCAGGTGATGAATTGGATAACTGAAAATAACGCTATTTTGATGTCTGATCTGTATAGAGCTACTGAGCAGATCTAGTTAAAATCTAACTATTCCCAACAAAGTTATCTTGTGGAAACCAAATTTTGTTGAGCTGATAACTCTAACAAATAGACCTTTAAATATTTCACTTTATGCAACCAACATTATAAGCAGCAATGTTAGAGAAACTCTCACAAGAACTATAGCTATTAGCTACAGGAGCAGTGAAAAGAACTCTGCTTCCTACAATTTGCTCTCAGGACCTTAAACACAAACGGGTGTATCCAACAAAAAATACACCAATAACAACTGTCCTTCAAAGGGACTGATGCTCTACTGGCTGAAAAGAATTTTCAGGAATTCAAGATAAGACCACTTCTTCTTTTCAACTGCAAAGTGCTGAAACTATTTTTGATATTCATGAGTGATAAAAAGATTTTCAAATTAGCTGCTGTGGTGGACATACTGGATGTCAACTTGGCACCATTTTCATTCAGGACCATTAAGGCATCATAAGAAGTCTTCTGGTGGAAACTCCATGTTGAAACAATCTGTGTTGGGAGGAGTAACAATAAAAAATGTTTTCAAGATGAACGCCATAGTGTTCATATTCAATATCAGATTGGCACCATTTCTATTTAGCACCCAGCAGACATCATAAGAAATTTTTTGGTGAAAGCAAAATGTTGATATGACTTGCCATCTAGAAGTAGAGATGACAAGATTTTCAAGATGGCCATTGTAGCAGTCATATTATAAGTCTGACCAGCACCATTTTCAATTATGACCAACCAGACATCATATGAAGTCCTTCCGTGAAAATCCCATGCAGATTTGACCATTCATTCAGGTTTGCTATTCTGAAAAAATGCCAAAGACAACATGGTCTCCCCTATCACAGAATATTCTGTACAAGTTCAACAACAGGGTCAATGTAACCTAGATAAAAATCAAATGTATATTTAAAGACAAGAGAGAGGCATATTGATCTACATAAGTTTCATCTGGATCTGATTAGGAGCCAAAACTGACTCAGTATTATGGTGCATTGTCCCTGTTGCAAAATTCACCATATTATGTTCATTCAACATACAACACAGACAAGCAGTGAATATGCTGAAGTCCAGCACTGCCAGGACTGGCTGCTGGTTTGCCTGGTGAATGGTCGGACTGGAAGCTGGCTGTATAGAAGACAGTTTGGCTATTACTGGCAGCAGCCGCTCCAAAGGCCTGGCTGAACAGACAGATTTCTCACTGAAATCATTATCGTAGTAAGGACATGTCACCAACAGTATGGTTAGACAGACGGATCTGTCACTAAGATCTCTGTAAATCATAGTTGGTTGGACCAATTCAATGAAATGGTCCCCATGCTGGAACTGCCAGACAGCAGGTGACAGCTGGATGGCTGGGGATGGTGTGGATTTTTATTACGCAGCTCTCCTGCATTTTACAAAACCCAAGCCCTGATATATAGTCATTCATATGGAAGTTTACCACTAAATAAACATATTTATCACTACTTCTAACTGCATTTTTATCAATAATTCCAACTTCACTGATCAAAAAGGACTTTCTGTGTAGACTATGATGTATATAGCATGGCCAAATCTATGTGGTCACAAGCAAAACCACAAATACATAAGAATGTTGATTATAGTGACCTTCTTTGATTGTAATATTAAAACAAATGCATCCACTTATCAAGTTTTATGATTCAAACATAAATGGCCTCCAGTAAATAAACTTTAAACACACAATTTCAACAAAGTCACTTAATTACCCTATATACTCATAAGTTGAATCCAGCTGCATACTGAAAAGACCCAGATCTGCTGTCGCATAATGCACCAGCATATCTGGGTCTCAGCAGCTTGTTAGGAGTAACTGGTGGAATAAACAAAACAGAACCTGATCTGCAGGTGCGTTATGCTATGCCAGATCAGGACCTTTGTTGTTTGCAGTTTGACTTGACTTGTAAGCGAGTATAGATGGTATCAGCTAGAGGTCACAGAGACCTCATTTGCAATAAGAGTAGAGTAGTTATCAAGATGCCATGCCAAGCTTTAAGATTCTAAATAGGATACTGTGTACACTGCATGCAATAACTATATGCAGTAATAAGCTCAATGCAAAAAATTAACCCAAAGTGAAATTTTGGTCAAGTGATCTTTTTATGAACCAGTCTGGTACTAATACTGATGAAAATCAAATGAACAGACTGGTCTGTCATTTAAGGGTTGACACTGGACATCATTTGATGTTATTAACATAATTTTCATAGCTTTGGCAACGATACACACAGATGAGATTTAACACACAAGGTAAAAAATAGATTTTATTTGATAATACAGTCCTATAATGTAGTGAAATGACTCCAAAACATTAATGGATCAATAGGATTCTTTGTCTTGAATAAGGCAACCTACCTACCATGTTTATTAAAAGTATGTGAAGCAAAGCCCATGTTATTGATGGAACCAAATTGTTTGAAGACAGACAGAAATGATCATGTTAAATGCTCTGCCATACAGGTGTGTAAAAATAACACTTCAATTACGCTCACATATTTTATTAGTAGAATTTGGGATACTGAATACCTGGGGGAAAAATTTCCATGTTGTTTACTGATTTGGGGAGAACAGACATTACCAAAAGCTCCCTTTGCAGCTGTACAGTCACAAGTTCAATCCCTGAAGGGTCAGTGGATGCTTTTTCATCAGGATCTGCATTTTTCTTCATCTACAACACCATATCATGCCTTCTCTATCATGACTCCCAAGATTGTTTCAACCAAGCTCTCAGTTGAAAATGTCAGAGTACAACAAAGGCTACAATATCTTGTCAGCTTCAACTCACCAAAAACTTATTAGTCAACAGAGGTACTGAAGCTTCTGTTACACAAAGTAGTATTTTTGTATGCAATGTTGATTAAACCCCGGAAAACAGACATGGGCAAAAGTTTTGGTGCTTGATACATATTCATCCCAAGACTGAAGACCTTTTTCCAACTTTGGCAGCAAGAAATAAAAAAAAGTTACTGAACTGTAGCAAAGACAAACATGCTGAAGAAACCCAGGACAGTAGGTCATAGTGACACACAGCTTGGAAGTGTGATACTCCTTTCTTTCAAAGATGCACTCACATTACAAGTTTGGTCTCAATAGCTGAAAAGTTACAGACAGAACAGGGAGAATGGATGGCAGGATGGATGGATGACAAATGAATAAACATATCACCTGCTTACCATTAAGTAAAGCTTGATTGTAATATTCATTCCAGGTACCTTGTGCTCATTGCCTGGGTGAGACTGTAATATTCATTCAAGATATATTGTCCTCCTTACCTGGGTGAGAGTTCCAGTTTTATCTGAGAAGATATACTCTATTTGTCCCAGCTCCTCATTTAATGTTGTAGTCCGAGCTCTGGCAGGTGTGTCTTTCTTTTTGTAGTACATTTTATTGTCCCAATTTATCCACAGGCTGTTGAAAAGACGGATAATCTCTACACTGTAAAGGAAAGGAAAATGATGAATTCATAATTGATACCACCATTCACATTACTGGCAAATCAATACAATTCATACTGTAATGCAGGCATCTTTAGCACTAATAATTTGCCTTAATGTAGCTTTAAAAAGATTTAAAAAATTTCTAGGGAGATCGAATTGTGACAGATTGTATGATATTAGTTTTATATTCTGACAGGTTGCCATGTTCACTTTTCAAGATTTCAATTTTAAATTTTAATTAATTTTAAATTCTTCCCTCAAAAAATACAGCCATTTATGATAATCTAGTGTGCTCCTATTTAACTTAAATCAAATGTTCATTATAAACTTGTTTTTATCTTTAATAATTCTTCTCTATGTAATTCATCAGTTCCAACTGACAAGGCTAAAGGCCCGCATGTTGAGTCCATGATCAAAGCATTGCTGTAAAACATGGTACACTGGCCCAAGGTCAAAAGGTTGAGTGAGTATGTCACAGAATGAATTTTCTTGCTTTGAAATGCAGCTTCCCAAGTATGAAGAAAACCAATTAATAGAAACTGAAAAAGCTTAAACAAAATTCTTCATGTAAATTTTCTTTTACTGAAACCTTGACCCCAGAGTCCAAGAATAAAGCACACATCACAGAATGAACTGTCTAACCATCATCATGATTCAAACCAAAGTATGAAGAAAATCCATGAAGTGGTTTGAAAATATAAGCCAGTAAAAAAATTAATTAACCAAAACCTTAACACAAATTTTCTAAAACTACAACCTTGACTCCAAGGTCATATGGGCAAGTAGACATGTCACATAGCGAATTGTCTTAGCTTCATAAAGATTCAAACCAAGTATAATGAGAAACTAACAAGGGATTTAAGAAACATATGGAAATGAAAAACTTTAACCAAAACCTCAACTGATGATGATGATGATGACACAGGCAAAATAGTTTGCAATGGGTTGACACAAAAGTGGGTACAGATACAACTGATGACTGAGGGGCAAAAGCACCATGCAGTATGGGCTGGATAAATTCCATTGGGACAATGAATCCATTAGAACCAAAAGCCTGCCTCAAATGTGGCAGACTTGAATACTAAATTTATAGACAAAGACACCTCTTAAGAAAATCCAAAATGAAAGGCAGAGGTATGAAGACTTGCCTACTAAAGTAAATGCTAACAGTCAAGGTGTTGGAAACGATGAAAGTACCTAATCAAGATAACATCTCCCACAGCAATTTAAAAGCAATTGCTATGGCCTTCAATTTCAGTTTGAAATACATGATGCACTCCTAAAGAGGCCAAACCCATCACAACTGAAAGGAGACAAGAGCCAGACACTACAGCCATCTCACTTGAAAAAAGAGCAGGAGGTGGGCCCCATGGCCAGATCATGATTTCCAACAGTTGTTCCTTCAGTGCAATACCCACTGAGTGCTAGGAGAGGTCCACCATTTTGATTTCCAAAAATTTTTCCTTCAATGAGATACCAACTGTGTGCTGGGGGAGGTCCACCATTCTGCTTAGACTGAACTTCATACAGTTTCAAACTCTGACCACTAGGTCAGGAAGGCAAGGTGTCACTCACTGATGATAAAGGAGGGTAATTCACAGCGGGTCTCATCAATCGGCAGCATACATTGAAAAAGTTTGCAGCTACCAACAAGACGACTCAAGATGCAAAGAGATTACCAAGTTATGATTCAACCCTCTAAGCATAGGATGGACACCAATGAGAAGATCACGGGAAGTACTTTGCATGACTCGAAGAACTAATTAAACTTTTCTAGTAAGCCTTGGAAACACCATCAGATTAGCTGTGTGAGAAGTCCACAATGGCAAAGATAACCAGATTTCCTCTGGATGGGAGAGGTGTTTTCCTGCAAAGATTCAGTCATTTGAAACCTGGCAAAAGAGGCAGTGTCAGCAGTGATACTGATGATGTCTACATCCTTATGACTACATTTCTTGGCTCTCATATGCTTGTGTCAATTAAATGGCTGTGACAGTCGCCCATTTTTTCTTAGATCTTTGAGAGCACACATCACATGTTTGGTTGAATTGCACAGCTAAAACAGCACGATAATTATCCCAACTAAATGTAATGCTTGAACACTACACACTTAATCCTGCCTATTGTTGTTAATACCCGTAAATTAGAGAAGGACAATGGCATATACAAGTGAAATCAATCAAACATTATGCTTAACTGTAAAGTGGATACAATCAATGAAGATATATATCTAAGAAAATTAAGAACTTATTACATTGAATAAATGATCATTTATTTGACTTTTATTGATGTAAATTACACATGGGTGAAGCACAAAGTTTAATTGTTAGTGCTAAGACCATTGGGCAGACAATTAAAATGGAGCCAATTAACTCATTTTACAATGAAGTCAGATAACTGAGTGCAAAATATTCATCCAGGATGAAGACAGAGTAACATCTGAAAGGAAAATAAATGTTGTAAACTTCCCTGAAGTGAAAAAACTCCATGAAATTCATGAAAAGGCACAAAGCTGATTTATTAGATGTCATAAAGAGTATGACGAAGTGGCACAGGCATTAATAGTAACTAACAACTGATGGGATTTGGCACCATAACCCATGTGGAGACAACTCTAGTCCAATTTCTTCTTAGGCAAGCAGATGACCTTTCAGTACATCTGTTACCAAATCAAGCCATATGGTGTAAGGAACATCTTTAATTTTGGATGGCTGACTTCTTAGTACTGGATGTACTACCATATTTGAAGAAGACACTTTATCCCTTACATCATTCATACAACCCTGAAAATATGTTATGCTAGCAGATGTCATGATTTTAATGTGAAAACCTGCATACAAAGCACATGCTCTTAAACTTTAAAAATGATGTGCTTTCTTACACTTCTTCTGGTGATTGCCAAAGCCAACTCAAAGGACAAGAGTACATGAATGGCACATTATATGCCAAGCCCATGTTTAACAGTCATCTACTTTGACACATGGTTGACTCAGAGATTGCTGACCAATGTGTCCCAGTGACCTGGATCACTGGTCAAGGTATGCAGTCTTCAACTAAATTTACTATGCAGAAACCATTATTTCCTTACCAGACCTACCGTGATCAAGAACTTTGACTTTTAGACCCCAGAATCAGAAGGTTTCTTTATTACCCTAAGTGCAAGGCATCCTAAGAGTTTGGTCAAGGAACTTAATTTAGAACAAAAGTTATTTTGCAAAACAAATTTTTCTTGAACCTCAAGGATCTTGGCCTTTGATCTTATGACCCCCAAATCAAAAGACCTCTTCCTTGCCTAACTGCAAGCCCTCCACAAACTTCAGATAAGGCACATCATCTAGAACTAAGTTATTATGCAACAAGAGTCCCCTGAAGGGAATGCACTCTACTGGCTGAAACAATTTCAAAAGAATCCAAGTTTCTGTGCTTTATTCTTTTTAAGCTCCGAGTACTGAAATCATTTCTGATATTATCAAGAAACTCCAACATATCTTACTTGTCCGAGTTAACATGTTCACATGTGCACTACGAACTTCTTTGACATGGCCTTTGACCTTAAACCTTAAATCACAAATAATAAAAAAAATTGCTTAACTTGTTTCAGACAATGTCAAGATATATCTACATGCTATGTCTGATTAAACCTATAATAAAATATGTTTTTGACCAGAAAGAAAACCGTTGCTGAACTGTTATCATTCAACATATTCTTCAGATATATAGCAAACTGGGTTTCAGAAAAAAATTCCGTTCATACCTGTCTGTTATCATGCTCACAAGCCATTACAGTTAAAATCCTTCATCAAAAATTTTGACCTTGAATTCAGTCATCAACCTATTCACTGAAAAGCAAATACAACAAGATGCAAAGTTGGTCCAAAATTCAATTGTACATTTATATGTACTCTGGTCACAAACTCATTGAAGAACACAAATGCAAGCAATCACTACTGACTTCACCCTAAGGTCATTTAGGTCTTGTTTTCAAACCTCCTTCACATATGTGCAGCCAAGCTGGTGTCAGATCCGCAACATTTTTATTCAGAAATATTGCAAGAAGTGTTTAAGTGAAAACCTCATGGCAATGCCATATTCATGAAAGAAGTGTACTGATAACAGGATTTCTGAGATAGCCACTATGGTGCCATGTTGCCAGTCAGCACCATTTTCACAAAGATCAAGCTACATGTTGCCTTAATAGTGTTTTACTGAAAACCCAATGTCAATCAAACCATCCATTCAGGCAAATCAGCTATAAAAGATTTTCATTTCTGAAGGTTACATCAGTGTCATTTTAATATAGGAATAAGTAGAGACTGCAAGAAAGAAGCAGTGCATTTTATTTTTGTTTTTAAATGTTCGCATAGTTATCTGTTTAGGAGAAGCTGCTGTTACAAGATTTTTCTAAATTTTGGGATGACAAATCGCCATCATTTTAGCTTAGCATATAGTGAAAAGTGTTCTAGTTAAAATAACACATCAATATGATTATCCCTTCAACGAAAGTAGCGATGACAAGATTTCAAGATGGTCACCACTGATCAGCACCATTTTTATTCAGGACCAACAAGACATCATAAAAAGTCTTTCTGTAAAAATCCAATGCTTAAAAAGCATCTGTTCAGGATCTAAAATAATACTGTAAATATGGTTACCATGGCAGCCATACTGTTGTTATGATCAGCACCATTATTATTCAGGACCAATATTTAAGACCCTGCAGACTTCATAAGAAGTCTTTTAGTGAAACTCTGAGTTGGTAAGGTCATCCATTAAAGTAAAGCAGCAATAACATAATTTTCAAGATGGCCACCATGGCCATGGAAATGGCTGTCTGATTACCTCCATTTGCTTTAGGACTAACTATGACCAACTAGACATTACAAAAAATCTTACAGGATGACCAAGGGGTAATATTTAGCATAAAACAGAGATCATAGTAAGTCTTTTTGGGAAAGCATCATGTCAATAAGATTATCCATTCAAGAGAAGCAGCAATAACAACATTTTCAATATGGCCACCATGCTGAGGTCATAAAGAATGTCAGATCAGCACGATTCTAATTTATGACCTACCAGACATAAGAAATCCTGTTAGGAAAACCCAGATATGATCAGCTGCTCTTCTGGAGAAGTAATAAAAAAATGTTCAAGATGGCCACCCCAGTGGTCCATGCTGGCTGTTGAAGAGCACCATTTTTGACAACTTCTTAACATTCTGGTAAGAACTCAATAAATTTAACTTTATATTTGTTCAATTATGATCAGTTATATATTTTATTTTTCCTGTCATCAAGTGGAGGCTGCAAATTTCCAGTTCTTCACTTACTTTCATCAATATTTGCGAAATGCAAGGGCTTTTCATGGTTGGGAAGAAACCTATTCTTTCTCCCAACTTTTTCCAGATTTTCAAGTAGCATAGGAACCTGCATAATTGGGTATCTCATCAAGAAGGTCTGTGTATACTTCCATGGCCATACTCCAAGTAGTATAATGGGCGTAGTGATAACAATCTTGTGCTAATGGAGAGATGACAAAAAGATGACAGACAACAGGCCATCACATAGGCTCTTCTGTTCTATGACCATTAGTGCTAAAAATACTTTTTCCTCTTTCAGACAAAGCGACCTTGACCTTTTCCCCTTTGATAAAATAATCAATAGCTTCTTTCTTCTTTCTCACCCAAACTTTTATTCAAACTCTGGTGATGGTAAATGGTTGAGAACTGAAATTATTCTGCAGAAACCATTTTCTTCATTCATTCAGTTAAACCCAAAATCAACAGGCTTCTTTCTTACCCCAAGTGCAAGCCATCCATTAAGTCTAGGTTTGTGATGCAGAACTAATGTAATTGTGCAGAAACCATTCTTCATCTGTCAGTCAGTGACTGATCTTTAACCCCAAAGCCGACTTTTTCCTGACCCCAAAGTACAAGCCTTCCACAAATTTTGGTAACTTTAGATAGTGGAGAACTTAAATTAGTGTGTGGAATTGCAAAAGGGTGCGTGTTATTTGGATTTTTAACGTAGCTTTAACAATTTTTCAGACATATTGCTATGATGTCTGCAGTGTGGCAGTTTATAGTGATGTCTAGCACTGGGGCATCACACTGCAGACATGTAGCATGATGTCCCACCCAGTCACATTATCCTGACACCAAGCCGACCAGTCCTAACACTAACCTCTTAATGCTGAGCACCAATCGAGGCAGCTGTTAGTACCATTTTTATAAGCCTTTGGTATGGCTCGGCCAGGGATCAAACCCATGACCTCCTGCATCCGAGGCGGACATTTTAACCACAAAGCCACCGGAGCGGTCAAATTGCAAAAGGGAACTAACAGACAAATGGGCACCATAACATAATAAGCTCTGCATTTTGGTATACATATAATATCGATCTAGAAATATTTTCCTTGGAATACACACCTGACATACAGTGAAATAGGCACTACGGTGTTCAGGATGATGATATATGAGAAAAACACCAGAAGTGAAATCACAGTGGCACCCTCTGCAGTGCTTCCAGGTTTTGTTCCCTGACTGGTGTTAGGAACAAAGGATTCCCATGGGAGATAAACCTGGAATCTGTATCCTAGCAATGTCTCCCATATTCCACATGCAATTGTACAGCCTAGGCCCATGGATAAAAGGAATATAAAAATCTGAAAGAGAGGACAAAAAATAATTTCAAGTACAGTTCTCATTTTCACCTCATGTTCTTTCACAAATGAATCTTTCTGCCAATAATGTTTTCTGTACAAATTATTTTGTTCTTCATCATTCCCCATTAATCTTGTTTCCACCTTACACTCTTTCATAAAAACCTCTTCATTAATCCTTTTAATTTGTTGGCTAGCTAAATCTGCATACAGTGGATAGATGATTACATTTCATAAACCTTACAAATTATAAATAGATAACTAATGTAATAAACTAAAAGCTACATCATGTGAATTTCTTCAATAAGAAGGATACCAAAGTGGAAAACAGAAGAAAAAAATCGAAAATTGTTAAAGTCTTAATGTTCTTTCATTTAACAGCAGGCAAGAAACTTTCTGTCCATTCACGTAATGTAACAGACAACTCGATGATAATCAGGGGTTATGTGGATGCTTATACTGTTTGTGGCTGATATTTGGATAGTTTTCTGTGTGACAGGAAATATCAGCATATTTGGATATAAGCTTTATATTAATATAACACACAAGTTACAGTGGAATACACTAACTAATGCAGTAGATTTAAGACTTTCAAAAACTCAGACACAGACATTACAGCAAATGATAATGGAAAAAAACTGATACCTATATCTCAACATTTAGAGACAAGAAAGCAAACCAGAATTATTATCATGTGTAATTTTCATACTAATTTTTTTCAAAGACATTAAAGCACGCAATATTAAATGACTCCTGGCCATGTTCTTGAATCTCTTGAATAAGAAACTCAAAACATCAAAATTTTATAGGATACTTCTAGTAAGCTTACATAATCGAAATATAGTATGCAAGTAGAAGAACCAAAGTTGAGAAGATTCTAAAAGTTCTATGATTCTAAATTCATTCTAATCCCAGTGACAAAAAGTTATGTTTCTGAACTCAAGCTTAGTCTGTAGTATCATGTTTAAAAAGTTTAAAAATTATAAGGCTGGAATGCCTGTCATACTAACCCCAATGATAAGTACATTCATCAATCTATCAATATTGGTCCTTTTAAAAACAGTCTTGCCACTGTTCATCATCAGCTTTGTATCTTTGCCAGCAAATATCACAAGGCCATAGCACCATTTTGTGTTGCGAAGCACACAACCACGAAGTAATAATTTATCATTGTCCAGGGAGTACTGGTTATCCTTCCATTGCATCCTTCCCTCAAACTTGCTGAGACGGTTGTTTGGAGGCTCACACACAAGCTCAGCTGTAAATATAGATAGAATTTTTGTATCCTATTACAATGCATTTTTGCAACAAAATACTGTGAATTCACTACTTTGGTGGGGTACTAATTTTCATGGATTTCATATTTGCTACAAACCATGAATTTAATCCTGTGCAAACAAAAGAACCTCATCCCCAATTCAAAAATTTAATTACAGATAAAAATATCTTTTCACACAAAAAAACCCCAAAATAAACAACCACAACGATAAAGGAAGGGCAGTATTGTACTTATCCATGTCAAATTATCATCCAACTCCAAATATCTTACACTAAAACCAGACCTGAAATTCAAACAACTTCCCAGTTTGAGATTTTGGGTCAGCCAATAAAACGATCTTTATATTTTTAATGCCACTTTTGATTTGTTCTCAGTAAAAAATGCAAACCTCAGACTCAAGGTACAAGTTTTCTAATCTAAAGGTCTGCAGTGGTGCTTTGTGTATCATAAACAAAATAATACAGAAGCCGATACGATACACACTATGCCACTGGAGATCTGAGCTTGTAAGTTACTGTATAATCACATAAATGCAGCATAAAAGTAACTGAAACTGACTTCAACTACTGCATTTTTTGTATAATGCTGTATTTTCTTAAAACCTATTCATTTTTGTACAGTTGATTCCCTTAATACACCTCTCCCTTCATAACTTGCACACAACAGGGTCCAACAACAAAGACCATGGCATAAGGGAATAAATTACATAGGGCCCTCTGAAAACTTAAAAAGGGAATGGACATTGGCAGAGTGAAGGGGTTAATACAGAAAATGTAAGAAAATATATGACTTTTATTAAAGGTTGCAAATTTCATGATGATGAAAATGTCCAGGGACTAAATGCCATTTTCAATTACAAAATGAACAATACACTGTATATCAAAGCTTCATTAAATACTACTCACTTATATGTCAAGTCAAAATGCAAACAACAAAGATCCTGATCTGTTTTGTAGCATAATGTGCCTGCAGATAAAAGTCTATGTTGCTTGTGCTACTGATTACTCATAAAAAACTGTACAGACCCAGATCTGCCATTGAATTATGCAATGGCAGATCTGGGTCTGTGCAGATTGTGGTTGGACTCATCTTATCAGCAAGTATATAGACAGTAAGTTTGATCGCAAGTTTAACCAAATTCAACAAAACTGGGCCTATATTTTGGCATTTTCTATAAGAAAAAAGTGTGATCCACACCAGCCTTCACATTACAAGCAGGGCCACGAGTCATCCAGGCATGTTAGAATGAAGGAGTGGTATATGCAAGAACAAACGAAATATTGAAACTAAAAATAATGGTAATTAGATGGCAGTCTGGTACGTGCCTAATATCTACCTTTCCTTTCATAACCAATTAGATATTCTTTCTAGTCAACACAATATTTGCCATCAACAAGTAACATACAGTAATTAATAAACCTGATGTTGCACGATGGAAACAAATGGGAACCAGTAAGATTCTGAAATGCTGGACAAAGCACTGCATTATGCAATTAAATTAGCATCTTACAGAATCTCTGCACATTAACTAAGCTGATGCTAATTGGGTTCTCAAACTTGATTTATCTGATGGAAGTCAATGTCCTTCATATTATTTGATGCAATCTGCTTTAAATCAGATCTCCACTGTCCTGCATGAAAAGTTGACAATGGCTGCTTAGGGGTCATGTTTTGGTGACCTTGAGTTAGCCAGTGGAAATGCAGCTTTCCAAAATATAAAAGTGAATCAAATCATTCAGCACACCTTGATGCTTCTGAGCCGTACTGTTCAGATTCCCAAACGCAAAGATATATGACATTATCTGATTGGCTGATAAAATTAGTTGTTGTTGTTGTTGTTGTTGTAGGATTTAATGCCATTTTTCAGCACAAGATAGGCTATACATGGCAACCAGCATAAATGGTGGAGGAAGAACCCAAGAAAACCCCGGAAAGAACCACCAACCCATGTGAAGCTACTGGCAAGCTTTCTCACATACCCACATTAGCTGAACCTGAGACTCAAACCCACACAGCCAGAGGTGATATGGCAGTGATCCATAACGGTGAGTGCTTTAGACCACTCGGCCACTCAGGGCCCCTGATAAAATTAGTAATTAATAACATAGGTCACCAGAACATGACCCCTAAGCAGTTGCTGTCAGATCTTCACGTAGGAAAGTGGAGATCTGATTTTAATCAGACTGAGATGCACAAGTAGGTCTGAGATCATTCACCTGGCTGATATATGCCTAATAACCAAATGCAAAAGCAAAGACATCTGGGTCAGTAAGATGCTTTCCACAGAAATTTCTTCCAATGCTTATGCCTGCGCAAGTTATGAAAACAATTTTTTCAAGATTTCTCTAGTTCTTCTCACTTCATCCATACTTGATGGAAGACTAGCATAATTTGTCCAATACTGAAAGGTCTGTATGCTTGGATGCTTGATGTCAAAATTGGTCAAATCCTGTTCAGCGTTATTTTAAAGCTAAAGTTGTGTAAATGTGTTTCTACTTTCAGTGGTGGACTGGTATCATATGTACAAACCTGTAAGTCAATGCCACGATGCTTTCTGTCGTATTTGGTCACATTCAATCGAGTGGTTTTGAGAAAACATTTGAATATTTTTATGCTTTTAGTAATAGCAGCCATAGATTGGCATCATTTCTGTAATTCTGAAATACCAGGAACTTTCCATGAAGATTGGTTAAATTTTATGCAGTGGTTTTGGAGAAGTCATTTAAAGGCTTTTCTAATTTTAGTAATGGCAGCCATAATTGATGGCATATCAGAATTTCTTTCTATAAATATGAATTGTCTTCAAGCCAAGATATTTTCTGTCAAATATGTTCAAGTTCTGTTCAGCAGATTTGGAGATGTTGTTCAAAGGTTTTTCTATTTTTAGTTATGGCAGCCAAATTTGATGTTGGATCAGAATCATTTTGTACAACTTTTAAAGGTCTTTATGACAATATATTTTCTGTAAAGTCTAGTCCGGCTATATTCAACAGTTTCAGCAAAATTTTTAGTAACTAAAGCTATATATGATTGTGGATTCGCATCATCTGTACAAATTTTCAAAAAAGGTCTTCATGCATGGTTGCTTTCTGTCAAATATGATCAAAATTTGTTTAGCAGTTGTCTTAAACCTTTATTTAGCAGTGTCAACTATGTCTGATGATGGACCAGTATCAATTGTATAAAATGAAAGTCATCTATGCCAGGATGAATTCTGCCAAATTTGGAGAAATTACATGGGCAACATTGGAGAAGATGTAATTTAAAGGGTTTTTCAAGCTATATGTTAATGGTGACCATATTTGATAGTGGATTGGAATAAAAAAAAAACTTGAAAAGGTTGAACTGGCAAAATACATTCTGTCAGGTTTGGTCAAATTCTATTCAGTGGTTCTGGAGAAGCTGTTAAAACTTTAAAGCTTTTTCTACTGTTAGTAATAGCATCCATGTCTACCAGAAGATTGGCATCATTTGTACAAACTTTAAAGCTTTTTCTACTGTTTGCAACAGCATCCATGTCTACCAGAAGATTGGCATCATTTGTACGAACTTTAAAGGTCTTCCTTCATGAAGCCCTAAGTCTAATTTGATCATTAACTGGCCGTTTAATAATAATAATAATAATAATAATAATGAGGACTTTGTATAGCGCCTAATCTTTAGAAGCTCTAAGCACTTTACAACATTTGACAACACTTAAAAAACATATATACTGTAATGATATGATTACAAAAATAAAAACAAACATCACGAAATTAGAAACAGAAAACATGCTGTAAATATTTAAGGTAAGGATACATTATTAGGTCTTTAAGTCTGTTCTTGCAGTTGAAATAAGCGAGTTTTAAGAGCGCTCTTGAATGAGATCACTGTGTCTTTGTGTCTAAGTGCAGTGGGCAATTCGTTCCACGTTGCTGGGCCCTGATATGCAAAAGAGCGTTGTCCATATGATTTCATTTTCATAGTGGGAATAATGACAATACGAGTGTCAGAAGAGGAGCATAAGTATCTTGCAGGTGTGTAAAAATGGGTGAGGTCAGATAGGTATGTTGGACTGGAGCCCGTCAGTGAAACGTAGCACAGAGAACAAATTTTGTGTTTAATTCTGGATCGTATGGATAGCCAGTGTAGGGTACAGAGCAGGGGAGAGGCGTGCTCTGATCGTGGTACTCTAAGGATGATCCAAGAAGCTGTGTCTTGAACTTTTTGAAGTTTCTGGAGTAGATATTGAGACGAACCAGACCGAATTGAGTTACAATAGTCCAGTCTTGAAAGTACTAAGGAACACACAAGTGTTTTAGTGGCATCAACTGAAAGATATTTGCAAATGGAGCTGATGCGTCTCAGCTCAAGATATGCAGCCTTGCATATGTTCATGACATGTTGGTGCAATGAGAGAGTACTGTCAAGAGTAACACCTAGGTTTTGTACTGACTGTGTGAATTTAATGTTGGTGTTGCTGATATTTATTGTCTGAGGTAAAGGATGTGAATGAGAAAGTCTTTGTGTTGTAATCAGAATGGCTTCAGTTTTATCATCATTCATCTGCAGCTTGTTACATGTCATCCATGATTTCACATCGGAAATGCAACTCTCTACGCCTTGGATGGTAGCTTCAACTTCAGTTGGATGGGTAGATTTGTATATTTGGGTGTCATCAGATACAATTGGTGAGACACTGGATGATGATTTATGACACTTGAGAGTGGCTGAGTGTATAGAATGAAGAGAACAGGTCCAAGAACAGACCCCTGTGGAACATCACAGCATAGATCAACTGGGCTGGAGTGTTTTCCATTTGCGGACACAATTTGTGTCCTGTTGACCAAGTAGGACTTGAACCACAGTAAGGCCGTATCATGAATGCCAAATACATGCTGGAGATGGTGAAGTAATATATCATGGTCTATAGTGTCAAATGCTGCAGACAAGTCAAGGAGAGTGAGGACTGTAATCTTTCCACTATCCAAAGCTGAGAGAAGGTCATTGACTACTTTCAGAAGAGTAGTTTTAGTACTGTGGCAAGGGCAATATGCAGACTGTACATTGCTAAAAAGACTGTTTGAATTCAGATGAGATACAAGTTGGGATAGAACAACTTTTTCTAAGATTTTTGACATAAATGGGAGATTAGAAACTGGGCGGTAGTTTTTTAAATCATTATGGTCAAGTGTTGGTTTCTTCAGCAGAGGCTTTACAATGGCAGTTTTGTAAAATGATGGGAAATGGTTTATACTATATTTAGAAATTTCAACCATATCTGATGGTATAGTAGCACACCATTTGTCCAAAATCTGAAAGACCTACAATCCAGAATGCTCTGTGCCAAATTCACTACTGTTGGTGGTTGGATGCTCTATGACTGAGCAGGGTCATACCATAAGCTCACCCTGCCTTAACATGGTATCCTTTATCAACTTTTGCTATCTTACCATAATTATTCTAAATTTTTTATGCTCTTTTTAGCCCCTTTCAATTCTGGGGCACTTGTTATAGATCCATTTTAAAGGGGTTCAAATTGGAAGGTGCCAAGTTCAAAACGTTTACATTTTTTAAGACAAAAATTTTAATGACCGACATCAGGTCAAATTCCATCCTAATGTCCCACTTGAAATAAAATAAACATTTACTGACTGTTTATTGTGCAGTGACCTTTCCTTTTTCACTGCAACTTCAACCTACTTAATCAACTTCCCTGCAACATTCATGCATATTATAGCTTACATGTAGATTGTGTGCATGTCATATGACAAAACCAACGATCAATAAAAACTGAAGATGCTGAGGACAAACTACCTTAAACTGTCCCAATTTTCATTGCCCATACAAATATGCTGGTCATGGTTTACTTATCTGAAGACACCATCTTTTCAGACTCCAGTAATCAATAAAAAGATGGTATCTAGCACATGTGAGCATCTTTAACAATTATATGTACATAAATATTTCTATATGCATGTGTGTGTGTGTGTGTTTGTGTGTGTGTGTGTGTGTGTGTTCTTTTTTTTCCTTCTGGTAGCCTCATTTCCCTACTGATAGCCTCACTCTGTGGACCTCCTGCACTCCACTCCAGTCATGACTAGAATTAACTGGAAAGTGGTTTCAGCAAAATCTCTAAGTATATATTAACTAGCATATAACTATTCTGCTTTTGGAATGTTGTGAAGGTAGGCTTCATAATTAAAACAGGATTTAATTCTTTATATGTGCACTTGTACACAATGACTATAATTGTGATAAAAATTAATTAAGATTACAACTGCCTTGAAACCTCCCTCTCTCTGTCTTGCTCTCCACTGCCAACATAACAAATCACAACAGCTACACAAAAATACCACTCAGAATGCACACAATCTTATGCACCAAGATGTTATTGTTTCATCTAAGGCACATGCAAGAAAAAAACATGCATACATGCATGCAAACATACATGTGCACACATACACAAACTTACACACAAAAGCATGCATGCATTTGCATATACACACATGTATATTCACATACATAAATTGATTTATAACAACAGAAGTCATTTTGAATTCTTTCAATGCATTCATGTTAGCATCTGAATTTCTTTAATTGCACTGTCAACTCAGCAATGAAAATAATAGTGCGGCATCTAAATTTGAATACTTATAGTTTCATGAATCTTAAGGGCACTTTTCAGACATTATTGGCCATATCCTGCAGAGAAAATGGAAGCCAAGTGCCTTTACCAAGGACACAATGAGGTAGCAGAACCGGCCTGACATAGGCAGGTAATGAACTCGTGACCACTTGAATCCGAGTCAAAACACTCTACCAACTGAACTACCATGGCTATGGTATCTAGACAAATGTTTTCATGCTTCTCAAACCAACCGTCAAATTTTCCAATGAGATCTTCATTATTGCCCATTGCAGCCGTGTCCATTAAGGCTTGTCGTACTTTGAGATTTGTTTCCCTGGAGAAAAAAATGAAGACATATTTATTTTCATGCTGTTCCATAGTTCAATTTGCATAAGAAATAACTACAACCATCATGATTACTTGTATTTGCATACTAATTTCCTTAAGTATATAGTTTTTTGTTTCGTATTCTTTTTCTTATCTAATACTTACCTACTATTATTGCATTGGTATATATTTTCCTGGCACTAGTCCTCAGTTTCAGGAGATTATTCCTTCCTACAATTAGTAAGTGGGGGTCTAGCATAAAAAAACATTATCACAGTATGATACCTTAGTCAAGATGGCTTTCGTAATATCAGCCAAATTAGAATTATTTAAAAAAATCAAAGATGTTGCAATAACCCTGACCTCATGGGTTTTAATTTTCATTAAAGAAATGTCTCCAATGGTGAGAGCTTGATAAGCTCTTTTGATAATTCAAACAATCCACCTTGAAATAGTGGCTGCAGAAATATCAGAGGCACCTTTGAGAGGGAGAAAAAGATGGTTACAACCTTTTCTTTTCTGATTTAGATAGATAGAAACATAAAGCTCTAACTGGGCAAAGGAGTATCTCTTGATCATCCCCTGCACAGATACCTCTGAGAATGGGGATTTCAAAAAGAACAGGAGATAATGAAGACAGCTGATTAGAGTTTGGTACCATATCAAATTATGTATCTCAGTATCTCTGAATGTGTAGTGATATTCAGCATTTATATTAAGGACCAACAATTCAATGTTTTGGGACAGGGGTCTGACACTTTTTTGTTTTAATTTCCATCTGTCAAGCTAAAAAATACTTTGCCCAGATTTACAGCAAAACAACATTATATTATATACACTATATTAGATCTATGATTGTTGACATGAAGAGAAGGTTCTTCCTAGGACTACCGGTCCTGTAGGACTGTTCCCTCAGGCTCTAGGTGAGTTCTCCAGTTCTCCAGCCAAATCCAGGAAGGAGTGAGGTTCACAGTGCATGGATTGGAACTCTGAATCAGAAACCTATCCTGATTTTTGGATCCACGGGAGATCTGAATAGAGTGGGCAGGCGTTAGTGTGAAAAGTCACCAGTTTGACAGAAACAAGAACTGGAGAGGCCACACAGAAGCCA
This sequence comes from Megalonaias nervosa, assembly GCA_016617855.1. NCBI lineage: Eukaryota > Metazoa > Mollusca > Bivalvia > Unionida > Unionidae > Megalonaias > Megalonaias nervosa. Next base: position 18,450 of record JAECUM010000302.1, on the reverse strand, counting down.
TCCTAGGGGAAATCTGTCTGCTGCCACATTCAGAATCCAAACTAGGGAGGGGTGGAGGCATGCAGACAACCAAATCTTCTCATCCAGTCTTCCTATGAGAACAAGTATTTGTGAGAGTCTGTTGGGAAGAACATGGATTAACTTGCATCTAAATTCTGGGCAGCATAAAAGTTTCATGCTTTAATCTCAAATGGCTTAAAAATTACACAGCAGAAAGAAAAGTACAATGAAAATAAGAAAATATCAAGACATGACCTTCAGCTCAAAGACAGGACCCCAAATATGTCATGCAACACACCTTCTAGACATGCAGAAGCATAACAAATTTCATCCTTTGTTATGCATATTTAATTTATATTATGTACCTGACTTTTATCATGTCTGTGACCGAGGATTGTGAAAATGAATTTTTGCTTAACTGATTTTTGTTATGGTTCTAAGAAGTAAACAAGTGATTTAATAAAATTTGAATTCAAGGTCTAACCTTGTTTATGAGCTTAGAAGATTCTGGAAGCGAACTTGTTTACAGTTTGGTATAATTATCCAGTATGATGACTGGATTTTCCAGACCACTCTTGCTCCAAAGGTCAAATGAATTTTGGTAAAAAATTATTAATTCATCCTTATGATCAGTCTTTGTCAGTCAGTTCCAATCCATGCACTTATAGTTGTGTTTATTATAATTTGAGAGGAATTGATTTACTTAAATTATTCATTGGAATTCCAAAGTGCTCAATGACTTTTGGATCAAATCACTACTTTGCAATTATTGAGAAGTCATTCAAAGACACTATGGATTACATCACTGTTGTACACCTAGAAATTCAAGACTCTTAATACATAATGACATTCAAGATTATTGGAATCCATTGAGAATATTCCATATTTTAACCCACTATATCTCAAACTCCTCAAAAAGTTAGCGCAGAAGGGAAAAAGTGATGGAACACATGAATTGTGACCCTTGACCTTGAAAATTTTAATCACAATCGGGTACTCAATACACATCTTCTGACGAATATTTATACCAAGTCTCATCCCTTAATCTCAAACAGCTTTAAAGGTAAAAAACAGAAGGGAAAGTGTGGTTGAAAATAAACTACTGAGCTGTGAAGTGGAACTGAATACTGGACCCCAATGTTGTACATGACACACCTACTAATGATGTAATACACTAAGTTTCAGCCTTTAAAACTGAAACAGCTTTAAATGTCTAGAGCAGAGGGGAAAGTGATAGAAACATTAAACAATGAGCCATGACCTTGACAACACACCATCCAGTCATAGTGTATAGGTTGTCCAAGTTTCATTCTTTAATCTCAAATGGCTACAAAGTAAAACAACAGAAGAGAAAACATGACTGACAGAGGGCAGATGGAAGCAAAGATACTATGTCCACCACTTTTCTTTAAAAAGGCATTGACCAAAAGATACTGATACACAAATTCTGAAGTATTCTTTCCTTTCATTCTATCACCTCCATCCCTTAAGAAAATCTCAAAAGTAAAAAGCATTGTAAGAGTTCTTTGTTAAACCTGGACTAGTCATAAATGGTGTGTGTGTGTGTGTGTGTGTGTGTGTGTGTGTGTGTGTGTGTGTGTGTGTGTGTGTGCATGCGTGTGTGTGTGTGTGTGTGCATGCGTGTGTGTGTGTGTGTTTTTTTCCATACAACATCCAAGAGTTATTGGCACGGCCTTTTCAAGCAATACACAAGGATTTCCAATTTTTCAAGACTAAAGTAATTTTTCTTATGGAAACTAAACTTCCTTCTTATGTAACTTTATTACTGGATGCTGTATAAAAACATACAAAGGTCAAAGAAAAAGCACATCTTACTAGCATGTTATTACAGCAAAGGGACACTACTCATGTGTCAATTAATTCTTCCAATTTTACCTCATCTTGTTTATTCATTCATTATTTATGGAAAATACATATTAAAACCAATGCTAAGTTTTAACAGTGATATATTCAGTCTCAATAGTTTGCATTCTCCCAGATATAGTCAAGCAGTTTTAGGAAAAAAATTCAAGGATCTTTTCAACAAATTCAATGCCTTTTCAAGGATAGTGTAGCCATGTGTGTTTGTCATGTCCAATACCTACCCATCTAGCTCAGCCGTCTCTATGTAACACAAGCTGTTTGGTTCACTGGTGGAGAGAAGAAGCAAGTCAGCCTGAAATTGAATGATACACTGATGAGAACTTCAAAGCTGACAGAGAGAGGACTAAAACTTTAATTTATTCTATGAAGCAATAAACAATCATTAAAAATACTTGTAACAAGAAAAAAATTAACATCTTGCAACAGAATGTTAACCATCAAAGCAGATTTCCATAGTGCTTTTTATTTTTCTTACCTTACACTACATCAACTGTGAGGGACAAGCATATTTCATTTTCTCACATGGCTGACACTGACCTAACAGCCAAATTCAATCGCAGTTGGCCAAGTAGTTTGGGTTAGTTGCCTGCCAACTTTTCAGTTCAGTCATATTTTCTTCAGCAGTCTTTCAGAACAATTGTTTTGAAAGATTATTGTGTTTGTAATAACAGTCTTACTGATGGTGCGTTCATATTATTTACAAACTTTCTACCATGTACAGTAAAAACTCTGTTGAGGCCTTGTAGTAACAGCAGACATAGTTAATGACAAGAAAATTCTGTCATGTGGTATTTGAGAAAGTCATGTAAACATTTTTCTATTGTTAGTAACAATGGCCATTCCATGTCATTTGTACAAACTTAAATGGCCTTGATGCAATGATCTTCTCCAACAAATTAAGTCCAGTACTTTGAAATGGCTTTTGAGAGTTATTGACTGATTTTGAATTCTACTGACCCTAAAAAAATTGGTCCCAATCTGACATCAAATATGTCCACCACAGCAGCTAATTTAAAAATCTGGTTATTGCAGAAGAATAAACATAAGAGGTTTAAACACTCAGCAGTTAAAAGGAAGAATGGTCTTATCCCAAATTCTTGGAAATCCTTTTTGCCTAGTGAAGTGTCAGTCCCTCTGAGGGAATCTTGTTATATATTTGTAACTGCTCTGGTGGCCTAAGTGGTTAGAGCATTCACCTCAGATGCGAGAGGTTGTAGGTTCAAACCCTTGCTGAGTCATACCAAAGACTTATAAAAATGGTACTAACAGCTGCCTCGCTTGGCACTAAGCATTAACAGGTTAGTGTTATGACTGGTCGGCCTGGTGTCAGGATAATGTGACTGAGTGGAACATGATGCTATATGTCTGCGGCATGATGCCCCAGTGCTAGACATCTCTAAATGGCCACACTGCAGACATCATAGCAATATGACTAAAATTGTTAGTTAAAAACTCAAAAGCACACACATAATACACACAGTTATATTTTTATAACAATGGTCAGATTTGATGGAAGATTAGCATTTTTTATTCCATTACGCTTTCTGTCATATGTAAGAATGCTTCCTGTTAAACCTGGTTTCAATTGGTCAACCTGTTTTAGAATGAAATTTCAAATCAGCAAATGCTGATACCGTACCAAGTTCATGCATCCAAGTAAGCAAATATGTGAAAGGTTTCAGTCTGTGACATTTGCTTCATCTAAACAACTGCAGCATGATCAATAAGCAATGGTTTGCTGAACTCATTATCTTGGCTGCACAAAGTACAACGATGCATCTCATTTTTGCAAAAACGTTTAACTGTTACACTAAATTTTGAATACACAGAATATTAATATTGCTACCACCATTAGAAAGTAAAAATTTGTTAATAAATGTGAGAAAAAAAACAAACAGTCCTTCAGTAGTAATAATAATAATAATAATAATAATAAAGACTTTATTTAATTACAATTAGTTACAAAACTGAACTAATCTACCCTGAGGCCCTCCAAGATAATGTAGAGATATATACAGCGTGCAATCAATCACTATCCATCTCACACATACATTAATAATGTACATAGATATTATAGATGCAGACTAGTTAACTATACATGTAAACTGTTCGAGTACTAACAGATTAAGTTACTATTAGTGTTCAATAGTTGAAGTTAAACTCTTCCATAACACATACCAACATATACACAAAAATGTACCTGTGAAGGTGGATAATCCATGTTGTATCAATTAAGATTTAGATTTCATTCATTTAAGATACCAATGGTAAAAAGCCAACATGCTAGAAGATTCTTTTAATTTCTTCTGGGATATTATTACAGTCTTCCAAATTCCACATTCATTTATATATTGCTTTCCACTACCATAATGTTGTAATTGGGGTCTGTAACTGCTGACTGCATAATCATAGCAAAGCAAGAATGATCTAAATTTGATCAATATGTGTATGTGTATGTGGGAGAGGATTAAATATCATTCAGATGTAATAATAGTTTTATTATTAACTAATAATTATTAACTAATAATTTTAATTTTATAAATTAAACATATTTTTCACTTTTTTTATTTGTGCATTTAATTGTCAAATAATAATGTTGTAAAATGAAATAAAGATACAGTACTAAGCTTCATACATCAGTTAAGTTTTGATATATTTACTATCAGCAGCTAATTTAAAATGAGTGAACTTTAAATTCTTCTTATCGGACTACTGACCAAATTGGAAGGTTTATGCTGGAAGAGTTTCAGTCAATTAATGGGACTGATGATTATTTTGAAGCTCATTAATGGGATAATGATTATTTTTAAACTCATGGAGAAAGTGGAGTGGAAACCATTTCTAATTACTTTGGAGATGACCCTAAATCATCAACCAAATTACATACTGATCAGCTGATGTGTACAGAACATGTGAAATAGCAGTCACTCATTTTCACAACAGCAGCAGTTAGTGACTTAAATAAAAACTTGATGGTGTATAATAAACAGTGATTCCTTACAATAATACCTGGGTCCCCGGGTGACCAAGTGGTTTAAAGTGCACAACTTTACTGAACAATACCATCTCACCTCAGTCAATGTGGGTTTGAGTCTCTGGCTTGGCCAACACGGGTATGTGAGAAAACATGCCAATAGCTTCTAGTGGGTCAGCAGTTCCTCCCTGGGTTCTCCCTGGATTCTTCCTGGACCAAATATACTGGCTACCATGTATAGTCTGTTGTGTACTAAAAACTAATGTTAAACCCATAACAGTAACAATAACAATAATACTGTTCCAAAGAGTCATAAAAGTGTTCTGTGCAAGTTGGGTCACCCTACACCAAGGTAAAGGGATTCCCCAAGAGCTGGGGGCCAGGGATTTCACCTGGTAACTTAACGCTCAATCACAGGCTGCTCTATGCAATGGGTGTTCCATCTCAAATGCAATTTTAAAATATTCAACAGAAAAATTAAACAAAAGACACATGTATAAGGGTACAATTGTTATGTGTATGAATGAAAATTCTGTGTTAATTAATTACATATCTGGCAATCAATGGAGTATTTGGCAGTCCTGGTCTTTGTGAAAAAGTACATATTTTTAGTAAATTATGTTTTTCCAAGAATACTTACCCAATCACAGTAACATTAGGACTATAAGCCCCACTTCCTCCTGAACGCAGACCTAAATATGAAATTATTCTTTCTGTCTATAAATATATAAAGGGCAATAACTCTTGTCCATTATCTCCCCTTGCTGCCTACAGCTAATGGTAGTTTAAACTAAGCGCAACATCGTGCAATGGGATGCTCACATTTCAGAGAAGATGGGAGGGTAGTAAAGTAGTGTGATTGGGTAAATATTCTAGAAGAAACAATTTACTAACGAAATTTGATTTCTCCTTTAAATATGTTAAATATGTTAACCAATCACATTAATGTTAGGAGCATATGTAATAGGCAAAGGGAATGGTGAACATCCAACCTAGACCCCAGGTAACCTCTGAGGGAAGAATACTATGAAAATTAAACCAACTCTTCTAACTGTGAGCAGCACAAATGGAGGCAACGTAGTTTATGTCTGGAAAGATGACTGCTCATCATAAGGTCGTGCTGGTGTCAATTGGGTCTGGTAGCCATTTGTGCAACCCAGTCTACCAGATCCAGAGTTTTCGCTGTGGGGCCAAGTCTCATAGAAAAAATTCAAGAAGGTTGACTATGCATGCCAACCAATGACCTCAATGATATTTTTGATAGATACATAATGGTCAAGGCAAAGCTCGCAGGGATCACTGTTATCTCAAGAGCAGAGACCTTCATTAGGCGACTCCGATCTAGTGACAAGTCCTCACACCATCCATATTACCCACTTCAACCATGATGAGAGGGCTTGAGGGGTTATGTCCTCTTTCCCAGGTTTAACTCAGACTGCTTCAGTTAAAGCCTGAGCACATGTATCAGGTCCCATCTGAAAGCTACTTGGGTTGTGTTCATACAGGAGAGAGTTCATATGAACTCAACAATGACAGTAACCAATTCCTGGCAATGAGCCGGGTTGCTTCATAAAGACCATTGTGCCATCTGATCAAACCTGAAGGTAGGCTGGGTCAAAAGAGAGGGCATATAATTCATTTATTCTTAAAGTCGAAGCAAACACCATCATCAAAGGAATGGTATGAAAGGAGCTTGAGCAAGGTCCTGGATAAAGGCTCAAATTTGTTTGAATTCAGCCAATTCAGAACCCAGGAAAGACTCCAATTTTTAAAACAATGTGAGTAATTTAAACCTTATGAATTCCATGCTGGCCAGCAAGTCTGAGAGGTCTCTGTTGTGACCAAGATCCTTCCTACCATAATGATGGAACATGCTCTTAATAATAATCCGAGCCAACATTTTCTCCTCAAACAGGCAAAGAAAAAGACAGCTACTTGTGGGTCAGAGGCAATAAAAGAAATGATATTCTGACTTTGTGCAAGTCCCTGAAAACATGCCCATTTCCCAAGCCTTTTAAGTGGAGTGCCTTTTAGTTCGTGCAATTCTTTCCATGACTGAAAGGTCAAATTGTTTCTGCTGCAGGGCTCTCTGGACAAGAGCTAAGCATCAACGAGAAGATGGTCTGGGCCAGGATGGAACGCGTGGGTTCAAGTGTTTGAGAAGATAAAGTGGAGCCAGGATCTTCCTGGGTAGATCTATAATTAGATTTAGAAGCTCATTTATCCAGGATTTGTCCTAGCAGAGAGGGACAATCAGAATCATTCTGCACTACAGGCAACTCAGTTTCTGTACAATCTTAGGAACTAAGATCATTGGTGTGTAGGAAAAGGGACATAAACCCTCCCAAACTGAGAGGAAGACACAGGCAGACCAAATATTGGGATCCAGTACTGGGAAAACAAAGGTGGAAAGTTCTTGATTCAACCTGGTTGTAAAAAGACCAATCATCAGATGCCCACATAGCTGTCAAAACTGAGGAAAGACAGAGAAACCATTCTGTAAGGAGAATCTATTTCCTACTTTACAGAGAATTGGCCAAGTCAATGAGTCTGCCAGGAAAATGTCTGATCTGGATGTCAGTGCTGCAGAATGCCCAAACCAGAATGAAGAGTTAACAAGATTTGGAACTGTCCTGTTTAAGGAGGTATGTCACCACTGGTGAGTTTTCAGACATGATGAGCACTAACTTGCTCTGAAGATGGTCATTCCAAAATGATTGTGTGATTTTAATGTAGCTTCAACAATTTTTCAGTCATATCACTACGACGTCTGCAGTGTGACAGTTTATAGTTGTGTCTAGCACTGTGGTATCATGTCACAGGCATGTAGCATCATGTCCCATCCAGTCACATTATCCTGACACCAGGCCAACCAATCCTAACACTAACCTCTTAATGCTGAGTGCCTAGCGAGGCAGCTGTTACTGCCATTTTTATAAGGTCTTTGGTATGACTCAGAATGGTCACTCCAAAATGAAAGGCTCTGATGATAGCTTTCATCTCCCAGAGATTGATGTGGAGACCTGTGTCCTTCAGACTACACTGGTTGTTGATAGTATCTAAGTCCAGTAACAGATGGATTTCTCAACCACAGATGCTTGCATTTGTACATATGGTCACATCTGCAGCTGTTTGAAAGGTATTCCTACAATAAGCCAACCTTGGTTGCACCACTGGTCCAGGACTGACACTATTTTACTCATTATGCTGATCCTGTAATCGAGTGGCATGGAAGAGGGACATCCTTGAGATAGCAAGGTCATCTTCAAAGGGTGCAGTTAGAGGCAACTCAGTGGGATAAGATCTGTTGTTGCAGAAACTCCCTGATTTTGATCCATTTTGTGTTGGAAGTGGATTCTGCAATGATGACGATTCAGACCACCCAAAGGTGTGGAAAATGTATCAGGTTGAAGTGGGTAAGAAAATCTATACCCAGATGGATGAACTAATGGGATGGACAAAGATAGGACTTCCCAATTGATCAGAAAACCTAGACGATGTAAAAGGGAAATGAGATAGTTCTTTCCTTTGCCTAGAATGGAAGTGATCCTGAGTATCTGGAGGATGTATCAGGTTCAAGTGGGTAAGAAAATCTATACCCAGATGGATGAACTAATTGGATGGACAAAGATAGGACTTCCCAATTGATCAGAAAACCTAGACGATGTAAAAGGGAAATGAGATAGTTCTTTCCTTTGCCTAGAATGGAAGTGATCCTGAGTATCTGGAGGATGTATCAGGTTGAAGTGGGTAAGAAAATCTATACCCAGATAGATGAACTAATTGGATGGACAAAGATAGGGCTTCCCAGTTGATCAGAAAACCTAGATGATGTAAAAGGGAAATGAGATAGTTCTTTCCTTTGCCTAGAATGGAAGTGATCCTGAGTATCTGAAGGATATTGTCCAAATGTGTAAATAGATGAAGTCATCCGAAACAGGGAATACAAGATACAGTAGTTTCATAAAGGTCCAAGGATTTGCCTTCAAAATGGGAGAGAGTGCAAAATTAATAACAATTTCTTTCGTATGTAAACCACAGGAATTTCTATAAGGATGATGGAAATCTGCATTAGTCACATTGAGATAGCAAATCTGTTTGGATGGATGGTAGGCAGACTGATCTTGTTTTCTCCACCTTGACTGCCATTTGCCATTCTAACCAGAAAAGACTTAGAGCAAAGATGTGGAGAACATGGATTCCGAACAATCTCCACTGTCTGCTTCTTGATAAGCATCTAAATCTCTTGCTATAAAAGTGGTAGACAGACTGAGTTCAGCAACACCCTGTAAATTCCTCTATCGCTGCCTTAAAGCTATACTCATTCCACTCTATAGTGGGATCTGAGCATGAACTATCATCAGGTTTGTCCCCACACATATTGTGCAGGCCATCCTGGATGGGAACAAGGTCAATAATCCAGATAGTACATTTCTGAAGGCATAGACAAGGCATAGCTTTTGTCTCTATAACTGTCACAGTATTATCCATGAGGGTACATCTTGAGTAAATGGCTAACCATATCCACAGGATGTAGTCATCAAATCGGTAAAGAAGGTTTCTTGAAATCAAAACATCCGGTACAGGTATACAGACAGCAGTGTACATGGCTGTACTGCCCCACACATATTGTGCAGGCCATCCTGGATGGGAACAAGGTCAATAATCCAGATAGTACATTTCTGAAGGCATAGACAAGGCATAGCTTTTGTCTCTATAACTGTCACAGTATTATCCATGAGGGTACATCTTGAGTAAATGGCTAACCATATCCACAGGATGTAGTCATCAAATCGGTAAAGAAGGTTTCTTGAAATCAAAACATCCGGTACAGGTATACAGACAGCAGTGTACATGGCTGTACTGCCAAAGCAGTGGTGATGTTAAATGAATGGATCTATCATCTGATCCCAGGCAATGTGAATTTTCCATGGCTATACTCGATGAGGCATAGGACAATATGTAATGGAAAATCATGTGATCAATGAACCATATGGATCATGAGCCATATGGCTGAATGATATGGTCAGCAGCCAATATGGTATCAAAACTGAAGTGCAGCTTGACAGTATGGATCGAGATATGGTTGGCAGCAGAAACAGTATCAAAACTGTGATGCAGATAGGAAGTATGGACTGAGAGTCAGACAGCAGCATGGTACGGTCGGCAGCAAAGATGGCATCAAAACTGAGGTGCAGCTACATGGCATGGCTCATTCAAGTCAATATAAACCCACAAACCCCGACTTACAGGCCCAATGGCCATTCTTGGACATGTGGGGGTTATTTATGCCATGTTTGCCTAGAATTCGATGGAAACTCCCCCAAAGTATCAAAATTCTCAGAATGAAATAGTGTCCCCAAAAAGTGTAGCAAAAAACATCAGTACTCTCAGTTCTTTGATTTTGCATGCTCAAAACATCAGTACTCTCTTGGTCCATTGATTCTCACATCATTCCTTGTTTCTCAGTTTTCCTTAGAACTGTCAATTATGTCTTCTCCAACCAACTGGCTCATATGCTGCATGTAGCCAATGATGTACACTGTGTATATGTCAGACACAAGTCATGAAATTTCTCATTGGCTTGCATTCTTAATTTAGCATACTTAGTTGTCATGGTTGATTCTGAAACAACAAAGAAAGAAAGAGAAAAAAAAAAAAAGAATTGCATACATTCATCTATCATAAATACCTTAAGAATTATAATCCCAAAATCAGATTTAGGTTGTTTACATTTTTCCTTCGAATACAATGGTAAAAAGCTCATTAGAGCTTATGTTGAATTGCTGTTTTAAATCAAGCCGATGTTAATAAATCTTATAGTTAACTGTGTTAAAAATTTCAGAGACACCTGCTATACTAGGGGTGATAAATAAATAGTATGCACAAACACGAAATTCAATATGTTTTAATATGATGTAGCCATGTAGAGCCATGTTGTCAGAGAATGCAGAAACTAACCCTGCATAGGTGAAATAATTCATATAATTATGGTCAAATTAAAAAAAAAATAATGCATACCACCTGCAGAATAATCCTTAACACATTCGAAAATAACAAAATTCTCAAAGGATCTTATGATAATAGCACAAATGTCCATTTGGTTTCTGGAGGCAAAGTGAATGATGTTTGTCAGTTCACACACTGAAAGTTTAAACGGGTACCACCTGTAGGTGGCAAGGGGAGGTAATGGTCAAGAGTTATTGCACTTTGTCGATATATTATTGACAGAAAGATTAATTTTGTTTTTGGGAGGGACGAGTTCAGGAAGCAGTAGTACTTATATTCCTAACATTAATTTGATGGGGGAATGTATTCAAAAAAGAAAAGAGTTAATTGACAAATCAAGAACTTTTGTGACTGCTTAAATAACAGACTGTATTACGTCATTTGGAAGCTATACAGGGAAATTTATAAAATGCAAGCAGAAGAATATAAATGCTTCATTGACATGGACCCCAAGTTGTATTTTGCATACTCTAACATGTAGAAATCACGCAAATAAAGACATTTTGAAAGAAAATGGATAAATAGGACATTTTACTGCAAAAACTGGCTTGCATTTCTGAGTAAATTACAGGTAAAGATTGACAGTTCTGAGTAAATTACTGGTAAGGATGGACAGTTCTGAGTAAATTACAGGTAAGGATTGACAGTACTGAGTTCATTATGAGTAAGGATTGAGTTTAAAATACTGCCTGCATTTAATTATACAGTAATGATCTGCTCCTGCTCTTGACCTATACCTTATGTATTCATGTGGATTGCATGTAATAATGAACTTTTTATTTTTTATTTATTTATTTTCATATTGTGGGATCAAAAGAGAAAAATTAGATATTATCTGAGATCATTTAGTGATAATAAATTGGGGGTTACAGGGGAAGATATTTTATTTCTGTAGAGATGCAAGGAATTTAAGTTGGGCAGCAAATACAATATAAAACTGAAGAGTTAACTTAGAGGAATGTTGATCGAGATGTATCAGCTCTAAATTATATTCATGATATATGGGACAATTCAGACATTATTCAATGGTATTCACCATGATGTCTATTAATAATATATGGGACAATTCAAATATTCTTAAATGGTTTTCACCAAGAAGTCTATTAATGATGTACGGGACAATTTGGACATTAATAAATGACATTACTAGATGGTATTCACCAAGATGTCTATTAATGATATATGGGACACTTTGGACATTACTGAATGGTATTCACCATGAAGTCTATTAATGATATATAGGACAATTTGGACGTTACTAAATGGTATTCACCAAGGTGTTTATTAATGATATATGGGACAATTCAGATGTTATTAAATGGTCTTCACCAGGGTGTCTATCAATGATATGTGGGATAATTTAGATATTATTAAATGACATTACAAAATGGTATCCACCAAGATGTCTATTAATGATAAGTGGGACAATTCAGACATTATTCAATGGAATTCACCATGATGTATGTTAATGATATATAGGACAATTTAGACATTATTAAATGCTATTCACCAAGGTGTCTATTAATGATATATCAGGGGTCATGCTACCAGGCGAAGTGGGCGAAAAAGTCGCCTGAGAAACTTAAACTTCGCCTTCTTCTGTTAGGAAAGCGAAAATGACTTCGCCCTCTGATTTTTCGGATGTAAAATGACTGTAGATTACGACTTTGAGATGCCCCCTCGCTGTAGCCAGTAAGTTCTGGCACAGTTGTAACCCAAGGACAAATGTATTTACATGGTGGTGCTACCAATCAGCTTACGGCAACAAAGAAATTCTTGCACATTCACATGCAGGTTTTAATAGCTAACTGACCATTAACCCTTTCCGGAGCAAGATATCACTGCTTGATTTCATGAAGTTGGACACACTGTGCTATGATGAAAATATACCAAATTCTGTTTCGAAATTTAAACATCAATATGCAAATAGTAATTTGCTTTTAAAAAATATGATCGGTGAAGAGCGTTTTCTATTTCTTTTTTTAATAAATGGATATTTTAACGGCCGTATTTGCGTATTTTCTGTATAAAATCAGTTTGAAACCGTAAATGAACTTGTAATGGCAGACATCACTGTGAATATGATATACCACTTCATTAAACTGTCTGTATTTGTAAATAATTGGGCAAATAGGTTCAGGAAAATATATAATGTAATGAAAACAAAGTTTAAATATTATGTGATTGGAGATTTAGCCTATATATTTAATAATGTAGGTCAGAAACGTGACAATCTCTGTTGTGAAATTCGAAACAATGCTGCAACAGAGCTGTGCACCCCCTTATAATGCTTTTCAGTATTTTCAGGGATATTTTCAGTATTTCATGTCAGCTTTCAGTATTCTTCACAAGTGCACACCAATAGAAACGCTCAACATTACCGATGCATCTTATATCCAAACTGTTAATACAATGACCCATACTGCAAAAATTATGCAAAATATTTCATATTTAAAATATTTGAAATAATTAACAGTTGAAAATAATTTATTAATGATCATCAGTGTTGAGCTTAGATGCTGAAGGTTACAGCAAAGCAGTATCAAGTTCAGTGCTACATGTATTCTGGAATGAGGATCATTGACTTCTTCTTATTCATTTCATAGTAGGCACTTTTCAACTTCTGTAGATGTTCAACTGAGTGCTGGCATTGGGATTCAAATGGATAAACAGGTTTTGATTTAATAACAACAATGCTTCTAGAGTGTCGTCTCCCATTGACGACCTCTGCTCTGTTCTGTTCTTAAGCACTGTGGAAAAGATTCTCTCACAGTTGGCATTACTGTGGGGAATGGTCAATATTCCTTGCATTATAACTGAAAGTTCACTGAGGAACAATGCCCCCTCTTCATCCTTCTTATTGCCAACTGCAGCCCAGGTTTCATCCATTCTTTGTCTGGTGCAGGTGGATAGGTCTGTATATTGATATATAGCAAACTGCTCAACAACAGTGTCAATAGTGCAACCAGGAGGACGTAGTGCTGGAAATCTATGCAGGAAGAAAGTCATATCACTCAGTTTGGCTGTCCGTTGCAAAGAAGCATCTGCTACAACTGCATGTCTCAAGATTGGTTCTTTGAAAGGAAGCTTCTCAATCAGGTAACTGCAAACACTCTTAAAGTACAGCTTCACATCCCTATAGAACTGCTTGATCCACATGTCCCTCAAACCATTATTGTCAGAGTCGGCAATGAAACTGCGGGCAGCATTACCTATGACTAAGTCATTGTTGTCTTTTAAATTGTATCTGCTATTGAAGTCAACAGCTTCAGGCACACAACTTGACATGGCAGCTGGTTTGACAAAGCGACAAAGTACTTTCACAATCTGGTTGACCAGCATTTTCTCAGTACATGTATCTTCGGTTCATCTGACTGGAGAACAACAAGCACATCATCATACATCTTTACAGTATAGCCCATAAACAGAACATAAAGTTTGTTTGTAGGCAATTTCAGGAACTTCAGGATGTTTTCTACTTTCTTGTGGGCATATGGTTTGTCACTGCTCTCAGCAACCTGTGTTGAAGATGAAACTTTGTCTTGACATCATCAAATTCTGATTTAAAGAACGTTGTCAAAGGTTCCCAATTTTGTAGCAATCTCTCCAGGCAACGACCAATACTTAGCCATCTGGTACAAACATGCTTGAGCATTCTCTTCTGCTCAATGTCAAAAAGATCTTGAACACTAGAGAATTTGTGCTGTCGTTTCTCACTTTTCTGGAAATAATAATATACATCCTGCAAGAACTCAGCCACATCAGGTAAACACTTTGCTTCTTTTGGGGCTGCATTGTGCACAACATGGAGGCAGCATCCTGCCAAGGATACACTGTCATGCTTATTTCTAATATCTAAAATTACACCAATTTTGTTCCCAGTCATAACCGGGGCATTGGCACATCCAAATGCTAAACAATTACTCCACTATTTCAAGCTACATTTCGCGTAGCATAATAAATTTGTTACCGATGTTTAGCTCAGGCATTCGACTTTGTATGCGCAACCGAAATTTGGCTTACTATCATACCTGTAAGCAATGCCACACCATTTTCCCACGCTACTGATCGACATGGCCCTGATCGCGCCCGCTTAATATGCAAGTGAAATCCCGCTGAATGGAATACTGTCATCTCATTGGTTAAAAGAAAATGACGTCCTGCATTTGTTTATAACTCATTTTCAGTTGGCCAATGAGAAGGGAGTATTCCATTCAGCGCGTTGTTCTTGAAAATAAGGCATTGCTTAAGACTGTTAAAAGCATACTGAGAAATAGAGCACATCATTAAAATAAGATAATGCAGCTATATATATATATATATATATATATATCGTGTTTCTTGCTTTGGTCTCACTTCTCCCTGTTTAGTTCCCACTTCTAAATGTTTAGCTCCCACTTCTCCCTGTTCTGACCAAAAGGAGAAGTCACTTCTCTCTAAAATTTAAGTCTAGCTTGACCCCTGATATATGGGACAATTCAGATGTTATTAAAAGGTATTCAGCAAGATGTTTATTAAGGAAAAAAAATAATTACTGTTTAAACTCCTGCTACAAATTTTTGTCTGAAAATATAACACAATTAGTTTAGTCTAACATTTTTTTTAAACAGACCTAAACATAATGTCACATTCAGCCAGTAACTCAATATTTGAACATTTTACTTGAGTATGGAATTAATGTTAATGCCTAGCCCTATGTTCATGAAACTTGTCTTGTGTACACACTCAAACTTAAATTTTGATTAATAGATCACAAAAATTAAATTACCCTCTTTACTCGCTAATAAGTCAAGAACAACTGCAAACTGATAGACCCAGATGTGTCATCAGATGTGCTGGCAGACTGGCATCTATAGTTTGTTACAAGTAATCAGCAGAACAAATAACAAAGACCCTGATCCTCTGATGCATTATGACATGACAGATCAGGGTCTATATTGTTTGAAATTAAACTTGACTTGTAACTGTGCATATACAATACTTGCAACATCAAAATGTCAAAATATTCATAATTATTTGTTAAATGTGTCAAGTTTGTTTGATGACAATGATACCAATATATTACATATGACAAAAGGAATTTGAGTTTGAGTGTTGTTATGACTCCATGTTCTTAAAATAAGTAACAAGAAAGAGCAAAACCAAGTTTTGTGGAATCTGAAATATAATTTATTTCCCTAAAATACGACGTGAAAGAATTAAAAATAACTTACAGTATAGTGAACAAATTCCTAAAGTCCTAAGTGTTCTATCAATTCAGATGTTAATCACAAATGAGTACCAAAAGTATTCCACAAGACAGTCTGTATTATAATGATCTATTAACAGTACAGAAGAATCTTTGTTATAATCTCAAAATGTCTTTAAATGAATTTCACAGTAATTCCATACAACTTTATATATATCCAAATAGCCTTTAAATAATCATTAGAGCACTGTAATTCCAACAAATGATTAAAATAAATAAATGAATCAATCTTCTCAATATATATATATAACCCTTCCAAGACTGAGAGTATTAATAAGAATTCCTAATTCTATGAAATATTTCTGTTATATAGAATGCTAATACACAAGCCCTTGAATGAATCATCTTGACATTTTGAAATCACCTTACAAGTAAACAATGTCACGTAGTTTACACTAGCTAATCAAGAATTTGGTCAGTCTGCCCTTTCAGAACTCATGTCCTGAAATTAGATCATGTGATGTTTACACGAACTACATCTCAACCTTGGAACTTAATGAATGAATTAACAAACTTGATACTTGATTCATCTCAGAGTGTGAACTTCCTATTGATAAGAAATTTAATATTTAAAATATTATTAACTAAATAACCCTTACAAACTATAATTAGGAGTGATAATATACATAATATAGGTATACATAACAGTGTGCAGTCACACTGAGCTGCTTTGTGAATTTGGGGCCTCAAAACATAGTCTAGGATTGATCATATCCTATAACTGCCCTTGTATTATGCAAGTGGCACTGCACATTCTAGGGAAGAGACTTTCTTTGTGGGGTTGTCACAAAATTATAAACTGCATCAATGTGTATCATTGTCATATAAACTATCCGAGTATTCCAAGTACACTGTCATATATATTTTATAAAAACTGTCTTCCCTGGGTATCATCATTAGGTTTTAAATCGAACAGCACTGATACGACTGCGACCATGACAACAATTAAGATCTTTCTGGCATCCTCAACATCAAACAAAATGACTGAGAACTGACTGCAATAAAAACTAAACAACTGAAAACACTTTCTACTAGCCAATATTTAATATACAATCAAATAATTAAAACATGAAGTTTTTAATTGGGGAAAACTTGCCAAAATAATTTTCATCAAGCCCCTGTCAGTCCCTCAACAGAGATGCTGCCCCCAGTACCCGTGCTGAGAAAGTACACCCAGACACCCCCTTCTAATTTTCCATTTTAACTAAGTACTTAAACTTTGTCTGGAGGTTAGTTCAATATTAAAACAATTATAATCCCGAATATGGGATCAATGACGATCTTGTGTTATACGAGGGACTACACAATGCTGAGGTGTGTTACTGAGTGAAGCCGCTATATTTACTTCTACTTTTAGTGGCATCTTTGTGACATCTTTTCCATGCTCCCTAGTGATCGATGATAAACATGCAAATGAAAATACCTCACTGTCCTAAGCAAATACTTTACCTTCATGTTCTAAAATTTAAGATAAAGTTCAACATACAGCAACAAATTGATTGTTCTCCATCTTGATAATATCTCCAACGATAACCTTGTGCCACCTCTCTTGCACCAACTTTCCACCGCGTAGTACACTTGACTCCCGATTATTGACCTGAGCATCACTAATGTGTCGTCTCTAGGAAAAAAAATATGTAAAAAAAAACAATTTAACAATATAATCTTCTTGGGAATGGCATCAAATGCCACACTCCATTTATTACATTTTTAACTGTGTAAATACTTCCTATTTTGAATGCAACAGGAGAGTTTTTACACTAATATTTTTCAGTCATAATTAGACTTATCAATTTCCATTTTATAAAGATGGTTTTTATGTTAAATGCTGTATTAATGATACATCTCATGGCCAATTACTACTCATTACAACTTATTTAAAATTGCAAGCTTAATATAGAAGGTATGGGTCACCTGCAGGTATTTTTCAAACAAATAGTCATCTTGCCAAATTGAAACACTGAACCGGCCACAATATAAATAGTACAAAGTATACATTTTTCTACACATTATGGGGATATATTAATATTAGACTGTGAATTTGGTTTAACAGTAACAAAAATATATGTAATATTTTGTCTGCATTTGTGTGTTTGTAATTGTTTTTTCAGTGGTGTTGATAGAATGATCCAAAGTGCTCAGACAGTCTCTTTAACTTGCTACGAAATAAATGCTTTGTCATGTTTGTTTCCTATATAATTTTTCTTTTACAAAAATGACCCAGTACATTTCCAAAATGTGTGTGTGTGTGTGTGTGTGTGTGTGTGTGTTTTTATTATTATTATTTTATATATATATATATATATATATATATATATATATATATATATATATA
>JAECUM010000301.1:0-185220 GCA_016617855.1 Megalonaias nervosa | reverse complement strand
AAATCTAACTGTGATATTTGTAAACCAGTATCAACATTTTGATCACGCCCCATAAATGACATCAATCGATGATATGCACGCGCTACATGATTTTGATTGAAATTTAATAAAATATCCTCGGATGGTTCTTGATGACCGTTTATTCGCAACGACACCTCGGAAACACCGAGTTTGTCAAATATCATTAAACTACGTGTTTGATCATTTACTCGTCTAGTATCTTGAAGCGCAACAAATATGTGTCACGGCGCAGCGATGCCTTGTTGTGATGCTATTTGCCACGTAAATAAACTAACAACGGAACTTTGAATAGCATCTGTAGTTGTTGTTAGCCAAGACAACGTTGATTTGCCGCCACTAGACATAAAAGCGAGCAACCGATCTTCGGCGGTTATCGCTGGAGTCATTACTGGCATCCACAATAAAAGTTTTGTTAGATTTACATTACCAGCATCACAGGCAGGTCGCCATATTGCATCATCGTCGGTTGCTTTCCTGACAAGTACAACTGTATGTTTGGCTCCAAAAATGACCTTTCGTACGTGTCTGCAGAATCCAAAGATATGTGATAATGGAATTGCACAAGAAAATCTTCTGTGGTCTCCCAGCAACATTGACCGGCGTGCTGAATATCCCAAGTTGGAATTCACGTTAGCACTTTGTATTATTGAAAATGCAGCACCGGGCCGAGCTATCATTCCAGCTGGTTGTGGATCAGATGCAGTATCACGCGGTGTTTGTACTAAATTATTTTGCCTATAATCAGGATTATTAGAAGTATCCTTGTAAAACATCATTGATGAATCAGCTGATCTTGAAAAATCGTCACTGTGTCGCGCAAGACCAAGTATTGTCGTGGCGACGTCAACATCTTTTTGCATTGATTCAATATTTCTTCCGTCGATCATGTATGTGGCGCTGTCAAACAACGCCATGACACCGTTGTTGACAAAACCAACACTATCATTGGCGCCGTATTCAGTATCATCTGTTTTTACAAGTTCACCTTCGACTTCGATAAATGCCTCCGCAGGCAAGAAATATCTACTTGTATCTTGAACTTGTAATTCTATTCGTCCACGCTGATTTGGTATTCGAGCATCGTAAGAATAATCTTGATAATCACACACAGACTCATCCTTGAGAACTGGCGCATCCACGTCAAATGCGGGATTGGATACACGTTTGAACATTTCTATGTTATTGATCATTGTCTAATACGAAGACCACTTCCTGCTATCAAACTTGCTGCTACATTTTTTCCCCCTCTTCGGCCAATGACTCTGTCATCGCTGCTAGTTTTTGATTTGCAGCTTGATTTATTACTTTACTAACACTTGCAGGCATCGCTTCAGTGCTGGCTAATTTTACTGGTGGCTGAGATTTTCGTCGTATTAATCGTGCTAGTCTATCCTTGATGGCAGAAAATACTTTACCGGCGACGTCACCAACAATACTAATACCTTTTTCACGAATGACGTCAATAGCTTTCATGCCTAATTGCTTTGTAATCGGTATTGCTTTTGGGGCAATTCTCGAAAATAAACCCTTAACAACATCACCAAATCCATCTCCATAGTATGTCTCATATGCAGGTAATCTTGAATTTACCACTCTGACCATAATTGGTCTACGTTGATTAGCGTGTATGATCATCTATTATGATAATAATATCTAACTGTTTAATCAGTGACTTAGTCACTGTAATAATCATCGGTAATTTCATTAATGAGAGACCGATACACGTTAATATCCATAATGCCGCCGGTAAATAATCGTTGACAAATAGATGTGATTTCGTTAATAATTTCAGGAGAATTATTGCCAGCTCGTTTTCCACCAACAAGAACTTCTAATCTATCTACGTCAACTACGACGCTGTTGGGGCAAGTGATTCCACTGCCAGTTTTCTTACCAAACGGTGAAAAATAAGATGATACACTACCAAGTAAGCCACGGGGTTGTTCTGGTTCACGAGGCTGAGTTGGTTCACGAGGTGGAGTTAATTTTTTAGGTTTTTGTTCGTCATGTTTTATTCGTTTCATTACATTTTCTTTAAACTCATCATAATCGCCAAAGTCTCTTATAACTTCAGTACCTTTAGAAACTAAATATACAGCAGCGATCCAATTATTAAGATCAAATCCTTCAACGTATTCAGGTTCTAAATATTTATCTCGGATTTCATATCTTGCTGCAGTAAGTTCTGTATATCTTGGATCTTGGATAGTTTCAATAATCTCGGGTTTAAAATAATCAAATACTGATCTTGTTGGGGTTTTTTTGTTGTTGTTCTTCTTCTTCTTGTTTTTCTTGTTGCATTTTCTGAAAAGCAAACGTCATAATTTTTTATAGCTGTATTGTAAGCAGAATATCTCTTATCGGTAATTCGAGCTTGATCGACATTAAAACGTAAACGAAAAATCCATTTGTTCCATTTATCGCTACTTATATTTTCATTGGCATACTCAGGTTTTAGAAACTGCTTTCGTACATCATAAGATAAAAAGGCAGTTTCAGCTAATTTAGGTATATCAAACTTTGCGATGCTGTCAATGAAAACTTCATTAAATTTATCATACAATTTAATCCTAGCTTGAGCTCCTTCTGGTTCTTGTTCAGTGACTGTGTCACCGACTGCGTCACCGTCGTCATCCGCTTGATCTGTTTCTTCAGTTGGTTGAGCCGCAGCTATTTCAGCAGGAAGTTCTCGTAGAATTTTTTTCGTCTTTTTAGTTTCTTTCGCTGTTTCTCTTAACACAGGAACAATGCCTTTAGTGGTTTCATTGATAGGTTTAAATAATTGCTCTGCGGATTCCGTAAATTCTTCTTGTATTTGTTGACGCTGCTGTAATTGTTGTTTGATGTGATCACGGACAGGTAGATATTTCTTAATTGCTTCTAGTCTCTCTCGAGCTAATCGCGCTGAGTGAGCTTCGCCAATCATTATTATAATGCAATGGTTTAATTACAGCAGCAGGGAGGGTTGACCAATACGCGGATCACTGTGTGTAAGGGAGTGAGGTATCTATATAATTGGGACCATAATTGGTTATGATTGATACCAAATTTGTCTTAATGGGTTATGATTCGACAAAGTGGTCTGTTCACCCTCCCGGCTGCTAGGGCATATAATTGCTGCGGTTGAGGTAGGGATTTATAAGGTTGTGATAATTATCTGGTTTACAGAATCCAATGGCAGATTTACACATCTTGCAATGTTGTTGGCATCAACATCAATCCTGTTGGACATGCCTGGCATATATATGACATATTCTAGAGCTCGTTTGATTGTTTCATTTTGTAACATTTTTAATATTATTCTTAATTATTGTATAGGTACTGGAGAAATTGAAGGTATTTGTCTTACTTTTGTCTTTGAATGTTGGTTACTTTATTTTACTCATTTTTAGCTCACCTCATTAAAGGCCATGTGAGTTTATGGTATGGCCTTTAATTGGGCAAATGTCGTTCATCCAACAACACTGGCTTGTAAACACTGTAGGGACTTCATTTTTCTGATTAGATTTTGATCAGATTTGGTATGTAAGTTGTTATGTTTTAGGAGCTTTAACTATGTAACAAGTACAAGGAAAAACCCAACAAGCATTCAAAATATAAATTTATTTCCCTATAAGATAAAATCAAACAGCAAACAAATTAAAAAAAAAGAAAAAAGTATTACATGAATTCCTAGCTATAGAATATTCCTAAGTGTGCTATCAATTTCACATTAATCCAGAAATGATCGCAAGGTATTCTGAATCAAGGTTCCAATGTGCTTATGTGTTAGCACCAGAGAGAAATAAATGTTTTAATATCCAAATGTTCTTACTTAAAGGCAAATCCAGTGAAAGTAGAATATCACTAAAGTCCTTCAGTGTTTCATATAATCCAACAAAATTATTATATATCCAAGTCCTTGAATATTTTCACAATAATCCAGCAAGGTACTGTCTGTTTACAATAATTGTTTTCCTCTCTGCAATTTCAGCATTCACAATGTTAATCCATTCCTTTCATTTGAACCTCTCACAAGACTGAAATGTGACTGAAGAATGAGAATGCTACACTCAAATTCCTTTATATAATTACTACATCAACAATTCTGAATCACTAGAGAAGATTCAAGGTATTTAAATCATTCTAAATTTTGAAATATCTAACAGTTATTGTCTGACTTTTTATTATTATTGAGCCAATCAACAACTAGGGCAAGCATGACATCTCTATAGGACAAATGTACACCCCAGAGCATGTGATGTTGACATGATCTCCATTCAACTAATTCTGTAGTGTAAGCCTTAATCTAAATAGCTTTAAAATATAACTTGACAGTAAAAGTAATTGGACAGTCCAACTTGACAGTAAAAGTAATTGGACAGTCCACACTGGACAAGAACTGATATATCGACAGCAGCTGTTTTATATGTTAACTAAGGTTTAAGTCCCATGGGAAAAATACTCTCAGGGCAGTCTTGTCTCCTCTTTCTAACTGTACTGATATCTTGCATTTAATAAATAGTATAGATCGACTTCAGTTTTTCTTCAGTAACAAATAACATTACAAATTCATGACATGAACTTGGAAATAACCTTGTTTTATGAACGGAGAAGGAACATACATGTACTCTTCCTATAGTATAGACCAACAACTGAATTAACGAATTACAAAATATATCATTAACCCAAATAGCTTTAATAAAACTATATCATAAAATAATACATGATATAGATATCTGCAACAAAGTATGTATCATTAAGAACTCGGATGAGTTTGATTATGAGTGACATTCACACTTATTAATGTGATGATGGATAAAGACAAACCCCAGGAATCCATCCTGATTGGTTAGATTAAATCCCCTTTTGATGTCAAGTAAGTGTATATACTTTAAGGGTAGTAAGGGCAGTACTATGAACAGTTTCCACATTATGAATCAGCCAATGTAGCAGCTATGTGCTTCAAGCATTTCTTTCCCTCAGCAGTTTCAACAAATGAGTTTGCATTTCCAAGCTGACATGAGAGAACTTACCTGGTGAACAATATCAAACCACTTGAGCCTCTTGTTTTGTGCAATATCCAGAAGTTGATATTTAAATTTTGTTTACTTAACAATTGCAAGTTACATTTTACTCATGAAACATGTTTTTTTTCCAAGGTGCCTGTCCCTTGGAAAAGTGGCTAAAACACCTACATATCAGCCTAATTGCATCATTTCCTACAAACAAAAATAACTGATTTTGAACATCCAAAGCATAGGATTTATGAAAGCTAATGAGGTAGATAACTTGTTTATTTAAGATACTAGCATATATGCATTAACACATGTGTATAAAACAATAAAACAAAGAAACTAATAAACAAATTTTAACTCTGCTGGTCATAGACCAAAAGATTTCAGATAACCACTTTTCCTCCACTACATGGAGGATGGCCATAAAACTTATATTCACATTCATCCAATTGTCTACTTCATCTTACCTGAAAATGTTGCCACACAGACATCCAGTATTTCTACCACAGTGGCCTTATTGAAAATATGACTATCACTACCTATCAAGTACAGATGGCCGAATCAACATGTGATTTTTAGTGAAAGAATTCTTATGATATAAAGTTGATTCGAAATGAAAATGGTGCTGATGTGCAATATTGCCACCAGGGCAGCCAACTTGATAATCTTGTTACTTCTCAAGAATGGTAAATCATGCTGACATGGAGTTTTTACCTGAAGACTTTTTATGGTGTCTAGTTGGACCTCACTATCTGATGTCTGACAGAGCTACCACATGCTTGAGAAATTTAGTATAGCTATGACCCATACTGATGGCTTTATGAAGTTTATAAAAGTCACCTTGCCTGGCAATATTTCCTCAATTAAATGACTTGGTTTGGTACATAGCACAATAGCACTTTGTGGACCCCTACCATTGTGTCATAGTGGGGTTTCACTGTATGTGTCAGTCTCCTATAATGATCATCTAAAAAATAGATGATGAACACTCTTTGTGGGTGTTAGATTTCCAGGAGGCTAATCATTAGAAATTAGTGCCTTGTATGTTGAAACATTGCCCATCAAAATATCTCATGAGTTAAATCATTAACAATTATCACCTAGTCACCATGAAATAGATGATATACATGAAAACAATCTTTGACAAGCCAATTGTTCAGAGCATGAAATTTCAGCACATTCATAGTTCATAAACTGCCCATTGCTAGGTTAGGACTTGAAAGTTGGTAAATTTCATATGCATAAAAATATTAACAATTAAAATGTAATTGAAAATATTATATATATCTCTTTCCTGTTTGTCAAAACATACGTTAAATAGTATCTTCAAATTATAATGTCACAGGAAGAAGACCTGAAATTGACCACATCGTTCATTACAAGATGGAAATCACAGAATTTGACAGTATATGGTGTGAAATAACAACTGATGGATGAAAGAACTAGTGAGCATTGATATATTTGAAGAATGCAGTTCATATAAATGTGAAATGAAGGTTCTGATTCATGTACAGTGGCAGGATCAGAGAGTATGAAACCTGCAGATCATAAATCACTATGAACTGTACACAATCTCTCTCGATCTCTCTCGTTTTTTGTTTTAGTTGTCTGTATGTAAATAAATTGCAAACTTGAACACACAGCAAAATTTTGAACTTAATGTCTGGATGTTGGCAAATGGATTTGTAAAGCCCTGTGAACAAGTGGTCATACCAGCATGGGGTTTTCACAGGAAGACTTCATATGATGTCTAGTTGGTTATAAATAAAATTGGTGCAGATCTGATCTCAAATATGGCCTCCATTTCATCCATCTTAAAAATTCTTTTTATTGCTACTCCTCCTGAATGGAAAGTCTTATTGTTATAATATTTATACCAAATACTTCTTATGGTGTCTATTTGGTCTTAAATGAAAATGGTACCATCTGAGTCCAGTGCCAGTGCCACAGTGGCAGTCATGAAAATCTTCTTGTTGCTATTTCTTCAAATATGTTGTCTGATCATAATACCTTAGGAAAATTGCTACTATCTCATAAATCCATCCCTCTAGGTTATAACGTTTTAGCTAAAAGCTAAAAGTTATCTGCCAGACTAGGTGGCAGATAGAGTGATCTCCCCATGGTGCAGGGATTGGTGCCAAATCCTGTGAATACTTCAGTTACTGCTTCTGCTCATTACAAGTTGCATGCTCTCTACAGAGAGAGAGAGAGAGAGAGAGAGAGAGAGAGAGAGAGAGGCCGAGGCCTCGTTTTCTACCGTTAATCAAGTCGAAAGAGTCTACTCTCCAATAGAAAATATACTCCATCTAACATTTCCAACTTTCTTTCTTCAACGACAAAGTTTTGACTTTTTAGTATCATTACTTTGCTGTCGTCACACACTTAGTTGCCCTTGGTACATACTTGCATGGGTTGCTAGTACATCTCCTCACATTGCTATTGCCATAATTAAATATATGTAGGTATGGTGTGTGATATACAAAAATATAATATTACTTTCTAATTCCCACTACTGTTGGATATATATAGGTACATTTTCTACACTAATCTAGTATAAATGTTATATATGTGACACATCTCTGGTTTTATATGTATAAACCATTGTATGGCCTTGACTACAGGTAACATTGTTTTAAAATTTATATTATAGAATCCACTTTGTAAATATAAAAAATGATGCTTCAGTGCATCCTTTGTATCAGCTGCCACTTAGCGATATTTTACAGGTAAACATGGTTATGAATTGTTTTCTGAGAGACTTGGTATCACCTTCAATGCACCTCCTCCTTTATACAGGGTTCCACTCAAAGCCACCACTCTGCAGCAAGAAATCAACAATATTCACTGGAGTCGGGCATTACAAATTGTTTGCATTGTAAATTCTCTGGGTTTTTATCCGAGGCTGTTTCTGGTTCTGAAGCCAACAGCACTATAAGCCCTTTCATTGACCTATTCGTTCTCAATGAATTTATTCGTGCCTGTTGGTAAATGATGGAAACACCACAAGAGGTTCTAAATGCCATCTGGGAGGGAGACTGTGCAATCATAGTGTACTTGCAAGACATGTATCTTTACGTCCTTCACATGCCTTCCAGAAAGTTCCTGTGATTTGCATACAAAGATAAAATGTTTACCAGTTGATGGCATTCCCATTTCACTCAACATCATTCCCTGGTTTTTCACACAACTGATGGACCAGATGGGTGATGGCCCATACCTGGACCACATCCATAGTGGCAATATCAAACTAAGTGGATGTCATTCCCTAAAACATCAGGTGAGTTGTCTTGGAGCAAGACTTGATATCACTTGTTACTCTTCTTCTCAACCTTGGATTCCTTGTCAACAAATAAAAAATCTGACCTCATACCATCTCAACATTTTGTTTATCTAGGTATGGAGTTCAACAGAGTATGTTTCCATCATGAATGAGCATTGAAAATCGGTACAATGGTGGCTTCTTTGCTCATACAGGACATCCCGAAAATTCCTTTGCCTATGCTCAGTGCTGCAGTGGACCTCACTGTCCTAGGTCACCTTCTTCTGCGCCTATTACACTGTACAAATGATTATTTTGTCCCTATGGAGGTAGAGACATTGCCCTTTGGACCAGCATCTCACAATCTGCACAAACATGACTTTCTATCTCAGATTATGTGGCACTAATTGGGTTTACCACTGCAGGCACAACCTCCGGAATTCACATTCTGTACAGATGCAAGAAAGAGGAATGGGGTGCACATATCTTTCCATAATAACAGAAAGTCAGGATCATCATTAACATATCAACATTCTTGAGGTGAAAGCTATTGCTAAAGTCTCGCATTCATGGCAGGACGATCTACATGGGAAAGGAGTTCTTATTCTGTCCGACAACTCCATTGTGGTGACTTTTCTCAAATGGTAAGATGGAACCAAGTCACCAGACCTTTGTGTTCTTGTTTGGGACTTTCTAAAGTGGTGTCGTCAGTAACAAATCCATGTCCAAGTTCATCATTTTCCAGGCCGACTAAATGTATTAGAGGACTTAATGTCTCTGAAGAATCAACTAATTCAAATGGAATGGTCTCTTCATCCCTTGGTTTTCACCCACATATGTGCTTGCAGGGATTGCCAAATGTTTGATATACTTGCGACAAGATGGAATTTAAATACACTGAATAAATTATGACCACACTTGACGATGGGTATCCTGATATGGAGGTCTTTAAGTACTGCAAACAGAGGCAAACTATTCTTCCTTTCTTAAGTTGAGACCGTCAGATTTTCAGGACCGAGTTATATTTAGTATTGCCATTCTTTGGAATCGCTTGGCACATGTATGAAAACTAGAACATATCTCTTACCAACCCCCCAGTCTACTCCAAAAAACACCCCCCCCCCAAAACAAACAAAACAAAAACAAACCACTTAGTAAGAATTGTCATGCAGCTATCATTTGTGATGACTCGTTTCCAATGACAGTATATTTATGTACACCAAAGGAGGAACGAACAAACACCATGACTGCAACCATTGTTCTTTATTTTGCAAAAGCAAACACCAAGATGTTATCATGTAGATGTTCTTGATTTGCAAGCAAGGATATAAGTCATTCTAGTTTATGTTGCTCATATGGGACGGCACTGATGATTAATTGAAGATATCATGTGGATAAAAACAGCAATAGAGATGATAATTTTCCTAACAAGATTTTCAATGAAAATGATAATTTCCATTATTATGTATACTTAATTTATATTATCTGTTAGCTTTTCTTAATGATTATACATCTGTATTTTGTACTTTAACTTGTCCAAACTCAAGTTCATGTGCATGACCAGTGGAATTTATTTTATAAACAGCATAATACATAGCCAATATTTCTCTCTTAGTGTGGATTAAATAGATGATTATCAATGGAAGTAAAATATTTTAATCCAAGTCTAGGACATGGTTTTCCACTTTGAAATTCCTAAACTTATTGACAACTTTGAATGTTTTATAGATGAGGCTGGCCTACATCCTCGCTCTGTTATTGTTTCTTGGTGTTTTTTTAAAAATATAATTCTTACCTTAACATCTGAAACAGAATCATTCTTATTGTTCAGTTTTTCATTTGGGTGGATTAATTTTTTCAAATTATTGTTTACTGGAATTACCAAGTGCTTAATGGTATTATTGGACAAAGACACTAATTTGGAATATATATTGAATTCAGACATCAAACTTTTAGCACATTATCGCAATCCAGGCCACTGGCACATTAGCATTTTTGAGACTTCAGGCACCTCAACGCATTTCAAATACCACTGGAATTCAGTTGGAACTTCATACATTTGGACTTGTGTTAAAACTTGGGGACTATTTGGGATTTCATTCACAATACTGTAAGTTCAATTTAAAATTTTCACTTTGTATTCTAGGGAAATAAATTGTTAAATTTTACAAAACTTGTTGGTTTTCGTTCTTCTGTTAATACAGTAGATTGTAATGCTATTGTACCCCAATTATTCAGAGAGCAAGGAATGTCATTATGTTTTACTCTATGGATATTTGGATTAAACTTTAATTTAATGATGGCACGTTGATTTGAACTAATTGTTCAACCAGTTTGAAGGGGGTTTGTGCATAATCTTACTATTAACAAATTCTCAGCATTAATGATGTAATGCACTAGAGACCTGAATTAGTGGATGTTTATCTGGACTGATTTTCTGTGCAAGTGACATCGATTGCTTTAAACCCTTTTTCCCTCTAATTGATGCAATTGATTTACACAATGAGACATTTTTAACATGCCGAATTATTCTGAATGCTCGTAACATAGGATGGTATGATTATTACATCCATTTCTTTCCAGTGTGTTTCTTTTGACAGCTATAGTAGTATCAAGGATACTTTGTTTTCCATATTAGAGATGCGTACTCAACGAAAACGATAAACATATGAAATTTTCATTGGGTATATAAAATAGGGTCCATACGGCCATGTTCTCACAATATAAAAATCTCACTGGCAGATTTGATTGTCATTAATGCTTAACTGGCAAATTTTGACTGTACCCACAAGATAGAATACATATATTATTGTAGAAGTTTTGTTTATTCGCATCATGCAGGTTGTGAAGAGCTCGTTTAAACATGCCATTAACGAACATCTTCACAAACAAATCCGTTGAGAATGCTGTCACCTGCATTGATTTTTATTAATACTTTTGCAGTGAATAAGGTCTCATATGCAGGTCATTGCCATCTTGTTTCCTATATATTAATTCATATCATAACATTGAATTCACCTCACTACCAGCAAAGTCAGGTGGGTGATGTTGGACTCTGATGTCTGTGTGATTGCAATTATAGTAAAAGTCAAACAGGTCATGTAGGCATTCAACACAGACTATTTCAGTAATGGGTGTCATTTTTTAGAATTTGATTCTACATACCTTTAAGTGGCAAGTATTCAGTTCATTTGGATTCTTCTACGTCCACATTGCTTTCAAAGGTCATTATTTAGATGCCCCAAGAAGTGCATATGGTAAAATCAATGTTAAAGTATGTTGACATTTTTGGATGAAATGAACTGAAAGGTGTGATCCAGTACAATCCGGATTGAATATTGTGCACTGTGATGTCACAATGAAAGCTATACATATTGATCAACATATTCATACTACCCTATATTGTGACGATTCCACTCAAAGTGCCCTTATCTTGACCCATGTTAGCACATGGCCACCATTGTAACAGACCATAGAGATCGATAATTTTCATCTGGAAGTTTCATGATGACAGTTAAGGTGCAGAGTATTCAATAATCAGGATTAACAGACTTTGGTTAAAGAAAATTAGTGTTAAAATTTAAAAGAACAATTTATATTAAATTTAAAATGAGTAAATGTGCATACATGACCCATATCACTTGTACTATGTGTGTACGTGTGTGTGAGCATGACAAACAACAGTGCTAAGTCTCCCAAGTATTGTTTTCTTTGAAAGTGTGTTGAACGCTTGAAAGAAAACATATTTGGTCTACTTTTTATTTAAATCCGTATTTTCATTTGTTTTTATGTGCTAACCTCTTTACCTGGAAAGCCCCAGTAAAAAGTCAGCTAAGTGGAATGATGTAGTTCAGCTCACATCTCTGTGAAAAAACTCAAGATTCCCTTTTACGCTTTCAGTGGTGGGCTTTCTTACTATGTGAGTCTACCCACTGCTTGTTCCGAGGAGTGTTTTTTACCTGATGACTTGTTATTTATAATCCATCCAGACATGCAGGTTCAATAGAATGAAACATCCCATCAAGATCAACGCAGCTGAAAAAAGATCCCCGTTTTTTGGAGGGGGGGGGGACAAGATTTCTGTTGCCAGGGTTACCAAGTTGTTTATCCATGATTTTTCCCACTTGGTGGAAAAGGAGTGGGAGCAAGTAATCAGGACAAGATAGACTTCTGATTCTACTGTCCTTTGTAAGATCTTTGAGATCAAGGGTTTCAGGTGATAAGCATACATGCCCATACTGTTCCAATCTATGGAAAGAGTGTCAACTGCCCAGACCCTGAAATCTGGGACTGGAGACAGAAAGATTGTGACCAAATAGATCCATGAATGTTTGGCCACAGAAGATACAGGTTCAAGTAAGTACCAAGGAGTGAATCTACCATTTGGTTTGAATTAAAAGATTCCAGAGGAATGATTTTGCCAATCCACTAAGCCTGCCTGGAATGTGATGAATCTAAATATGGTTTTGTGGGCAATAACACCATCTGAGAAAATTCCAAACCAGAAGGCACAAATCTTGCCTCTCCTCCAGATACTTTAAAAAATATTACTTTCTTGTTTTAGCTGATGCATATTTTTTTCATCGAAAGTGTTCTTGTTAATAGTTATTATAACACATTTGGTAATTTTGGTTTCTTGAGGAAAATACTATTTATGGTGATAATGATTATGATAAAAATTGTTTACAGTAAGTTCTGTTTTGATTTTTGTGTCGTTTGATTTATTAAAGACAGCTGTTATTATTACCATAAGGAAGTTGTTTTGGGCTTTAAAAATTTCTCAACACAAGATAGGCTATACATGCCAGCCTGCATAACTGCTGGAGAAAGAACCAGAGAAAACCACATTTAAAACCATCAACCCATGGAAAGCTACTGGCAGCTTTCACTCATACCCACATTGGCTGAGCCAGAGACTCAAACCCACTCAGACAGGTGAGATGTCACCGATTGGTAAAGGCAAGTGCTTTAGACTACTTGGCCACCTGGGGTCCATTATTTTTGGAGTGGAAATGTCGAGATTATTGCATGTAAACACGCAAACCATAATCTTAGTTTCTCTTTATTAGCATCAATAGATTGGAATGGAATACCCTGCTGAATATCAGCACCTCCTGACCCTGACATACTGTATATAAAAGGGTCATTTTTCTGACACGATTTTTGTCAGAATTGCATTAAAGTTGGTTATGTATTGTCTCATTTGTTTATTTTTTTTCTGGCTGATCAACAAAGAAAAATGTATCATCGCATATGAATGTTTACATATTATTTTTATTTTTTTTATGGGGGTGGGGGCAGGAACGTTAATAAAACTTGCCACAACAGGCTAAGAATCATAATAAAAACCTGTAAAGATTATGATGTCATAACTTTAAGACAATCACTAACTGCATCATCTATATGACTATGATATCAGGCATCCTGGACTGACCTGTGCATATAAGTTGTGATATGTCCATCGTCTATTTGACATTGGTCAGTGATGGCTTCAGGCTGAATGGAATCAGTAAAGCTACCATGCCTTCTTGGATCCAAATTAAGTATGGACTGCTTTGTGGCTATAGTGACCTGGGCACAACTATGGCACTATACTTGGTTGGGCTCCTCATTCTCAATACAGGTATCCTACTATTGAAACTGGATATGTGATATGGATCATTGGAAGTATTCTCCTCAAGCATCAATGCATGCTTGGTTGGATTTGGCATTGACTATATGAGGTAGTAATCATACTTCTACAGTAGTATGATTAGATAATGTATTTGAAGACAAAATGCAAAAATAACCAACAAAATCAGAACTGCTAAAATTTTAGTAAAAGTACTTAACAAACAAAAAGCACTGATCCACAGGAATAACACGACATATTCTATCAGTCTGTACATTTTCTTACTCTGGGTAAGATTTTCAAACTAATGCAGCTATCACGTACATTTAACTGAAAGCATGAAAATAAATTACACTATTAAAAAAAAAGTAATTTTATTTATTTTGTGACAAATATAGAGGGAAAACATTAATGTTTTTTTTTGCCACTAAACTTAACACTTTAAAATGAAAATTTTCCCATGGAATTCAACCCATAACCCGCTTAGCTTCCTTTCACAAAAATGGGAAAAAGGTACATCCTAAAGACGAATTTTAGCATACTGTATATTAATTGTATATTGTAAGCTTGTCGAACAAAAATGGAGTGTGATCTTTTACCAAGTAGACTTAAATGTGCATTTAAAGAATTGAACTACGTTTTGTGTTTATTGAGGCACAGTGTAAATTAATGTATTTGTGATTTTCAGAAAATTACATTTAGTCTTCTGTCAGAACTTAAACTCATGGATTGGGCAAGGTCTCCTACTGTTTCCACAAAAGAATTGGGTCTTTCAAATTTGTGGGCTTAGCAACTACAACATCTAAGAAAACTGGAACACCCCAAATATAGTAAATTCACAGTATATGAAACATACAAACACCTAATGGATGAAGATTGGATATTGACATATAACTGAATGTTGACAAGCATACAATTTTAAAGTCTAGAATGTTTAAGTAATAGACCACAATACTAGGTCTGAATTAGCTGCAGGATGAAATTAGGTAATAACAGTTTGTGTCAAGTGCCATAATGTAGTAGTAGTAGTAGAGATTTATTCAAACACAAAAGTTTACATGTCTGATGGTTAAGAGAAAACACAGAATATTTTAAAACAAAGCTTGCAAGAGAATGGAAAATAGAAATAATCTGTACTTAAACCAAGATATAAAAAAGTTTCAGGACTGGTATGTAGGTATATATTGAACAAAAGTACATTTCAAGCTGGTCAAGTTGGTATGTCTGAAATTTTTCAAAAGATTATTTAATAAAATGAAAAATAATAGCTACAAACCTCAATTATACAAAACAATTATTATAAAACAAAGTGCCTAATGATTTTAGACAGGAACAAAAATTCTGACTTTAAAATTAAATATAATTTGCAGTAGACAATGGCCAACACAACCATAATTCCTGTACAAATCAATTTTTAAATTTTAAAGTCATGGTTAGTAATATTCGACCGGGTATTGTGAGTAAAACCAGTAGCATGTTATACTTGGACTTATTCTGTCCTAAATGAATGAAAATGATTTTTGCAGAATACAATTGCTTTGCCTGCTCTGTTTTGGCATAATTAAAAAACCTTGCAACATAGCTAGAGCTACAAAAGTAGCTTACTATTACTTATTGAATTTCATGACTACACACAAAAGTGTCTCACAAACTGAGCCAGATGCAGAAAATAATGTAATCAGTGGAGCATGAAAGTAGATCACTGACATATATTTTCCCAAGGTGAGTAATACTATCCAAGATGAAGGGGTCACTGATATCCATTTTCCCTTGTTGATTAATACCATCCAAGATGAAGTAGGTTACTGGCATCCATTTTCACATGGTGAGTAATACCATCCAAGATGAAGTAGGTTCCTGACATCCATTTTCCCATGGTGAGTAATACCATCCAAGGTGAATATATCCATTTTCATCACTACATACAACCGACAAAATGAGCTCAATGCATAAACATGATCACTGGTGAATGCAAAATTTGTTACTTACTTGTATGTAGTGACTAGTACTCTCTAAGACAAATACACTCAATCAAGTTTCATGACTATATATAAAACTGTGTCACAGCAACAATCTGTATGCAAAAACATAATGCGTACATCAACAACAACAACGACAACAATAATGTTGGAAAAGTGATTTAATATATTTCATATAAGGTGAGACAAACACTGCCTCTACCAAACGGTAAAATGTTGACTTCCAAGTGCAGGAGGCTTTACAAAGGCAATAATGATGAATAGAGAAAACATTGATAACATAATTTAAAACTTGCAACAAGTGAAAAAAAATACAAAACAAGGATGAAAAGGACCATGGTAAGATATGTAAACTTATAAAATAAAAACAGAGCATAATCAAATAAAATAGTTCACACAAGCGTAGCAAAAATGCAGCAGGCAGTACCATGGTCTATCATAAGTTTTATTTGAAATATCGACTTTATTACAATTTTGGGGAAAAACATATTTAATGCACTTTGGAAAATAAATGTGGAGAATATCATGGTTTTGACAAGATTGCACTTAATCATAAATCATTGAATTAACTTCAGGTCCTGTCTCCTATAAGAATGATTAAATCTTGGGAACAAACCATACAGTTTATCTCCAAGAGATAAGTATAATAACTTATTTTCTTGTCCAAGCATGGTAACATCAAAATCTCGCAGGACCTGAATGATCCTTCAGTGTAAGCTTTTATCATTAATGTCGAGGCAATAAATTGTTACCCTGATAATTTCATTTGTTGTTTATTGATATTGATATAATAGTTGCACTGAGGAATATTCAAATCAAGCATTGTACTCTTGTAATGGGAAGTAACTACATGTGTCTTCATAACAGAGCATTAGGTCACTAAAAAGGAATCTAAAGTCTGTCAGTTTCTGATGACTATGTTTAAATATATTTTAGTTCCACTCTGAGTTACCTTTCCTGGAAATGGGTGTTGGCCATCTTTTAAATCAACTCTCTCTATCATTATTATTGATGGAAACAAATTTATTACATATTTTAAGGCTGGACTATATAAAAATTAGAGCTAGTAGCAATGAATGCACTGCAAAATGGGCCGTGCTCTATACAGTTTACTCGGCAGGGCTTTAAACATAAGAAATTCAGTTGAGAAACCAAAGTTTCGAGACCAGGTCATAACTCTTCTAAATGATGATGTGAATGCTGCAGATCCAACTAATTCAGTGTCTCATCAATACAAATGCACAATAACTTTGGTTGAAATGCATTATTCCTAAGCAAAATTATGCTGTAGAGAGCAAATATAGGACAACTGGCAGCAGCGGGCATAGCAATTCTAAATGATAATGTGGAAAGATGGAAATCAAACTCATTGAAGCTCTCATCAGTCTGAAGCTAGATGCTAATTATGTTGTTATCTAAAAATATTTGGTGAAGTTATCTTGTGGAGATCAAAGTCAGAAGGATGAGCAATTCAGGGCCATAACTATTTTATTTAGACTGGACTAAGTCTATACGAGGCACATGTCAATTTATGACACAATATTCATACCAAACTGCATCAGAATATGTTCAATAGTTTTCGAGCTAGGCTGGTTACAAGCAGCATCCCATGCAAGGATATGAACATGACTGTTCAGACAGTCTACAAAAGTCACATCATGGCCATGAGATAATATACACCAAATTGCATTGAAATATGTTGACTGGTTCCCTAGCTATGCTGGTTACAAGGATCAACTGTAGTGGATATATTATGTTGATAGAAAATAAGCAATAACTCAAAATAGGACCTCAAAAGATGAAACATTTCAAAGGCACAAATACATGTTCTACATGTAACAGCCAATTCACCTATCATATGACTCCCTGTTACGTGTAAGGGTTGCAAAACTATGCTAGTTAGAAGAAACATCCCATGTGAAGATATAAAGTTAACTGTCAATTGTTATCAATCTATCCAAAATTGAGGAGACAAAATGAAACCCAAAAATGAGACATCTAGGTCTAAGAGACAATGTAAATACCAACTTGTGTCAAGACAATAATGAGCATCTATGCCTATGAAAAAATGCAAACATCAAATTGTGTCAAAAGAAGGCACATCTAGGCCTAACAGACAAAGTAGGCACCAAACTCTATCAAAACAAGAAGGCACATCTAGGCCTATGAGACAATGTATGCACCAAATTGCATCAAAAGAAGGCACATCTAGGCCTATGGAACAATGTACACACCAAATTGTGTCAAAACATGCATGGTTCCTGAGCTATGCTAGTTACAAGAATCTGCCATACAGGAGATATGATACTGATGCAATAAGGACCATAACTCCAACAAAATGGTACCTGAAAAGATTAAACATTTAACAGGCATATCTACAATAAGCACTTCACCTACCAAATGGCAAAGAATTATGTGCAAGGATTGCAGAGCTATGCTGGTTGCAAGAAATTTGAGCGGACAGACAGAAGGACAGACAGGAAAAAGGTGATTACTACTGGACTCAAACATCTTGATGTCAGGCCCTAATAAAATTGACTAGTGTATCACACAGGTTAATATTCTACTTCCTAATCTTAAAGTAACACTTAATGAAATCGCAAATGACATAACATCCATGTTTTACATTATTTTACAAAAATCGCTATATTGTTCTGCAGTTTTATTAAATCAAATCCATATTTTTCATAATGTGATGAACAGAATTTTAAATCTGTACCAATTCTAAATGAAATAGATGAAAGTCTTAATTCCAGTTATTTGTCTCATTTCACTATTTCATTTTAAGACCCTCTAAATCTTGCATGGGTTGCACATAACACAATCATTATTCATTTTTTCAAGATACACTAGGTTCCCATGTTATAAATGGGTAATGGTTGGTACAGATTTATTTTAGCTGTGTTTCTTATTAGTGCTTGACCTTAAGTAGGCAAGTAGCAATTTCAAGGGAAGTAATTACTGTCATTACTCACCCATAAGTTGAGTCAAACTGCACCAACTCAGATCTGCTATTGCATAATGGACTGGCAGAATTGGGGCTATGCAGTTTGTTATGAGCAATCAGTGGAACAAACAACACAGACCCTGATCTACCAGAGTATCATGTAAAGACTGACCATTGTTTATGATGTTTACAGTTGGACTGATTTATGAGGGAGCATATATGGTAATAAACTCATCATGTGATCTTAAAACTATCCATTAGTGCTGATCAATGTTATGGTAACCCTTTTCTTCTGTATAGTAATTTTGTCTTCTCCTAGTGGGCAGGCACCTGATGACCCACAGCAGTGACGATGTTAGTTTGGTTCTGTTTGTGTGGCAGTGGTCGTCGAAACAACAGCACATGGGGCTCTGGAAAATGGAAATAATTTCCACTGAGCATTAATGAACTATCAACAAATTATGTATCATCTATGAACAGGAATGATTACTTCATTTAAACATAATTATTGCTATAAATAACATAATTAAACAAAGACAAACAGATTAAAAACAAGGTATCAACCATACTAGTTTCGGCCCATTGTGTTACTTCAAGTAAGAAAAATCACCAGCTTATTGCACTTAATGACCGAGAGCATGGTTAGTTTCTCCAGCAAGTTATTTTGAAAGTGTTTCTGTAAGAAGAGTAGTTAATGTATGATGGAAACAGAAAATAACAAGAAAACTAGTATGGCTGAATTGTAACCATGAACATGTGACTCCGTGAGCAACAGCGTCTGAGAAAATGACCAAAATGCAAACCTTAACCTAATGAAGTTGGCTCAATGCAACGGTAAGCACAAATCACTGAACTATGAAAATGTCACTTTTGGGGTAGTAAAAATAATTTTAATCATAAAAAACATACCTTTCACTATTATTAAGCTTTACCTTTCTGCAATGGAAATGTCTCCTCCATGCTAGATGCACCATCTGTCTCTTCAAAAGATTTCTTAGAATCTGTGCATCAACTCAGTTTGACCTATGTCACTGGCCCATGCATTGTAGCATGTCCTCATTCTTTTTTAGGATATTTAGTCAATGAAGGACATCTGAATCGGGTGGGAAGACGGCATCCAATAGTGACAGGTATTACAAAAATTATATTACTCCCCCCACATTTTAATATCCGTTAAAAACTTACCTGTCACTATTATTATGAATTATCAGTAAGGAGAGTGGGTGATGGACTGGAAATGAGCAAAATGTGGCAAAATTTACACATTTTGTAGCCCAAACAGCATCTTCACTAACCAAGGTTCTGATATATTAACCTATCTACACCTTGGCAGAAATATGCAATATTTCTGTGCTTTCGGCCTGTGAATTTCAATGGATGCAGGAACAAGCCAATGCATCCAATCAAAATCAAATTGTTCAAATCTCAACACTGTTCCTACATGATCAAGACAATGGGATCTCACAACTGGAATAGACTCATAAATAAGCAATTTTCAACCCATCTACAGGTGGTGCTAAATGAAGTGACACTGGAAGTAATGTGCTCCAGCAGTTTTTGTTAATAGTGTGAGATTTATAGCATCGACATGAATGGGAATCTATATGCAAATTTTTCAACATGTGTAGATTCACATCATTTTATTATTCTAAAGTGTTTTTCCGTGCTTAATGAATTTAATGGAACAAGGGAATCTTGTTTTCACCAGGCAGAAAAATGGTACATGTATATATACTGTTTCGTGTAGGCTCGTACAAAAGTAACACTAGAAAAGAGTGAAGCCAACAGGCTTTGTAAATTTAACAAAATAATTTATTTCCCTAGAAAACAAGATTTAAATATGAAATAGGACTTATGGTTTGTGAAAATAATCCAAAAATTAATCCTTGAATTGAAAAATATAAGTCATATCACTAAACAGTTCTAATTGAATCCAGGTTCAAATCTATGACGTTCCAATATGGAAGGTGATGATGTCAGATGAGGTCGTCGTATAGAAGGCAACAATTCCTCATTGAATCACAATTTATAATGTTCTGTTCAGAATTCCAGAATAAATTTCCACTGAATGTCTTTGTCCCAGAATTTTCATAAAGAAAAGCACCTGTTTTGTTTTCTAGAGGATATGAATTATTAAATCCCAAAAAATAAATGAACTTCAGAACAAACTGGCAATAACAATAAAAACCTCTTGAGCCCTCAAGGTTTAAAATACAACTGAACCAGAAACCAGTGAGACTGAGAATTAAACCCAACAAAAACGTCATTTTGACACTCGTGATGGGTCACATGATCACTTACTTACTTACTGTCCGAACAGTGCATTAAAAATTATGTGAATTATCACGTGGGCTAGAATAGCCCTATCTGATAATCTGATTCCCACGCTGGCAATGAATTTAAAAATGAAACTGTTTACAACAGACTAACACGTGGGTTGAACATGACCTTGGTAATGACCAATCATTTTCACTTAGTGTTAACAAAACATCTCA
The DNA here is from genome assembly GCA_016617855.1 of Megalonaias nervosa. Lineage (NCBI taxonomy): Eukaryota > Metazoa > Mollusca > Bivalvia > Unionida > Unionidae > Megalonaias > Megalonaias nervosa. The sequence goes on along the minus strand of JAECUM010000301.1, from coordinate 163,911 downwards.
ACCAAGGTGAGCTCAAAATAGTGCTTAAGTCATACTTTTGCGTTCTAATCAAGTCAACAAAAGACTGAATTATTTTTTTCAAAAATATCAAATCCCATAAAATAATCATTACAATAAAATGTAATGAAACAAAAATAAAATAAAAAAGAATTTAAACTAACACACAAGCAATTTAATTACATATTTGTAACAATACTCCGTGCACTAAGTACATAGCTGGTGAAAATGAACAGACTTTGCCTACAGCTAATAATTATAAACAGACCCCAACTGCACGAATAACTTACAGCAGAGATGAACTCCTATGACTTGGGAATTGCATCTTTCATAACAATACTCTCAGAATGTTACCAGGAGAGGCATATGTCAACATAAGAAAATATCACTTAAGAGAATAATAAAGAGATAATAAAAATTACTTCCAAAACCCTCAAGCGTCAAAACAAAAGATGTTAGCATCAGGCAATGTATTGATGAATATAACACTGATATAACCATCTTGACAGAAACATGATTAACTGATGATGACTCCCTTTGGGTGATGAGTAGTGAATTCAACACCAATGGTTTATGTACAGAGACTGTAAACAGGCAAAAGCAAAAAGGGGGAGGTTTGGCCATAATTTGCAAATGTGTAATTTGGATTTTTAACATAGCTTGAACAATTTTTCAGTCATATAGCTATAATGTTTACAGCTTGGCAGTTTATAGTGATGTCTAGCACTGAGGCATCATGCCACACATATGCAGCATGATGTCCCACCCAGTCACATTATTCTGACACCAAGCCAACCAGTCCTAACACTAACCTCTTAATGTTGAGCGCATAGTGAGGCAGCTGTTAGTATCATATTTATAAGTCTTTGATATGACTTGGCCGGGGTTCAAACCCGCAACCTCCCGCACCGAGGCGGATGCTCCAACCACTAGGCCACCAAAGTGGTCAATTTGCAAATGTAATAGTAAAGTTAAAATGGTCATTAGCAGTAGTAAAATATCCTTTGAATATGCATTAAGGAAAATTACTTTCAAGAGTATAACTGCTAACATCTTATCTATTTATAGACCCCCTACTCTAAAGCAAATCGGGTTACTATGAAAACATTTATTGATGATTTTACTCAATTTCTAACAAAGGTACTTTAACCACAAAAACATTATCATCATGAGAGACATGAATATTCACTGAATGAGGGTCAAGACATAAACACTCAAATGTTCATTGCAACTACAGATAAAGTCCACGAACAAAATGTGTTGTAAATAAAAGGGACAGAATATGGAAAAGATATAAAAATCATCAATGGAAAGCACTTGGTGTAGAAAGAGCAAAAATAAAATCAAGTAATTAAAGCAACAAAAAAATAAATATTCAGTGAAAAAATAAGTGTGCAGAGGGAACACCGAACAGCTATGTAAACTGTTTAACAGTATTACAGGATTGAAAAAGGAAAACCCGATGCCAGATAGTCAAAGCAATAAAGATCTAGCAGACATGTTTGCAGATTATTTTGTGAGTAAAATTCAAACTGTAAAATACTCGCTGCAAGATACACCAAAATAGGTACCAGCTGATATGAATATTCCAACATTACATATTCTCAAAGTACTCACACAAGATGATGCGGAAAGAACCATTATGTCATTGCCAACCAAGAGTTGTGAACTAAACTGAATGCTAACATATTTGCTGAAAGAAATACATGTACTGCCCAACATACTACCTATAATTACAAAAATAATTACTGGGTAATGTTTCATTTGAAAAAGGGACTTCTGTTAAAACCTGGCAGACCTAATTTCAAATAACTACAGACCAGTATGCAACTTGTCATTTCTCTCAAAAGTTCTACAGAAGGCAGCACTGAATCAACACAGAGATATTATAAACTGATACTGGATTATCAGTCTGTATAGAGACCACACTACAGTTGTGAAACTGCATTGATGAAAATGATCTCTTGTAGGCCATGGAACATCAGAAAGTTACTGCGCTAATGGCAATTGATCTAGTGCTGTCTTTGACACAGTAGATCACCATGTGTTGCTGTCTATTCTTGAATCAAAATTTGGTATAAAAGGGAACATACTCAATTGGTTTGACAGCTATCTCTGACCAAGGAGCTGCAAGGTTAGTATTGGCTCCAACTGTTCTATAGAAAAAGATCTAGCATTTTCAGTTCCTCAAGGCTTGTGTGTGGGACCTATTATCTATCTTCTATATGCTTCCACAATGAATGATATAATACCATAAGAAATTTTCCTTCATGGGAATGCAGACAACCATGCCCTCCTTCACAGCTGCCACAAGGGAAGAGTAACTAGCAGAAGTTCAAGAACTTGAATCAAGCGCAGTTCATATTTTAAAAAATGATGGATAGTAACAGGCTAAAGATAAATTCATTTAAAACAGAATATATTCTATTTGGCTCTAAGCAACAACTCCAAAAAAGAAAATCATTGCGAATGATGAATATGTGCAAAGAGCAAATCAAATCTGTAACCTCGGAGCATATTTAGAAGAATCTCTTACCCTAAAACATCACATAATGATCAAATGCAAAACAACAATGTGAAATATTCAACGAATAAAGAGTATTCAAAATCTTGTGACAAAAGAGGCCTATGAAAGTTTCATTCAGGGACTAGTTATTTCACACCTGGATTATTCTAAATCTCTACTGATTGGCTTGCCTGCGTGTGATCTCCGAAGGCTGCAACGGGTGCAGAACATCACAGCAAAGCTCGTGCATAACTCTAATAGTAATTCATATGAATGTCTCAAACAACTACACTGGCTGCCCATCAAGCAAAGGATAATATAAAGTCATCACTCTTGTGTTCAAAAGTCTGATAGGTCATTCGCCACTGTATCTCAGAAACATGGCTGAGCTGCATATAAGGAAGAGGGAAGGTCTTCGGTCTGATTACACAGTCATATGTTTGAAGATACATTTTACAAAGAGAAAAACTTGCAGATAATTCATATAGTGCAGTGGCACCGTTGTGGTGGAATGAACTTCTGAACCATTTAAAATCATCACCAGACGTGGATTTATTAAATCCAACTTGAAAACATTTCTGGTTGATAAGTTCTAGCAAAATAATTAGTTACCTATCCACAACATTATCTAACAACTTTTGTTCTTGAATAACACTGCTTATGCTCATGTCTATGCATCTCTGTGTATACTGTATATGCATGTGTATGTGTGTATGCTTGTCTGTGTGTATAATGCTTTTATCATCACATGCAGCACCTCAAAAGATTTTTATCAGAGATTGCACTACAACATTTTAATAATGCCAATATGCCTCAAACAATGCCTTTATTTATTTCATTTATAATAAATATGCATGTGTATATGTGTATGCATGTGTGCCTGTCTGTGTGTATAATCCGTTTATCATCAATGTACAGCACCTTTGAAGATTTTTATCACAGATTGTGCTATATCAAATAGAGTAATTTTGAAAGTAATTTTCCACTGCCAGTCCACATTTGCACATACGCATATTTTCCCTCAAATACAAATGTAATGGCTTCTCTCTGGTACACAGTCACACTTTTGATGGTAAACTTACAAAATATCCTTTTGAAGTCAACTGCCTCCACCATTTTTGGCTGATGTTCAATGCACCGCAGTTACACGCTATTGGTTAGCGGGCATTACATACTAAGGGAGGCAACTCATGAAATTCAATAGAGGTTGCAAGTACAAAGCACTCAAATGTTGGATCAATCAGCCAAGGTGTAGATAGGTTAACGTATCAGTCTTGGCTAGCGAAGATTCTCAAGCTGTCAGCTGCTGTTTATACAGCAGTAGAATGGGTCACTGGTTCTGCAGTGAATATTGAACTCAGAAAAAAAAAAACGCCTTGGCCCTGATTTACTAATGACTGAAGGTAAAAAGATGAGAAGGTTGTGTGTGATTGCCAAAACGCAACCTTCATAATATTGTCTAAATATGAGTGATTGAAATACGCTCAGGAAGTAGCAATAGCCCTGAATTCATGGGCTTTTATCATCTTGAATGATAAATCTCTTTCTGTGAGAGATACACAAATTTGACTGAAATCCACAGAGAAAGCCATTTTATGGGAGAAAAAGCCTTTTCCTACCCGTCCTTCTCCCAATGTAGAAGGTTCCATACTTCCATGCAGAAAAACATTCTTATCATCCAAGGTATGTAACCGCTGACATGTTGTCTGAGGAGACCATGAAAAAAAACCCTTTGACAGGTTCAATGCACCCTTTTAGGCAAAGAACATAACTTTAATTTATAAATTGTTAATGTTGAGGAAACTGTCTTCCTGTGACCAATGGCACATGAAGTACTCATTCTGGTTATACAGCTCCATGTGCTGAATTGGATGCTTTGGTGTACGGATAGGGTTCTGGGGGCATGCAGATGAACTCATCTCAGAAACTTGTCTCAATTGTACCATCACTTAAGGTGGTACTGAAAGATCGACCCTAGAAATTTGATCTAACAGTAGGGTTTCCAAACCATCAACAGGAGAAACTGAAGTGGATATAAATAAAGTCTTCCTAAGGATACCAGTCTGCAGCAGAATTCAAGGTTCCCAGAAGAGAGATGTACGGAAGTCGTGGTCTGTAACATCCTTAAATATTCCAGAGAGGTAAGAAAATTCATTCCTATGTACACAAAATCCTGAGGGGGAAAGAGATAGGATTATCTCTAGGTTTGGAATCAGTCCTAACCGAGACACTATAGGCTAACAGCAGGTTGTGTGACATAACAGGGACTGTTTGTTGTTGCCATGTAGCAATGGATCAGTGGAATCTCCAAGTACCTCAAGTGTACAGTTATTACTCCAATAATTCTGGTGAAGACTTGGGGCACTGAGGCTAGTCCAAATTACATGGTTTGGAACTGAAATACTAGTCAGTGAAACAGGATCTAAACATCTTCAGCCAGTTTCAGAACGATAATCATCATTGTTTACAGACTGCTTAAAATTACATGTAGAGTGAATAACCTAGTCCATGAGCTTCATGTATATACCTGGTAATAATTATAATACATTAAGTGATAGAAGTTCATATTGTGTGCTGTTCACAGACTGCATGACATAATAGCAGGATATGTTCACAGTTTAAGTGAAAAAATATCAGGATCTGTGCTGTTCACAGTTTAAGTAAGCAGTAAATAAGTAAAAGCAGTAAATAAATAAATAATTTAAAAAAAGAAAAGAGCAAACCTGGAGCATGGACCATGTAGTGTATCCACCCTGGAGACTGCTGTACACCGAGGTTTCTCCACTCTGTTTCCATCATTAGATGGTTCTTGGGCACCAGCTTTGCAATGTCAGGGGGTAGGATAACATGCCTGCATTTCAGAAACAACATAAAACAAAACATAAATTTTACATGACTGCTCAAATCAGTAATTTGACAGGGGCCCAACCAGGTGTTAAATGCTTTAGTTGAGCCAGAGTTAAAGCATGAGAATGACTGATAATTTCTGGGCCAAAATATATATATATATATATATATATATATATATATATATATATATATATATAGATATATAGATATTGAAATCTCTTTGGAACTATGACAGTCATTTAAATTCTCATATTATTAGTAGATGGAACAAATTACTCTTTAAATGTGCCACTTAACATTCCAATAAATTTAGGAAACATCTGCAAAATGTAACAGTACTTAAGTTAAAAAAATTAAATGCCAATCTGAACAGCACCTTTATTGAGCACATGCATTACTGAATTTTTTAGCCTCTGTTAATCCTCAATTATGACACGCAGAAGGGGGGCACTGAAACGATTCTACGGCACTCAGTTTGTGGGGGTGTGGTGTTGGGGGTATGGGTGGTGGAGGTCATGCATGTACTTCTACATCTTTGAATCCACCAACAACATAAAATCCAATTACTATCTCCTTCCCTCAGATATAATGAATTATATAAAATTAAATATGGGGCTTACATATAAGCATCTAAAATCACAAATCTTGAACCATATTTTGCAAGCATTATATTTAACAGAATAAATGCAATATCTGGTTCATATGTTAACTATAATAAGAAACTTTTCACAGAGGCTGAACATACAAATAACTGAACTTCAAACCTGTATTCATTGTTATCATCAACATATTTTTCAGAATACTGGATCTGGTCAACTGGCATCTTCAAAGGATTACAAACTCTGGAATGAAAAATAATTAAAAGTGAAACAAAATTTGAAAATAAAAGATGCCAGCTTTACATGCTGGCAAAATATCAGTGTTCTCCCCTGGGCCTTTTACCGTAGCGGTCCCAATACACTATCATTTCAGCTTGTGATGCTTTAGGACCTGCCACAATACACAATGCACCAGTGCCAATATGCTTTAATGTTTACCAATATCCTTAAAAATTAATCTCTTTAAGATCCTGTTTCATAATTCAATGCCCTATGCCCTATCATTCAAATGGCATGTTTTTACCTCTTTCTGGTTATGTGAATTAAGATAATCCAGGATAATTACAAAATGAGATGTTATCTTTTGTACTGGTTTGGACCAATTACTGGTGAGTGATGCTGGTTGTATTTGCACTGACATAGTCATGTGCTTGGTTAGTGTTGATGGAGTGTGGGATATATATTAATTTTTAAATTAAGCAAATTCTGAAAAAAATGCTCACACCACCTTAAAACAAACCCCATAAAATGCCTAGTGCCTAGCTTTCACCATGCTGGCCTGGCTATGAAGACCAGAGATTAGTGATTTTGACTCAGCGGGAGATCTCCACAGAAAGATCATGAGAAACAAAAGGCAGGCTTCAACAATAAATAGAAGATTTCATATATTTGAGATGAAATTGGGGGATAATATCGTAACTCTTCCAGATTGTTAAATCTGGATTTAGATCAACTTAGTTACCAAAAGGTGAGATGGAAGGGGTGGGGGGAGGGGCAATTGGTGTACAAAGTAGTAACAGTAGGAGTTGTTGTAGTTGTAACTGTTATTTTCCAGAACATGTCACAAGGAATATTTCATGAATGAAAACTGCATCTTATCCATAAGTTGTTCTGCATGAAAAAAAAAAAAGTTTCATCAATAAACCTTAACTTAAGTGGGTTCTGCCCTATTAATTTCTCTCTTCCATCTATCCAATATTTCTCTTCTAGTTTTACCCATTTTGACAACATGTATGAAGTGTTGGATTATTCCTTCATAAATCTGAAATATTTCCCCAACAATAAACTATATTGGAATTGGAGTGTACTGCATTATAAATTACATACTGATTCAATTTCATCAGTGCATCAATATGTAGCATCTTGTGTGTCAGATAAAGAACATAAAGTCTCAGTCAATTAGTGATTTCTACAATTTTCATAACTGCCACAGATGAACATAAAGCTACATTATGTCTTTGACATTAAATTATGTTCTTATAACTTACGGAAATAAAGAATAGTATGTAAGTACATCTTTTATATTTCATTAATGTTAATATTTTCACTTTTATGACAACACGCACTTTTTGAAAAGCAATATCTTACGGTACAACTACATACTTAGCCTGATGCTGTCAACAATTTTGGAGATGGTCGCTGAATGTAGAGAATTTATTCTAGGATGTACAATTTCAGGATTCATGCTAATTTCTCAAAAGTATTTGTGCCAAAGAAATCAATCAAATACAAAAAAACTGCTCATCATATTATCATAAAAGTCAAGACAGAAAGTGATATGAGAATGATAGTCCCATTTCTTTCAGTGTACAGTCAGATGCCAGACACTGACAAGTTCATGTATCGCACCAAGAAACTTGAAGGTCTTGCTGGACTGATATTCACAGCTGTAATGAAGCCATTTTTGGCAGGCCTGACATATAATACTTTCTATGTATGGCACTCCCCTTGCATTCTACAAATGGCCAACATGATACCCTGACTCTTTTCTGATGAGGGATTCTAAGTGGTGTTAGTGAAAAAATTTTGCCTATAATATTCAAGAAAAAATCTGAACTACACAATAAATATGAATTACCATATTTACCATATATGTCGCGACACCGTATTTGTTGGGATATCATAAATTAATTTTTTGTGCACTGCATGTTCTGGGACACATTGTTTTTTTTGTTCAAGTTGTAAGTTGTAGGACACCTTTCAAATCATTCGAAAATTACATGTCGGAAAATGCACTCCTACTGAAATTTTATTTTAACAAATATAAAACTGTTTATTTACGATAGAACTCTTTAATCCAATGCAGCAGCATCTTGTCAGCACAACCTTTCTCCTGCACATGTACGATCCATTCTTTCATTGCATGAATACTAGGGGTGAAACGATACACCTGTGCTGCGCATCAATATGATTCACAATATACAGCCTGCGATATGATACAAATCAATACACCTGATGTTCTTTCCATCTTTGAAAGGTATGTGGTGCCCCTTAATGTATGTTGACATACTGGTTGCATTTCCAGTATGCATATTACAGACAGAGATATAGTAATATATTTACATGCAATTATCATCAATGACAAGAAAGAAAACAAAAATACTTTCAAACAGACTACTTGCTAGTTGTCAGTGAGTTTTATTCAGCGTTTCAGGCTATTTAATGGTGGCTCCATTTAACTCACTTTAGCCACCTGGCCCTTTGTTTTGCACTACAAGAATGGTTTGAAAACATCTTATTACCAATTTCATGTCTAATTTAAACTTGGAAAACATTACGATGTAATCTTCAAAACAAATGAAATAAAGCAATTTCGTCATGCAAAAAAATCTCATCTAGTACAAATCGGGCGATGGGAATGAGGATGAATACCAGCAAAATCTATCACACTGTACATTCTGTATGTGCTAAAGACTGCTGTGGCCACAGGTACTTGTATTTATTAGTGAAGAAGGAAAACTACTGACAACAGCCAGTCCTATTCTATAATTTGTTTTGGTAAATTTTACACAAGGTGATAAACTTAAGCTGTCTGAAATCTGCCCACTTGCTGATTCTGAAATCTGCCCACTTGCTGATTCCATGGTAATTTTATTTATTCCATCAGCACCTTCATTCACTGGTTAAATATCTCTGCATAAAAAGAGAATTTCAAATTTGTTCCCCATGTACAATTTAAGGAGAGATGCTGCTATGATTTTATCTTAAAGGGGAATTCACCCTTTGTCACTGAAAGAAGGGGAGAGTAGAAAAGAAGGAGGGGGAGGAGGAAACAGTCATGGTTCAGTATTTACCTAACACTTCAATACTCCATGGTTTTTTTAAAGCTCTGCTGAAATCAAAATCTTTTCAAGATGTCACCTCTAACTGAATAAGTATTAATCTGTTAATTATTTCTGAGTATACTCTGTTCCTTATCTGTGTATGAATATTTTTCTGTGCTTCCTTCTGAAAGGGCATATGTATAGATAGCTTAGTCAGCTTAAAGATGTGGGGAAGCTGATATTTGTGGCTGTTGTTTTAAGAATTTTCCAGAGCTCACAGATATTATCTTTTGGATACATCTGCTCCAAAATAGGATTTGCCATCAACACAAACTTACTTCTTGAATCAGTAGTTTGCTGTATTAGTGTTTTTAGTCAATCAATGCCCCTGTCTGCTTGTGCAGACAGAGGTATTCAAAATAAATATATTTACTTCTTTATTTCATTTTTTTCATCCTTTTTTATTCAATTTATCTTAACCCTGATATGGATATATGGTTTTGTAGCATATGATTCACAGGGCAAAATTGACTGATAAAAAAATGAAAATTGCATTCTACTTTTAAATTGTCTGTATTTTAATTAGGCTCAGTATTCTGCTCTTTCTGCATTTAATTTCGAAATACTGCTGAAAGGGAGACAGACCGTCATGTCCTCTATTTTTGTCCATCCAACATTTACATCTGACTTGTATTCAACACCATTGTTGGGCTCAAAATCACTCACTGGTATCTCCATTAACAATTTCCCAGCATCAGTAATCCAATATACAGCATAACTTTAAAAATTATTGTCATCATCACTATCACCAGCCAGTATTTGGCGAACAAAAACATAATGAACCATGCCAGGAATCAGACAATTTGGGTTTTCTAGGTGGCCCATATTTCAAACATGCATTTGTAAATCTTCCTTCATGAAGGGCTCAAACTACGCCATAATGCTTATTCTAGGGCACAGTATGCCAATCAAATTTAGTTTAACAACCACTTTTATCATGCTGGAAGACCCTAGGCATATAAACAGTTGCCTACCCGAAAAACAGATGTCGCGACAAGAATGGTTAATAAAAAGGTTAATAAAAATGGTATATGTTGTCAAGCACATTTTCATATGCGGGACTTTTAAATAATTTGCGGAAGTTCTTGCAGATCACCATTCTCCAAGTGTGCAAATTCGTACACATATTTTGCACGATTCACGCAATCGCACACCCTGACTGCATTTCTGTTCAAGTACTTTATATATTAATGACTTCAGAGCTAAGTTTTTCTGTTGCTTTGCTAGCACTTCCTGTCTGTCACGCAGGGAATAAGCTGCACTGATTGCTGATTGGTAGTTATTATTTATCCTCAAATGGAACAGCAGTAACCACCAATACCATCTGAACGTATCATATTTCATGTTATATACCAATACTGTAGCTTTCAAATTGACCAAAGTAGACATGATCAAATTCAATATAGAAACTTCGCATAAAATTGGTTATTAAATGATGAGTAAAGTACTTCATTATATTCATTATGCAACATGTTTGGAATGTATCCTTTATGCTGAACATGCTGCTGGGTTAAGATAATTAGCATGGAATTGGGGGTGGGGGCAGATTACAAACTGTGTCACTTTGTTTGGATTTGCAGAATGTCCAGTCCATTCTGAGCTTGAATTGGAGATGTGATGTGTTTGAAATAATGGAGTGGAGGCATATGTCTACAGGAAAAGTGGAGGCTTAAAGTCTTTACATTCATGAATTTATTAATAACTTTTCTTTCTACATTAATAATACCTCTTTACACATTTCATCTGTAGATTTAAGTGCATTTGAGCATAATTTAGTGTATTTTGGGTATATTTGCGTAAAAAGATGTGCCAATATCTTTAGGATCTTTTAAGTGACCAACATTCTGCATTATTTTAAATTTATTATTCTACACATTTCAAACATGATGGATCTTAATTATGATCAGCAACAATTTATATAGAACTATTTAAAAATAGAAAAAAATCTTTATCTCCAAAAGAAAGAAAAAGCTCCACAACACAAGTCTGAAATTACAGTATTCACTTACCCTCTTGTTTGCACCCCTTGCTAACTTTAAAAACAAAAAGCATACAGGATACAAATATTGCACAAAACTTAGTTATTTCATTCAACAATTTATAATTTTTAACTGCTTGTCACCAGGTCAAACCAAACAAACTGTTTTGTAAACAACCAGACAGACTGCTCACTGTCCTTTGCGGGTTTCTAAAATAGTCGATTTTCAGCAAAATTTGTTGTCTGCATGCAATATTTGCAATGTCTAGTTTTAATATGTCAAAAACAGAATTGAAGAAAATAAACTGCGGCTCTTAGTCTTACATACATTATTCAGAGTTTCCTCTGATCCTTCTCACCCCATTTTTAATATTTGGACATTTATGTTGGGGCGTAGGCATAAATGTCTGAATATCACAAATGGGTGGGAAGGCAGTGTTTTATCTGCCTATGCGTCATGCATCAAATACGCAGACTTTTCCGATTTGACGCACAAAAATTGTCATTGGTACGTAAATTGACGCACCCCAATGTTATGTTTTGCTGATTTACAAAAAACAAAGGTTTGGTCTAAAAATCGTCGCTGAAGAAATTGATGCCATTGGTATTTTGAAGAATTCCACCATTCAGTTGGCTATGACTCGGCTGCTACCTGTTCAGAGTTATTGGAGAGCCAATCAAACCTGGTTAAGGATAGTCTTATACGTGACCTACAATATTCGTCATTTGTGATTGCAATGGCAGATGAAAGCATTGACATAGCCAACAATAAACGCCTGGTCAAATGAAACCATCAACAAGATTTTTAACAAATACAGAATGTTCAGATGCTTCTGGCAAGGGAATTGCCTTATTGGCTTTAGTCACATTATATAACTAATGTTTTTGTTGTGTATTTAAACAATATAAGTATTTTTTTAAAACTACTTAAAACTGATCATTGGCTTGAATAAGGCTCATAGGTTTGGATTTTGACTCAATGTTTTTTGCCTTGATGAGTCAAATGACTTACTTGAAGCCATTTGTAGATAAAACACTGGCAAGGGTCAAGAAATTCCGACTATACGTGTTATAAGGTATGTGATGTGTGATTTTGATTTTTAACATAGTTTTAAACAATTTTTCAGTCATATCGCTACGATGTCTGCAGTGTGGCAGTTTATATTATTATCTAGCACTGGGGCATCATGCCGCAGACATGTAGCATATGTTCCACCCAGTCACATTATCCTGACATCAGGCTGACCAGCCCTAACACTAACCTCTTAATGCTGAGCGCCTAGTGAGGCAACTGTTAGTACCAGTTTTATAAGCCTTTGGTATGACTTGGCCGGGGTTCGAACCCGCGACCTCCCGCATCCGTGGTGGACGCTCTAACCACTAGGCCACTGGAGCGGTGAAGGAATTATTTAGAGTTTATTGAAGACAGCTAACAATATCACTTCTCTAAAAAAAATAGACTGCCAACTCAAATAACGCGAATTGTCAGTAAAGTCAATCTCCCGTTTGGTTTGAAACGCGCAGAAGATAATGTTAGGGACCCCAAGGTAACAACCAGGTTAAACATGATAAACCGAGATATGACATGACTAAGTTCTGTGCATTTGTTATATCCTTCATGCTTTTTGCTTATAAATCGGTAGGTGGCTACAAACAAACAGGAAGATAAGAAAATACTACACCGTAATATTTCAGAATCAATGTAAAACGCTCACAGGATGGAATGCTCCTGGCTGAATTAGAACAGGGCTGAAACCTCTGGTAACCGTCCAAATGATTTTCGTGAAATTCAAGAATGCGGTAAAAACGACAGTGTTGATATTTACTTGTACAATACTGGCACGTACAGAAGACTGTCTGGAGTAAAAACACCTTCTTATATATTTGTTGCCTCTGCTGACGTTTGATTATGGCGCGTCGCCCAAAGAAAATCGGAACTTTCCAGCCTTTATCACAATCATCAGAAACGTTCGAGGAAATCCGATTATGAAACACAATTGATACGATTTGTTTCTGAAATCAACACGGAAACTTTCTCTGCGTTCAACCCGAAGAATTACAACGCATTTCTCAAAGGATTTGTATACTATTGGTCTGTGATATAAATGGCAAATTAAAATATTAAATCAACATATGTTAATACTGAGTCTCAACTTACTATAGACCTGTGGTACAAATTTAGAAGAAGAAAAAAAAGAACTTTTCCGTGAAGATAAATTATTTTAGACGGTATGATGTCTGGAGTACGGGTGCATTTTCTTTTAATATCAGAAATTACACACGTTATCAGCTAAGATTTTTGAATTGCTTCTACCTATTGAAATCAATTTTACCATAAAAGAGAAACTCCAAAGCGCAAAAAACTCTCAATTTAATTTCAGCTTTCAGTAAATGAGCAAAATATGAAGTTGACAAATTAAAACTCAATAAAACTCTCACCTTAAAATATATGTAAACTGTAGCTTAGTTCCAAATTACGTGTCAAATATGAAATGATTCTGAAAATATGTAATATGAACAAGAAATGTTAATAAATATAACAATTTGACTTACTGCTTAGCAAAAATAAACCGTCTTCTAATTATTATTTTACACGTCACAATATTTTGCTTATTCATGCTCATATTAGTCAGTTCCTTTGCAATTATATTAAACGATTCCTTTGCTTTTATGCAGCGATATGGTCGAATGACTTAATCCGTTGGATCTGTTTTTTGTTAATTCTTATTCATCTTCCAGATTTCCACTTTATTCATTGAGTTTATCGAAGCCTCACTTAGAACTTCCCATAAGTCTATATATAACCAAATTTTGTATGCTATCAAGGGACGTATTTATAAAGTATTGATAAGCAGATACACTTGATGTATTCTAGCCTTTTTTTTTAATATAAAAAAGATAATTATCTTGATAATATTTAACACCTACAGCTTTGTAAGTTGTTTCATTGTCAGCTTGTTTATTTGTAATTTTTATTTTGCCATCACATACGTGCTGTGTAACTCTTTACTGTATTAAAATATATGTGCAAGACCTGCATGTATTAAAATTTATGTGTAAAACATGCACGATTTAAAATATCTTGATGAATTTGGCAAAAGAAACTGTCTAAACTCGATGTACAAAATGCGCGAGAAAACGAAAGGATGAATTGTATAGAACTGGTAGAATACCAGAGATCAGAAAATATGCAGTAAGCTAATGTGTGCGAATCGTTTATATTAGTTCTATGAGTCTACATCGACTTTCAAATGAATCGTTCAGATCTACTGTATGGGTATACATCCAATGTCAAAGGCGCACAATAGATTTATGATGCACATGACGTGCATCTCCAATTAACTGAGGTAAGCGTCTATAGTGTACTATGTCGGCTCTGTTACCCATAACATTTTTATGTATACATTGAAATTTGTTAGTGCATACAAATCATAAGCTTTAATTTTATTACTGGAGAAAAATGTGAGTAAATAATCAACAAATGTTAGCGATCAAATAATGTGATTATTTCACTGTATAACCACAAAAGGTTTTTACGTATGGAAAGTATGAAACAACAATCGAAAAATTCAAGCGCTTAAACATCGAAAGATTTAGCGTATCCTACTTTAATGAGTTATAACACATAAACAATTAAATGTATTAAAATGATGCACAGAAATGATGAAACGACAAAATGGATAGCTGTTCACATGAACAACAGAGGGAGAAAGAAAAAATGGGGTTCCAGAGAAGAATCCATGGAGTATATATGAGTAAAGAATCAATTATTTCTAGCATTATGTATATTTAATTTTGTATTTATAAGTTTTTTCTCCATGATTATGTTATGTATAATTGTATTGTGGACTTGACCTTGTCCAAAACCAAGTTCAAGGTGTAACTGATCAGTAACTTTTATTGTGTCAACAAATAATGCATAGTTAATATTTTTGTATGAGTGTGGATTAAATATTAGGATCATTATCAATGGAGGTAAATATGTTTATTTGGGTCTGGGTCTAAGACATTGGAACTTCCGCATGATAAACCTGGTCTACATGATGTTTTCCATATTCTTTGTCATAATTTTTAGTAATAGACCTTATCCTGTTGACAACTTAGAATATTCTAAAAATGAAATTTGGACCCTCATCCCATCTTCGCTAGCCTAGGTTCCGATAACCCCATCTACACCTTGGCGGATCGAACAGCTATATCGGTGCTTTGTCCTAGCGACATCTATTGGATTTCATGTGTTTCCTCCCTTAGTATATAATGCCAACTAACCAACTGCGTGTTGCATTGTACATCCGCCGAAAACGGAGGTTGCAACTGACCTAAAAAGGATACTTTGTAAGTTTAACATCGAAAATATGACTATGTATCAGAGGGAAGCCATTACAGGTGTATTTGAATGAAAGGTATTTATGCAAACACGGACCGACACTGGAAAATTGCTTATTTACCAGTCCATTCAAGTCGTGTGCTCCCCTTGTCTCGCCGCATCCGATGAAATTCACAGATCCGAAGCACAGAAATATCTGCTCGACATGCCAAGGTGTAGATAGGGTTATCGAAATCTTGGCTAGCGCAGATGCCCTCATCCTGGTCATACTTCTGTGTCTTAACTTTTTATATAATGTTGTTTACTTGAAAAGTTACTCATTCTTGTAGTTAACATCTGAGGTAGAATCAGTGTTACTGTTGTGTTTAGTCTTTCATTTGGGTGGAATTATTTAGTCAGATTATTATTCAATGGGAAAACAAAGTGCTCATCTATAATATTCTTGGACTGGAACATTTATTTGGACTTACGTTAATTTCAGACAAGAACAATTTTGGATTATATTATTGTAATACATCAAAAGACTGTTATCAAATCGCCACACTACAGGCCACTGGCACAATAGCATATTCAAGACTACAGGCACATCAACACTTTCAATATTGGACAGTATTTGGAATACCTTTGGAATTCAGTAGGAAGTTTATACATTTGGACTTGTGATAGAACTTTTAGGACTATCTGGGATTTAATTCGCATTACTGTAAGTTATTTTTAAATGATCATTTTGTATTATATGGAAATCAATTATTTGTTTTTAACTTTACAAATCTGTTTTGGTTTTTGCTCTCTTGTTTTTGCTTGGTTTAAGACCATAGAGTCGAAAAACTAGCTCTAAAATAATGTAATTTTGTTGGTTTTCGCTCTTTTCTTTTACTTAGTTTGTGATCACAGAGTCGTAACACTAGTTTTAAACTAATGTAATAGTTTTCACTATATAAATACAACGTTTTTGTGATGCAACAGTGGAACAACTATAACGTTTAAATATTTAAAGATTTCACATATGCTAAAATCGATGAATTCAAACAATGAGAGGTATTAAAAAATGCGTTAAACTTACAGAATGGTTAACATGGCACAAGGAATTCCAGAGAAGGCAACATGTCGAGTTTGTAATGCAAGCTTGATACAAAGATTTCTGGAAGAGGAAACCGAAAATTGTGGGGGTGGGGAGAAAAGATGCAACAACGTGTTGTGCGACGTATTTAAAGGTAAATGCTAATACAGATTAATAAAAAAAATTTCTTGAGGAAGTTGTCAATCTACAAATTTATTGGAATTGACCAATACATCCACATGTTCTTTTATTAGGTAGAGTGTAACGCAAAGAAAATATCGAAGCAAAATTAAAAATATTTAATTCTGTAAGGTGAAATTAGTTTTAAGAAAGTATGGACCAAGTTGAAATAGATAATGTGTTTGATGCTGTGTTTGTTGTACTCTCAATTCAGTTAGAAACAAATAATAAAAACTGATTTCACTAAGCGGGATTTTGATAAAATCAATTCCCTATAGATGCATGTTGACATGTAAGTAGTGAGTGGGGATACCCTAGCGACAATGGGACTTCTATGTTAAATTTGGGTGTTTGTACCTGGTGACAAGGGCAATTTAACATGGAGAATTTTTAACATGGGTGGGACTATAGAGCGACTAGGGATTGGGACTATCTGGCGACAAGGGGAATTTAACACAGGGATGTATAGCAACAAAGTATTGGGACTGTCTAGTGACAAGGGGAATTGGAGAGGGGTAACGTCGCGGTACTGGACACCAGGGAAACAATGACAACAATGTTGCAAGGGGCTGACCTCAATCGGGCGGAATAGTGTTGCAAAGGGTTGACCTGAATACGCGCTACTCTAGGGACAAGGGACAAATAGAGACATAGACACAGAGACGTGGTTAGAGACACATACATACATAGATTTATGGACATAAATCTATCACACAAAAAAATAGACTAAATTTTTTTTAAGCAAGAGGGAATAGGCATCTTTTCGAGACAATGGCGTGGTCCTGAAAAGGGCCTATGGGGTTTCTTCTTCTTCTTCTTCTTCTTCTTCTTCTCCTCTACTTCCTCTTTCTCCTTCTCCTCCTCCTCTTTTTTCTCTTTTCATTCTCCTCCTCTTTTATTATTTTTTCATTCATCTTCTAATCGATTCTTTTTCCTGTTTGTCCTCCTTCTCCTCCTCTTCCTGTTTTATCAGGTCTCTTAACATTTCCTTCGCCTTCTTCAAATTATTAATCTCCATTATGACTTGGTGGGGACTATAAGAACCATACTCCATTCTCACAAAAGCATCTCCTCCAACATTCCCAGATCATCCACTACTCCTTGCAAAGTCATCATCTTGTCCTTGTGGCTAGAAGCCATTTTTACCAAACATCCTATAGTGATTTGAGTGCTAACCTAAAATAATTTTTTCAAATACAAAACAACACACTAATACTAACAAAACTCACTATACTTTCTATCAATACACAGTGTTTACAAAACACACCATCACCTACAATCACATCAGCAAAGGAGTTAGTGTTTATAGTCACACTACTCCACAGTCACACAAAACAAACACTCATGAATGTAGGGACAAAGGGTTTCTTAAGGGAAAAAAGACACTCACCCATACCCATCCATACCCCCCCCACACGTATGCGCATGCACACAAACACAAACAAAAATACACACACGTACGCGCACGCACACAAACACAAAGATACACACATACATTAGTACGCGCACGCACACAAAAATATATACTCACACATACACACACACGTATGCGCGCGCACACACACAGACACAAAGACACACTACCAACAAACATTAATATTGTTGGCAACTTGATCAGTCTCTCTTTTCTACAGATCTGGTTAGCCCTGAGAAGGGCTGTGTTTTTTAAACTCCAAATGCACCTGTCAGTGATGACATCGTCCAGGCCGAGCTCCTCCCACACATCTGCTACTCCAATGTTGCTCCCAATTGACAGTTGTTGTTGGGTGTGCGGAGGTCGCTTGAGTGGCCTCATCATCCCAATTCTCACTTTGAGAGACCCTGAAGGCTCTTTCATGATTCTACGTCCTGCCTGCGGATGCTGCTCTGGTCACCTTAATTGCTGGAACGCTGAGGCTTCTTTTTTTCCTCCACTTCAATTCTGCAATAGCCTCCATGACTATCTCATCCGGCAGACGCCGGGCATACTCCAGATGCATCTGGAGTTCTAACAGTTTGGCAATCCTACTCATTTTCTTTAATCTTGATACGTCAAAGATGGGTAGCCAGACTGACGAACGCTGAGCATTATATTCCTGAAGCACGGACGTGAAGGAAAACACCCATTACACAAAAACTAACAATACCGACACCACCACCAAAACATGGAACGCGCGAACCTACAAGAAACACTCACGTTCACGTTTTACCTATGAGCACACTATATTTTCATCCAGACATACAACCCTACAAGAAACACACACACACACGCACGCACGCACGCACGCACACGCACACACACACACACACACACACACACACACACACACAAAAGCCGGGGCCCCGAGTGGCCGAGTGGTCTAAAGCGCTCTCTGTTACGGATCACTGCCATCTCACCTCTGTCTGCGTGGGTTCGAGTCTAAGATTCGGCGAATGTGGATATGTGAGAAAGCTTGCCAGCAGCTTCTCGTGGGTCGGTGGTTCTTTCCGGGGATTTCCCGGTTTCTTCCTCCACCATTAATACTGGCCGCCATGTATAGCCTACGGACAAACACAATTTTTGGGCAATTTGACTACTCTCTCTTCTCTAGATTTTTGGGTAGCCCTGAAAAGGGCTGTTTGGTTTGGGGTTGTGGCAATCTCTTATCGTCTAAGATTGCGTCCCCGTCTGGCTGCAGGCTTTCCCACAGGAGAGGGCCTGCTTCTTCGGAAGGAGAAGGAGAACTCCCTGGCATCCACTCGACAGTCCACAAAACCTCCGTATGGCTCCTGCTGTTGCTGCTGTTGCTGCTCTCTTTGCTGTTTCTGAAGTCTGTACTTCTCGGTCCATTCTTCTTGCTCCTTTTTATTTCTTCTTTAAAGACCTCTTCAATCATGTTTTGTGCCACTTTCAACATCCTGACATTTTCAATCTATTCAGGCTTTGGCATCAGGTTTTGCCTGACACGATGCAAACGGACGTGTAATTCGTTCAACGTTTTGCTAGTCTTGAAGACATCTTCACAGGTTGACGCATTAACATTGGATTGTCAGATTGGAGACCACCCTGATTTATATGTCTCAAGCGCGGACGCGATAGAAATCATTCCTACGATTTTTTGGGAGGAACGCTATAGCTCATCTCATGGTGAGGGATAGAGAGAAGTCAAAGAGCATATATAGTGATAAAAATTTTTTAAAAAAACCCACCAACAATTATTTTTTAATCAATTTTTATTCAACCAACAAACCATCAAGAAATAATACGACATCAACACATTTTTTCAAATAAAATTTTTTTGACAAGGTTATGAAGTCAAGTTAGACTTCCACTGATGGAGGTCATTTGGCCATTGATGTACACTACGTTTCCTAGCAAAAGACAAGAGATATCCATAATGGTCACAAAACCATCTATCTACTTTTTAATCGTTTCTAGAAGAGTCACGATCAAAATAAGTCACTAAATGTTCTAAGGGATATCCAAGACTACGTTGATGAAGAAAATACACACAGTATTGTCCACACACCATGGAATCTGTGCCTTGTAATTTCACATTATTGAATCGTGTCGTCTGGGCATTTCTTCTCATAAAGTCGATGATGTCGTCTTCCAAAGGCGGTAATCCGTACGAATAAAAATATTCCACATAGGCATCGTGGGGAAAGTAGATGGCTACCAAGTGGGTTCCTGGGAGATGACAGTCGTCCGTGTTGATGACATAAGCTTGATGGTCTTTAGGTCTCCGTAGTCTGTGCCAAGAGAGATTCGATGCGATGGATGTCTAGAGCAGTCAATGGAGGGGAGGAATTATCACGCAAGTCTCTATACCACTGATGCAACCCTGCTTCTTCCGAGATGAGACCCCAAGCGTCATCCAGATCAATTTTCCAATTTTTCTTTTGACTCATCATCAGATATTTATCGTGTTTAATCTGACTGGGATGATCGTTTTGACATTCATAGCAGTCTTTCTTGGTCAACCCTGTAATTGTTTCTGCCAGGTGTTTGGCAAAACAGGAGACTAAATGTTGTTCTTGTTCTGGCCATATGGCCATCACCATGTCCTCTTCGTCTTTGTTTCTTTTGGTGTGTGGTTCTGCTTCCAAGATATCTTCCCATTCCAGTTCCAAAGAGTCAAAGATTTTCTACCATCCAAAGAGGGATAAGAGTCTTCCATAACTTCTCATAGTCTAGAATGACTTCTCTCAAACTGTTGATTTCTAGTGTGTTGTCGAATTCGGCATACAAGAGGACGTTCACCGTCTCGGTTAGAACTTCTGCAAACTGAACTTCCACACGCAGTTGACCAGATTTTATAGGGTGGAAATGTCGCTCGTCGCTACCTTGGTCTGGAGTGAAATCAAAGGCCCACAAAGCGTAACTTTCTGCATAATCGTCGTACGAAATACCGTGGCTGGTGTTGATCCCTAAGTGTCCCGTGGCTTCGTACAGTGACAAGTACGATCTCAAATAATTCTTCTGGGCAAAGTTAGGTTCGAAGGGTCTGGTACACAAGGTTTTGCCATCGCGACTGACTTCGATCTTGGACACTCTGTAGTACTTAAACTCGAAAGGATTGGCAGTGATGGCTCCGCTGAGGGCTTCGTTGCTGACGATACCAATGATTATACGTTTAGGCTACTGTCCTTGGAACAGATGATCTTCGATCTTGGATCGGAGTCCAGCGGCAATGGTGAATGTTTTCACTTTCACGCGTCGTATCGGATACTTGGCGGTCGTTCTGCTCAAAGTGTGGCTGATGTCGTTTCCGACATTAGGTAACACTTCTACGCGTCGCACGTAGAGTCTGGCTTCTTGGATGATGGTTTTGTACTCGTTGGCATGGGCCATCAAATGGAAAACGGTACTGCTAAGATTCAGTCTCAGGCGGATATCCACCACGATCAGCAAATACTTTTCTTGCAACCACATGTCCAAATGCAAACGATCCATCAGTTTTAAACTACGTCCTAGCAGGATTTGCTTTCGAGGGTCAATAAAGCCCATATTGTGAAGATCGTCAGCTGATGTCACTGCTGTGTCGTTAAACTTGTCCTCGCCCGCTGTTAAGGTTTCCATACCACGCAAGCATCCAGATGAGTGTTCTTGGCATCTTTTCCGTACGTCAAGAGATTTCCCATTTACGCTTGGTTAGGGTAAGTATCCATGCTGCGGCTGACTAGTTTGTCATTCAAGTACAAATCCACTTCGCTGAACAAAGAATGCATGAAATTGTTGACGGGAACTACTCTAGCATCGGCTCCGGGAACAGTGTCGTCCGTTTTGATCGCCTTGACTTTCAAGTACAAGTAACTGCTATTCAGATGGATGTAATCTTCGGACTCTCCTTTGATTTCAAATTCGATGGGGGCTGATGGGCTGAGGTCGTCAGAGAGGAGATGGGATGAAATTCTACCCATTGGGATTCTTGCATCTTTATCATTGTGGGTGGCATGGCAAACAAATCCAGTTTCGACTTGAAACATTCGCAAGACGCTCTGTTATTTAATAGTCAAAAGCGTCTAATTCTCGGACGATTCTTCTTTTCTTGGTCTTTCTAGCTCTGTGTGTGAAGTCCTCTGGAGGGGTGTCTTCGTCGTCTTTTTCTGCCTTGTCCTTGCTGTAGTGTCAGGGAAGCAGGAACGTCTGACTGGACAGCGTTCAGGGCATTAATAGGAGTTTCTCGTCGGCCCAAAATGTCTTTTCCAGTTTGAAGCAAGACATTTTTGCCTACTCTCAAGAAGGCTTCTATGGGAGTTTGTTTGTCGATGATGACATTTTGGAGAAATTCTTTGCCTTGCGTAAAAGCGGCATCTTTCAAGACGTGGAATGCTCGTTCACCAACGGTTTCAAAACAGGAGCCACCGAACGAAAAGCCGATTTCAACATATCTCCTAAACCATGTCCTCGCTGTCGAGCGACTCCTCGGTACACAGGATACGTGACTTACAAGTGGTTAGAGAATCGTTTTTGAAAATGGAGTTTCACCGTAACTTTCCCTTTGGAGAATGGAATATTTTGTCCCAGATCTCCTTTTATACCAATGTTGACACTGTCGAAATACGACTTACTGACGGGCAAATAGTGAGGATGTACAAGTTCGCGGTGATCGTGATAGGTGTTTCCACCTTCCTCGTCATTGGTCGTGGCAGAATCCGCTTTGAAAGGAATGACTCGCAGTAACGGTGCGGATATGTGTCCCAAGACGTTGTACTCCACCACATCAAAGTACACAAACATTAAATTTAATCCTTGGTTCAGATCTACAGGGTAACGAAAAAACTTCGCAAAATTCAAGTTGTTGATGATGTTGATGATGATACGAGCGAACCCTTGACCATCCAAAATGTCAAACAATTCACGACAAAATGTAATGGAAAACTTTTTGGCATCCGAAAATTTCATAAGCAGGCGACGAGCCACTCTATGATACTCGATGGTGACACTTCGTTTCGTTTTGTTCAAGGCTTTGCCAAAGAGTGCATTGAATTTGGAAGCAATCGTGTCCACCAGATGTTGACCGCTAAAATAATAGCCTGCAGGAATTTTCAACATATTGATGTACCGTGGAGTATTGGGGGACACTTGTCGTTTCACGGAGGAATCTACAGTTTCGTTTTCATTCAAGTATTGCTGCACTTGGTCGTTCAGAACTTCGACCTCAAGAGTGTTTTGATTTTCAGTGATGTTTTTGATTTGTGAAGGGTGAATCATTTCTACCAAAGCCACTTCCCAAAGGGCTTCTTTATCCAGTTGGATGGCCTGATGAAATTTGGCCGTGAAACAGCACAAAGTATTGTGGGAAAACATATCCAGGGAAGGATTGGGGAGAATGTAACCGATGCAACTGCTCAGTAAAATGGTCCACAATTGTTTGTCTCCTTGTTGCAAACTAAAATTGGAAATGACAGCACCGATGACACAATACACCACAAATATTTGGCAGAAAAAGACGTTTTGTGTTTTAGGCACACGCTCTCCACACCACACCCACAAGAGTTGCTTTTGTAGATCTTGCAGAGAAGAACTCGGTGAAGGAGTGGTCACTGTCATGGCTGAGACTGTGTTGAAGGACATGATGGTCACATCTTTTTATAGTCAATGACTTGCGAAGCGTCGATCCAAGAATCAAAATTGGGAGGATGTCCTTTCCAACGTACTTTGACTTCTTTGACACGTCATTTTCCCACCTTACAGATTCTTTGATCGAGAATGATTTCGATGTCGTACACGTCGTCTTCTTTTCTGGTCACACGTTGTAACTCGGGTAAGTAACACTTCCCTGTTCATGTCTTTCAATTTATAGACGGCAGGATGGCGACCACGCACTCGTCCAGTGACACGAAACAATTCGGTGGTCCAGTTGGGTAAGTAACCTTTGTCGAAGGTACGTTTGGTTTTGCCGGTCAAATGAGAATTGGGAGGTAAATGCGGAGTCCGTTGTTTTTTCCAACGACATAATTCCATCCATCGTTTGTAAGGCACTAAAGTCAGTTTTCGTCCTTCCATCAGATTCCAAAGGTCACGTCTGTGATGTGTTGACCCCAGAGACCCCTTTTATCTTCTTGATCCTTTTTTATCTTTGACCTATCCCTTGTGAAGCAGCAGCTCCCACGAGTCCTGTAATCAGTGGTCCCAATACTCCTTTGATAATGGGTCCTAACAACAGGTGCAAAAATCCTGAGCGTTGTACCAACATCTTTTTCTTTTGACGGATGGGTATTTTCTTTTGGACCATTTGGCGAAGAACGTGTGGGTGCATGGCCAAGCATTCTTTGTGATGTTGAGACAAAGGTATCGTTCCTTTCAAGACATTCAGGCAACATTCGCACCCGGGATCGACGACGTCTTTGGAGGCGGCTTGAATGAGTTGTTTTTGCGTGGGTGGAGAGGCTTGGGACAGAACGGACAACACGTCCCAATGTTTGGCTAAACGAGGAGGTAGTCCTTTCCTTTTCTTTCCTTTAGAGGTAGAAGAGGGATGGTTTCTGGTGGTGATATCTTTTTTTGTTCCGGAGCACACATAAAAAATACACTATCGATGACTTGGCACACGTCCTTTTATCTTTTTTTATTTTTTGAAGTAGTATTTTTGGAGTATTTGGTAGGGTGTGTGACTGGTCTGTTTGACGAACTCTTTGACTATCGTATCATCGCCATAAAGAGAAAATCCTCCAGTCTGGTTGCTCCTCTTTTTCTTTGTACGATGGGATCTTTTCTGGGGTAGACGTCGATGTTTGGCTAAACGTTTATTCGGATGCGAGGTCAAACGACGAGACTGTCCTTTTCTATTTCCTTTTCCTTTTTGGACAGGAGAACGACGATGGTGGTGATGTACACCTCTAGTGGGTGACATCCTTTTACTTTCAGGAGCCCAAAAACACTGATTCTCATCGTTTTCTTAGGTCTTTTTTTTAGTGGTGGAATGCGTCGCCACATATTATCGGTTCGTTGTATCATCTTCATGACAGGCATCACTTGACGTTGAGGGGTTCGCAACGAACTAAATCGGGTCAGTTCTTGCTTGGATAAATTCAGTAAACTCTGTAACATACCCGATCTCTCTTTGACTTTAATTTTGGGGGCAGTTACTTTGATAGCAACTTCCGTAGCAGCTAAAGAGGAGGAGGGTGTCACACTTGGAGAAGAAGTTACTTGAGGCACGGGTTTCAATTTTTTCATAAAATAATACATAACGCGTGTCAAACTGGGTTTGGCTGGCATCAGTAGCAACGGTGAAGTGGAAGAACCTGAGACTACTGGAGATGAGGTCACCGTTGCTGCAGGTAGGTCGTGGCTTGGGGATGTAAGGTTGCGTCCTGACCGAAGTGCCTCTCTTGCGGGTAGAAGCTGATTTCTTGGGTCTTTTCTTGGGACTTTTCTTTTTCTGGGGCTGTGACTTAGTCTTGACACCACTGCTCTTTTTCTTCTGGGTACGTTTAGGTTGGGGAGTGGCTTTTTTCTTGGGGATGACTTTTGGGACGTTGGGATCCCATTTTATGAGGGAGCAAATGATTACACCCTCTAGAAAGTCGCTACCTCCAGGTTTAAAAATGATTTGCTTTTTGGTTTGAGTGTCGATGCGGAGATCTGCCAGTTGCGTCAAGGCTACTTTGTTTCTCTCAAAAAAGCGTTTGCCGTGATGACGGATGTGAATGATACCTTGAAGTAATTGATGTGCTGTCACCGTAAACCATCGTAAGACTTCTCTGAGACTGGCTTCGAAGACATGAGCACGAATTTGTGGATTTTTTTCGCGACTGATGCCGTACAAGGCACGAATCAGTTTGACAGGAAGATGAGAATGAAGGAACGTAATGTTGACGATGTGTGAGAGAGACCGAAAGTGTCCGAGTTTTTTTATAGATTTTTTTTTTAAAAATCGACGGGGACGTGTGCACAACAGGCCCTCCGTCTTGGCACCAGTGGTGAAACAGATGGGTACGAAATCGCAAATAATCGGGGGTAGTGGGTATTAAATCCACGAGTAAATATGCGTGAGGGGTTTGAGTGGCATCGTCGTACGCATGACTCGGCCAAGGAGTTCCTAACTGTTTGGCTAACACTTGCACTTGCGATTTATATCTAGGGCTTTTAAACAAGACCACGCAATGAGCATTGAGACTGATGGTGCGAATGCTTTGCTTTGTTGAAACAAATTTTGGGTAATGTAAATGAAACTGGCATTACGATGACGCCCTTTGCGCGTAAACCACAGTTTAATTTCAGTTTAATTTCTTATTCGTCTTCTCCGAACATGTCGTCGAAGATGACCAGATGAGATTGACTGGGGTCAGACACCATCCCGTCGTCTTCGCCAGAATTGACTTCCAGAAACACGAAGGAATCTCCTTGACTTTCTCGCAGGAGTCTGTACGCCGATTGCCACTCTTTGTAACACCAGACGATAAGTTGAGGTGTACGATCGATCAAATGATTTTTATGTTCGATCAAACGTTTGACAAATTCGGTTTTGCCTGAACCGCTCAGTCAAGGAGTTAACATGTTAAAGGGATTTCGAAGATACAAGGCCTCCCAACTGGCACGATCTAAGTTTTCGTCGATGACTTTGAAAGTGGAGGAAGAGAGACCAGAGGCAGCAGAGGTAGCCATAGTGAAACGAAGACAGACAAGATAAGAGTTTTTATACTTTCAGCAGACGTTTATTTCAAAACTTTTAAACTGAGCACGAAAGACAAAAATACATAAAAGCCAAATGGTTAAATACATCGATAAAATACACATCAAAACGATCAAAGTGGAATATAAACAAGTCACTGTACAACATTTTTGTGACGAAAGTGTGGTGTCCAAGGGACACTGGGTAATGTTTTTAGAGTCTCTACACTTGGCACAGTCTCAGAAGTGTCCTCAAGGAATGTTTTTTTGGGGATGTCCATGTCAGTGACGGTCCTGTCCTGATTGGAGTGGTTTTCCTCGGTGTCGGTTTCTTCTTCTGACACTGTGGCTAACACAGGTTTAAGAGTTACCTTTTTCACTGGACTTTTCAATTTATTAACACAAATCTTTGGCATAGTCAGCCACTTCTTTTGTCCAAGCCTTGAAACCAAAACTTTTCCAGTCACGTATAACTTGCCAGGGAGGGTGTAAGTCACAAGTTACACATACATCTTCGTAAACATCTTCAGTGACTAAAAGTTGACGAATCTTTTTTCCCGTACGGGTCGAGAAGTATCGAGATGAAAGCGCAAGGCTTTGAACAGAATGAGTCTCTCATGTACATTTAAAGGTACCACCCTCATGTTTTTGTTAGTACTGTGAGGTACAGATCGTAAAATGCCCACAAGGAATCGGCTGGTAAACGAAATCCCAGAAAGGATGTTACTAATACACCAACCACACGACGACCCAAATTCATTGGACTCAGTGCTCGTAAAAAGGGTTGGTAATCCTCCACAGTCTGAATACTGTTATTGATTTCCTTCCACGGCAATTGCTTTATCACTAATGATAACGGTCGTGGCATTTAGCAAGGTTTTATACCCACTTTCGTTGAAGGTAATAAATGTACGTTTTGAATAGAAGCGGTTTTATTTCAGTACCGTACCAAAATTGTTTAGTCGCTAACTCACACACCAAACGTCGCACAGAAGTTTCCTCTTGAACCAAGATTTGTTCGTGTAAAAGAGTTTGGTAATTCTCTATCTCTGGTAAGCAGAATGAGTAGCATCCAAAGCGTTCTGAATCTCGTGTGATTTATCAATGTCTGACCATTGGAACACTTTGAAATGAATCAGTCCTCTTATACCATTTAGGTACCAGTGGTTGCAACATCGGTGAAGTAAAGGATGCCACTGTTCTTTGCGTTTGACTTGTATTTTGACAAACTCTTGGTAAATGCGTTCTCTCAGCTCCACAGGCAAACCACCAATGTTCTCTTGTAAAATATCCATGAAGAGATTACTGAAGTCGTCCCTCTAAAAGTAGGTAATGAGAGTGCGGAGACAATCGAGCATGTTCCAGGTAAGCTGAATATTTCTGGTCCCACTAGTAAAATGACACACCGCAACTGAAGCACTTGACTTTGTCTCCTTTGCCCAAGTAGATAAATCCAGCTCTGGCTAATTCTTTGGGGGTAAGTCCTCTCAGATATTTAGGCCATTTTCCTTGAAAGGTTTGGAATCGACTTTCAAAGTCACAGTATTCAGACAAGCTCACAGGGAACGAATATTCTTCTTTTACAAACTCATTTCGATGAGGGTACGGTGAAATCCTCAGTAGATTGCTCAGGCATGGGTGGTAGCCGCATGGTTTCACGTTGAGGATGACACTGACAATGAAAACCAGTAAAGAGACCATGATAACAAGTAGCATTGCTTTCGCATCCCTCAGGTTTGACACGCAGAGAATCACTTTCCATGGTAGGTGTAGTAGTAGTATTAGTCATAGCAAAATTCCCATGATGTCCTGCTGACTCGCTGAGGTCTCAGGGTACGGCATCCCTGCAATCGCAAGACACAGCATCGCACTCCACTTGAGAATCACCGAACTTGAATTGTGTCTGTTTGAAAGGATTCATCTTTCTCGCCTAGCAAATGTAGTCACAATGAACTATCGGTCTTGGACGTTTTCCCTTTGTCTATGCTGACCAATATCAGCTTGTCCGTAAGGTAAAGTGAAGTGGATGGGAAGTCGCACTCTCTTCTGGTACACGATTTGATACAGTTTTTCCAAAGGTCGAATGACAGTTTGGTGTGTGGCTAAACGTACAATCTTGTGAGGCTCGTAGTTGGTCACTTTAAAATCTTGATCCTCTCCAGACTCCAAGGTTTCTTTCAATACCCCAAGTTCACCACTTTAGAGTCAATCCTTTCACTTTACACTCGGTGTGCACGTCTCCTTGTGGGTCCCGGTATTCGTAGCCGTAATTTTTGGGACCGCCAATAGCAAAACTTAGAATCTTGTCGTCGTGGTGCTCGT
The DNA here is from genome assembly GCA_016617855.1 of Megalonaias nervosa. NCBI lineage: Eukaryota > Metazoa > Mollusca > Bivalvia > Unionida > Unionidae > Megalonaias > Megalonaias nervosa. The sequence continues at coordinate 134,688 of JAECUM010000301.1, read as the reverse complement.
CCGTCCAGGCTCCTAAACGGTCTTCTTCGATGTCAAGGTGCCGGTGACCCAGGCCATCGATGTAGATGCACCTGATCGTGTCAAAATTCAGCACACGATCTCCTAACTGGTGTAAGTCTTCGTACAATTTATGTGAGCATGGGCTGTCACGTAGGCCGCAATGATGACATTTCCAAATTTGTCAGCCTGTACAAAGTCCAGTTCTTCTTCGAAATTGATCAGGATCAAGTCTTCACGAAGGACGTCCACGTGTTTCATATATTTGGTTTTGTCGTGAAACATCTGGAAGTAGCGGGAAGATTCTGTCAAATACTCCGTCTTGGGTAAACACGGTCGTTGTGCCATTTTGCCCCACAAGCAATTCAACATCACTTTGGCAAACGATCGTCGACCTTCGTTTTTCTCGATGTGATCTAAAGTGATGCCTTCCTGCTCAAAGTATTTCCCTTTCAATTTCTTTTGGTCTTCGGGAGTGTGGCACTAGGAAGGATAGCCGCTGGCTTCTTGTTTCAGTTTCAAAAAGGCATCCACGTAGTCTGCGAAAATACCTTTCTGAGTTTCGTCGCCCTTGTGGTACTGTTCTGTCTTGGGAAAGTGGTAAATTTCGCACACTTGTAACTATTGGTATCCCAGGTCCAGAGCTTTGAACAATTCCACGCTGACCTACGTTTCTGTCAAGGCGCGTTCTTCCTGGGTATGCTGACAAGGTTGGTCGTGGTTGCACGTTTCGGCACAAGTACGGCACAAGGGAAACATCAGTTTTCCTTGGCAATGGGGAGGTGAAACGGGATAGTACAAGTCCGTGGGATTCAAGACTTTATATTAAATCAATCCATCGTATTGTCGAATGTTTCCTACGTCGATGTGTTCCGTCAGCAATTGTGGGTACCCTGCGGAAAAGTGACAATATTTGCTCACGTACGGATACAGCGAACACACGTCCGAGTATCTGATTTCTTCTCCTTTCTTCTCGTCGGTGTGGTACAGCAAACAGGTAGCTTTCGTCCATCTCCATACAAACTGTCCCGCGGAGTCAGAGGGTCTACCAGCTTGTAACTTTCCACGATGCGCTTAAGTTCGGGATCGGTTTTCACATTCCCACGGTTTTCACATTCCCACGACTTGGTATCCTTGCTGTTTTAACTTTAAGCGTCTCTGACAAGTGTCCTCGTACAATTCTTCCATGGTTTTGGATGTACCGTTGAGAGTAGCCGACCAAACATCCGTGTAATAAGCAACCGTTAAACTCGTACACGATCTTAGGGTTTTCTCAGTCCCAGCCATCCACCAAATACGTTCCGATGGTCTTCTCACCTCCTCCGTTTCGAGCTTGTTGGATCCATTTGTCTTCCTTGTCGCACAAGTAATGTAGCCGGCGTAGAGCTTTGACTGAGTATTGACGTTTGACAAAGTTGGTCGTTTGATAGCCAGTCTCTTCTCCAGCATGAATCGTTTGCGGCACACTAAGGAACACGCGTTGGCTATGGAGCAGGCTTTCTTCAAAGGATCGATCCCTCCGTGCTCCATGAACAAGTCTTGAAATTTTCCCCAGCCTCGTCGTAAAATGCTCACGTCGGAACCACAATACTTTAACATTTGTTCCTGATAATCGAAGGGTTCAGAAGCGTGAGTATGGTACCAAGCGTAGAAAGCTTCTCGTTGTTCGGTGCGCATGTTGTCGGGATCGAAGTAGTGTTCATCAGGCAAATGGGGTAAAACGGCGTGTTGATTGGCTTCGGTATTGAAAAAGTGCGAAAAATAACCTTTGGCCGTTTCTGTTATTCCAGATGTTTTCGGCATTCAACTCAAAGGCGTGGCCAAGTAACTCATCGAATCTTTAAACTGCACTTGTCCCACTTTCATGGAAATGAGCTTGGCTCCGTTCAAGATGACTTTAGGACGTTCGGTGCTTTGTTCCGCATAGTATTTTAGAAGAAACTGTACATCGTATCCCGAGAAATTGTGAGCCATCACCGTAGCATAGCGATGGCAATCTCCGTAATGTTCGATGTCCTCTTGACTCCATGTTTCGTCGATAGGGTCTAATGTCCACAATTTGGTGACAAATGTGATATCGTTTCTTTTCTGAAGAAATGTGTGACCTGTCCACAAGCAGAACATTTCTGGAGTTGAAAAGCACTTTTCCGCTGTGAAACTTGCGTCTTCAGATGTTGTTGGTAACAGGTTGGGCTGGCAAATGTTCGCTGACAAGCTGAGCAATGCATTCGTCTTTGTCCTTCGTCAAGACAGGGTTTAGAGGCCAAACATCCTGAACATTTCGATCCACAATGCTTATGATGCTCTTGATTGTTATAACCATAGTCACATTTCTCACAATAATAACCGTACCCCAGGAATGCAGTGATACTGGTAATGGCATCAAAATGTTCATCGTGATGATAGACGTGAATGTATTTTCCGTCTTTGAAATTTTAGCCTCGAAACAACAGAGGTCCGCGCACTTCTTGAGGGTGTGCTTTCAAGGTGTAGCGTAGAGCCAAGACGTCTTGCAATTTTTGCAGTTCAGGAATTCCACAGGGGTTGTCTTTGATAGGCCATCTTGCTGTAACAGGAGTTCTGCTTCTCTTTGTTGTTTGGCTCGGTCGGATCGTTGAATTGTTTTCCAGGCTGTTTTCCATTCTGCCGTGTCGTACTTATCGGCATACGATCGTCTAACAACGATGGCATGGGCTAAACACATCTTGTCTTGAGGGTTATTATTTCGGACGAGACTCGTTTTGGTGCTACGAAGGTTGTGAACCAATAACAACTTTTTGCGTCCGGTCCCTTTGGGAAGAGAAACGTGGGCCATGTACAGTGTCGCTGTTTCATCGGTGATGTGAAACTTGTCGTTGGACTGCTGCACGTGTTGAATCTTGTCGATGACTTTGGAAGGTGTCAGTTCTGATGGCCTGCTAAACTCGATCCATACGGGGGACTTTAGATTGTCGTGATAAATGGAAAGTGTCAAGCGATCGTCTTCGTTGGCTCGGCATAGCCGTTTCAGTGTGGTTAACAAAGAATCCCACACATCGGTGACGAACCCCTCTGCTTTCTCCAGCGGTACGTCGGACTTGAAATCTTTAAATTTCATCGTGTACGTGTAGGCCGTGGTTCTAAATTTTCTAGAGGAGCGTTTATCCGTCTCTCGATTGTGGCTATAGTTTTCAGGGTAGTGGACTTTGGATTGACATTGACTCTCTGGGTGTGGATTCTGGCTCTCTCATGTCATCTTCAAAATCGCTGGCATGGATTTGAGCCAAGACTTCAGCTACTGTACGAGGCGATAGGTCACGCTTCTGCCTCTTATTTTCTTCTCCTTTCTCCACGAAATGGTGTGATCGTTCATCTTGACTGAAGAATGTTGAATGACTACATTTTAAACGTCATGGTCCCTTATCATAAATGTAAGGCCAGTGTTTTCCCTATATAAAGGGTCAGTGTCTTCCCACCAAGTATTCATTTCACTCTCAATCCTACCAGCACGATGGAAGAGCCAACACAGATTGAACTTCTGATCAGAGCTTTTCGAGGTGTCATACGAAGGTTTTCTTTAGAGAAGGCGGACTACTCCCCCTCCTTTCTAGATAAAAGTCAAGATACTTACTATATCTGTCAGAAGAAAGGGCATTGGTCTTCAGAATGTCCACAACGTCAAAGCATGACAGGCGCTAAGAGAAACAAAGGTCAAGATACCTATTATCAGTGTCAAGAGAAAGGTCATTGGTCTTCAGACTGCCCTAAGAAACAACAGGAGACAGCGGAGAAGGTACTGGTACAGGAACAAATTCTTGTGAAGAGACAAAATCCGCTAAATCACAATTAAAATCGTTCTCTTCTGGAAGTTGAACTAAGGTTGTGTTATTTACCGCTGCTATGATCTATGTGGAGAGACAAGGCTGTCTGAAGCGAGTCTTAATCTACGGTCCAGAGGTCAGACGAAATTGAGGAAGAGAAGAAGATCAGTGCGATGTCCTCTGTGTTAACTGGATAGTGAAAAACAAAACAAAAAACAAAGGCCCTTTTCAGGGCTCCTCCATTGTCTCGAAAAGATGCCTATTCTCTCTTGCCAAACAAATTTTTAGTCGACTGTTTATGTAATACATTTCACTCAGTTGTCTCGAAACGATGAATATTCTCTCTTGCCTAAAAAATTTTTTATACTATTTTTTGTATGATAAATTTGTATCCATCAATCTATGTATATCTATGTCTGTGTCTGTGTCTCTAACCCTGTCTCTAACCACGTTTCTATGTTTATGTCTCGATTTGTCCCTTGTCCCTAGAGTAGGGCGTATTCAGGTCAACCCCTTGCAACACTGTTCCGCCCGATTTAGGTCAGCCACTTGCAACATTGTTACCATTGTTTCCCCAGTGTCCAGTACCGTGACGTCACCCATGTTAAATTCCTATTTTTGCTAGACATTTCCAATCCTTTGTCGCTTTACAGTCCCTACGTTAAATTCCCTTTTGTCACTCTCCAGTCCCACACATGTTAAATTTCCCCATGTTAAATTGCCCTTGTCACCAGGGTACAAACACCCAAATTTAACATAGAAGTCCCATTGTCACCAGGGTATCCCTACTCACTACTCATGTATGATTAGTTAAGCGTTGTCTAGTATATCAATTTACCTAATTAGGCGAAGAACAAAAATGAACCAGTGTTGAAATAACTGAAAACAAATGTTTAACGTCTATGAAATAGATTCCATATCAAACGCAGCAGCTTAAAGCCCCAAATACATTCTTAGTTAAATCTTACCAGACAAATAAAGCATATGGTTTTAACATGTGTCAAATGAAAATTGAAGACATCAGTAAAATTGAAGAAGTAAATCAATCTGTAAGGATATGTGAAATAATTTTGACATCTGTTTGTGTTCTAGAAAAAAAAAGAAGCGATCAGCCGGTTGATATGCCGATCATTGTTGATGACTTGCATACATTTCATTTTATTTTTGTTAGAATCAATGATCTCTCAAGTGTTGTGACGATCTAAATTAAGAAACACGGTGATCAGAAATTTCATTGCAAGAAATGTTTTAACTAATCGAAGAACCTAACAAATCTAGTGAAAATAGTTTTACGCTTCAAAGTTGGTAGCAGGGTTGACATCATACCTCAAGATGCGCCAGTTTTTATATTATTAAAATTCATACCTCAAGATGCGCCAGTTTTTATATTAAAAATTAACAGCATCGACTTAAAATGTCATCGGTTGCTTAATCCGATTTTAATGTGGATGGTCACAACTGGTGATGATATTGATTCAACATTAAAGCACTGCTAATTCTTACATGTCAGAGTGTCAGCAAAGTTGGACGTTAAAGACAACACAACATGTACCTCATTATAATGCATATATAAAAATTTTGATGAATGAATCTTATGACTAAATTATTAATCGATGTACAGACTGTGTTCAAGTATTTTGATGAATGAATCTTATGACTAAATTATTAATCGATGTACAGACTGTGTTCAAGTATTTTGATGAATGAATCTTATGACTAAATTATTAATCGATGTACAGACTGTGTTCAAGTATTTTACAGCTTGTTAGAAAGGATTGCGAGATTTGCATATGATGAAATGAGGCCAAAGAATCCAAAACCTAGAATTTTCACCCATGGCGACTAAAGGCAACTGATATTTGTCAAATTTTATGAAAAAACAAACAATATTCAGATATTCAGTTTGTGATAATGATCATTCACCATATAAATATAGCGATCAGGCCCATTATAATTGCTTCTTAAGGAACGGATATGGGAAATTCACACAACGCATAAATTGTTTGGATACGGTTCTCATCTGTTCAGCAAGTAGTTAGTGAGTCAGGACCATGAGAATAAAGAAAAATCCATCCTGATACCAAATGGGAAATACAACATGTACAAAAAGAAGAGAAAAGATATAACCGTTCAACAAGCAACAAAATTCATAGGTAGCTATAGCTTCAGGGGAGAATCCATTGTGCAAAATAGCAAAACATTTAGACGACAACAAAATTAGAAACATTTAAATACTTTGAAAATATGCACAGCAAATTTCCGAGAAAGGATGTTTACCATTATGCAGAATCCAACCATCTTTAAGAATGGGCAATGTTACAGTTCTTGCCATAGAATACTTCCGATGGGAGAAATCGATAAATTAAATGGATTGTGGAAGTTTAGTAACTATTCCAGGTGATAATGAAACAGGATGAAGTTTGGAAGCTAATATGGTCATTCCTAAGCATCTACATAAGTTTCTAAGGCTAACCACTGTGAATGAATTCTAATCGTTCTGTTTAGTAATTTCTATATTTGTTTCACACTTTAGATCAATACACTTAATGAAAAAACTAAAGTTGGCGCAATATCATGGAGCGGCAAACTCGATTTGAATATCAGATATAATTACTTCTACATAATTAGATGTCTATTACTATTTTTTATTATTTCATAGAGTTTTTAAATGATTTGATAAAAATATCTTCTAAATATGCATACGACATATGCTCAACACAGTATAAAGGTCGTTTTCGATTGGTTAATATTAATGTTTGATTTCTTCAACGTGGACAATTCCACCATATTTAATTTTTAGGTAGAATATCCTTTATATGAATACATACGGTTCTTGGGCATCCAGAGGAAAAGCACGTTCTTCAGTATTAAAAAAACTTAAATTTATACATAAAATTAGAACTTCCCGTTTTAATATAACCATTTCATTTTCAAATGTGAACACACACACAGCACATTTAGGACACAGACGGCATAGACATCGAATGAAAGAGTTGAGGTCACAGAATTAAAGAAATTGCTGAGATGTTTTGTTCAAAACATTTTGAAACATAAAATGACCACAAAAATATCCAATATAGGCTTTCCACCAGTGTACTACTAGTAGTAGTGGTAGCAGTATTTTTTTTATACTACTACTACGACCACTAGAAAATAAAAATGAAACAAGATTACACACATGTCATGATTTATTAAGGATTTAAAAAATATGCAGCTGTCCACCAAGACATGAAAAATTTAATCAAACAAAAATAACACTGGCTCTGAAGATTTATTACCATAACAAGCAGCATGAACAGACCAAATATTCGGTCAAAATAAGGCAAACAACAAAGTTGGCCATACAAATGGGAGAGAGATGGGGTTGAAGTAAGGGAGACTGAACAGGCCAAACGTTCGAGACCTTATTTCGTGAAAATAGGCTTATAACTAAATCGGGGCGCAAATCACTTGCTATAGAGTTCGTAAAATAAAGCTTAAGAAAAGAGTTTGCGAAAAATGTCAGAAAAGAAATGGGACTGAATCAAGGTTTTAACCGAACCTTCTCACCGGGGTAGCGAATATTTGGTCTATTCAGCCTCCCTGTTGCTTAAAAGCAATCAGTTAATATCAGAAACAGAGAGAGCCATTGGAATATTTTAGGCATAATGATGCATGTAATCTCATATAAACAGAGACATTTCCACACAGTGAGATATGAAATACATATTGAAAACAACGCTTTAAACAGACATTAATTAAAGCGTTATTAAAAGACATATATAATATCACAGGATTCTTACGTTTTATCAATAAAGTACGATGAAGTTATTGTCAGACTCCTGTGATAATATCAACGCACACATTAAATACATAAGTACAATAGATGGCTAATTATATACATGCATACTATTGGGGCAAAGATTTTACACATTTTCTTTAATGCTTCAAACTATGTGCTCTCTAATTTATATCGCAGCAGATTGTTGTAGCTTTTATTTTGAATATTGAATATTTCTTATAAGCAGTGCAGGACTAGTTTTGACTGATGCGTTAGATTTTCGACATTTCTTTCAGTAGCCTAATGTCGTAAAAGCACGTTATGAAATAAATTATCATTTGTCAGAAATTTTTATATTTTTAAGGAAATAAGTTCGTAAATTCTATTTACAAATTGAATGCTTGAAATAGTCTTGCAATTTCTCGATTACGACATTTATGTACAAACGAGACCCACATACGACAAGCACTCCAGTACCATTCGCCACAATGCCTGTTGTCTCAGAGAAAACCTTACTTTTTAGCTTATTGTTGGTTGTAAACACACTCGTCTACTGCGGTGGAGACAACGTTCTAGGCTGTGGAGGATTTGTAAAATCCGATGTAGACATTAATTTTTCCCTGGTAGAGGTAAATCCCATTAATCGATTCTGAAAGGTTGGGTGTACTGTAGAGGGTAGTCCCACAGTATAAGACATCGACCCTGATATTTATGTTTTGGGGGTCGAGGTCTTACTGCCCAAATAACGGCACTGTTTAACGTGTTTCGATGTCGATTAACATCGGAACGATAAATCAAGTTTTCAGGAATATCTCACACACTTGGCAGTCCTAGTCCTACCACGTAAGACCTATCAGGGAGTGATGGGTCTTACGGCCTAACTAAAGGCGCTGTGTAGTGTATTTTGATGTCGACTAACAGTGTAACGAAAGTCAAATTTTCAGGAATATCACACACAAGTGGCAACCAGTAACGACGCTTTTCTACAAAGTAAAGTTATAATGTTTTTGTCAAGCTGTACTTACCCTGAGGACTGTTCTCTAATAAATTCAAATTCTAACAAAAGAAATGGACATGTTTTCAAAGTTTTGTTGGCCTACATTTCAGTAGGCTGGAAAGTGATGAAAGCTGGGAATGTCAAAATTGGGTTAAGTTGAAATATTATTCTTTAACGAAACGAATAAAAATATATTATGCCCATTGGAACTGTAAATGTTTCGTTTCATTCAAGGAACATAACCCACATATGAACATACTTGAACATACTTTGGCGTACCTCGACTACCGTTGCATTGCAACAAATTCAAATGTATGTCAACGGAACATGAAAATGCATTTATTTGCTAGTGTCATATTTTGATTCCACCAGGATAAAGACGGCACAGTAAGTATATTAATTATACATACATTTGTGGAAGAGTGTCAGTATAGGCTGACAAGTATGTGAAATATTCCTGAAACTTTGACTACTCATTCTGATGTCAACCGACATCGGAACAGGCTATGCAAGGCCATTATTTGGGTAGTAAGACATAGCACTTAAACAAAAACAACATGTGCAATGTCTTACATTATAGGACTGTTGGCAGTCCATGTTGACGCCGGGAATGCCAAAATCGGTTATGATAAGAATCTTGAACGAATGAAGCTATGTAAACTCTTTCTTCAGTATTAATATTATTGTAATTGTTTCATTAATGAAACATCATTTGACTTAATCTGAATTTGGCATTCCCAGCTTCCATCACATTATTCAACTGAAATGTTAGTCTTACAGTGTAAGCTCTCGACCCTGATATTGATGTTTTGGGCGTTGATGTCTTACTGCCCAAATAATGGCGCTGTGTAGCCTGTTCCAATGTTGATTAACATAGGAACGATAAGTCAAATTTTCAGGAATATCCCACACACTTGGCAGCCCATATCTGTGCTTTTCTACAAATGAAAGTTATAATGTTTTAGTCAGACTTTACTTACTCGGATATTTCTTTTTCCTAATAAATTCAGATTCCTACACAAGCAATTGGATATGTTTTCAAGTTCTGTTGGCCTACGTTTCAGTTGGCTGGAATGCGATGGAAGCCGGGAATACTGATATCGGTTAAAAGGTTGATGAGAATCTTGAACAAAATGAAGCTATGTAAACACTTTGTTCAGTATTAATATATTTGTATTCATTTTGTTAAACCGAGTGGTCTAAAGCGCTTTCCGTTATGGATCACTGCCATCTCACCTCTGTCTGCGTGGGTTCGAGTCTAGGATTCGGCGAATGTGGATATGTGAGAAAGCTTGCCAGTAGCTTCTCATGGGTCGGTGGTTCTTTCTGGGGATTTCCCGGTTTCTTCCTCCACCATTAATACTGGCCGCCATGTATAGCCTATCGTGTGCTGAAAAATGGCGTTAAGCCCCACAACAACAACACCAACAACATTTTGTTAAAGAAGTATTCTTCGGCTTAACCTGATTTCGGCTTTCCCGGCTTCCATTGCATTCCAGGCAACTGAAATGTAGGCCAACGAAACTTGAAACAGGTCCATTTGCTTGTGTGAGAATTTAAGTTTATTAGAAAAGACATAAGAGTAAGTAAAGTGTGCCTAAAACATGACTTCAATTTGTAGCAATACTTCATTATGGGCTGCCAAGTGTGCAAGATATTCCTGAAAATTTGACTTTTGTTACAATGTTAGTTGACACCAAAACTCGTTACACAGCGCCATTATTCAGGCTGTAAGACCTCAACGCCCTAAACATAAATATCCGGGTCAAGGACTTACATTGTTGGACTAATGAACTTGAAAACAGATACATTTGCTTCTGTGAAGATATGAATTTATTAGAAAAAAAGACAGTAATTAAAGATTGACTAAAACATTATGACTGTAGAAAAGCGTTGATATAAGCCTCCAAGTTTGTGAGATATTCCTGAAAATTTGACCTCATTATGATGTAGTTGACAACAGAACATAATCACTGCATTATCTACTGCCACATAATTACACAATGCAATGATACACATAAATTTGCAGTTAATTTCATTTGCGCTCATCCCTAATGAACAGAAAAATGAAGACCATGTTTCTAGCTCATCTTGGGCTGATAGGAAGTCTGCTTCACATAGCGAAAAATACCATTTTCGTTTTCTTTAAACAAAGCTCAGGTGACGATTGCAAGTTGTTTGGGACTAAAGTGGTTTGAAAAACGAAGGAATAATAAGAACTATAAATTGTCTTGTATTTTTGTTGTTAGCTTGATCATTTTAAATTGCATTTATTTTAATTGATTTTGTAGACTGTTATACAAAATGCACAATTTAAGATGTAAGTTTGGTAGGGTCTTCTTAGCTACTGTGTCTGTAAGTCACAAAAATAGGAACCACAAGTGAGGAAAAAAAAACATTGGCTTTTTTTTTCTGGTTGGTTTCATTACTGAAAGTGGAGACTGTTCATCAATATGAATTTAATATGGATCTTAATAGGGTTTCCTATCTTGTCATTTGTACAAATAATGCCAATTTGTGATCAGATATACTGTATTTACCCTATATGTTGGTACACCATATATGTTGGGACACCATAAATTAATTTTAAAAGTAATTTTTTTGTGCACTGTATGTTTTGTGCACTGTATGTTCTGGGACACATCTCTTTTTCAAGTCGTAAGTTGTGGGATACCTATTAAATCATTCGGAAATTACATGTCGGAAAAAGCACTCCAACTGAAATTTTATTTAAAAAAATATAAAACTGTGTACTTGAGATAAAACTCTTTAATCCACTGTAGCAGCATCTCATCAACACAACCCTTCTAATGCACACATTTGATCCATTCTTTTGGTGCATGAATATTTTTTAGCTTTCTCATACTGTGAAAAATCGTTAGAGACAACACATCACATGAAGCGGAAACTGCAAGGACTAAAGTCAGATTTTTTTCAAATCTGCACCAGTCTAATTCTCACACTTTTGACCCCCATCTTATCGTCAGTCCGTCCAGGAATGCAATCATCCATGTTAATGATCATGTTGTCGGCAAAATTATCTGCTTCTTTTCTGGCCTTCACAAATTCATCACATGATTTTATTTTCTCCAGATGTTCTGGGCGATTCTGGGTCATTGATGTCCTTGAATGAAGTACTATATTGTGTCACTTTAATAATTGTTCCATTGTTTCAGTATTTTTCCAAATTACCGTGAATGCCAGTGAAATGGAACAAAAGTTAGCTTCCATATCTCGGCCATCTTTGTATATTTAAAAAAAATTGGCACACTTAAAAGAATCCATAGTTGGCTTCTCTGGTCGGCTTGCTTTGTAAAAAAATAACCTTTTTCTTCAATGTCCTGTTGGTAGGTTCAAAGAAGGAGTTTACTGCTTGCTGCCAGTTGTGTTTATTCACCACCTGGGCTTCTACGTGCTTGGCATCTGTAGTAATAATTAATACAAAGGAGCATTGATGTCTGTGGGTAAATAGTAATGATACTTTTGTAACCCATGCTGGCGAAAAGATTGTCACTTGCACTCAAGTGAATGTGTTTTCAAATAATGATTTTTATTTGCGAGATACTGTCATACAGTAGACCTGGATATAATTCAGTCTTGATTATTTTGTGTCATGCGCGAATGGCAGTTGTCTTCAAAATATCGGTTGATTATTACCCTCTTGTTTGCTTCTCTTCTGGCCTGCACGAATTCATCACATGATTTTGTTTTCTCCAAAATTCTGGGAGACGCTTGGTCATGGACGTACATGCTCGAAGCACTATACTGTTCTCTTTAAAATTTGTTCCATTGTTTCAGTTTATTTTCAAAGTTCCTGTGAATACTGGTGAAAAGGAACCAAAGCTTGTTTCCACATCTCGGCCCTGTTTGTATATTAAAAAAAAATAAAATCAGCTCACTTGAAAGAATCCATAGTCTGTTCTGATGTTGGCTTGCTTTGCAATAAAATAATGTTTGTATTGATATCCTTTGAAAAAATATACAAAAATGTAACCAAAGTCAGCTTCTGAGGTCGGCTTGCTTTGTAATAAAAATAACCTTTGTCTTTGATGTCCTTTTGGTAAGTTCAAAGAAGGAGTTTACAGCTCGCTGCCAGTTGTGTTTATTCACCACCTGGGCTTCTATGTGCTTGGCATCTTTAGTAATAATTAATACAAAGGAGCATTGATGTCCGTGGGTAAATGGTAATGATACTTTTGTAACCCATGCTGGCAAAAAGATTGTCACTTGCATTCAAGTGAATGTGTTTTCAAATAATGATTTTTATTTGCGAGACACTGTCATACAGTAGACCTGGATATAATTCAATCTTGATTATTTTGCACCTAACACTGTATCATGTGTGAATGACAGCTGTCTTCAATATATCAGTTGATTATTTCCCTTTCGTTTGCAAAATCATCTGCTTCTTTTCTGGTCTGCACGAATTCATCACATGATTTTATTTTCTCCAAAATTCTGGGAGACGCTTGGTCATGGATGTTCGTGCTTGAAGCACTATACTGTTCTCTTTAAAATTTGTTCCATTGTTTCAGTTTATTTTCAAAATTCCCATGAATACTGGTGAAAAGGAACCAAAGTTTGTTTCCATATTTTGGCCCACTTTTTATATTAAAAAAAAAAAATCGGCACACTTAAAAGAATCCATAGTCAGTTCCGATGTCGGCTTGCTTTGCAATAAAATAATCTTTGTATTGATATCCTTTGAAAAAATATTTAAAAAAAGTAACCAAAGTCAGCTTCTGATGTCGGCTTGCTTTGTAATAAAAATAACCTTTGTCTTTGATGTCCTTTTGGTAAGTTCAAAGAAGGAGTTTACTGCTTGCTGCCAGTTGTGTTTATTCACCACCTGGGCTTCTATGTGCTTGGCATCTGTAGTAATAATTAATACAAAGGAGCCTTGATGTTTGTGGGTAAATAGTAATGATACTTTTGTAACCCATGCTGGCGAAAAAATTGTCCCTTGCACTCAAGTGAATGTGTTTTCAAATAATGATTTTTATTTGCTAGATACTGTGATACAGTAGGTCTGGATATAATTCTGTCTTGATTATTTTGCACCTGACACAGTCATGCGTGAATGACAGTTGTCTTCAATATATCGGTTGATTATTTCTCTCTCGTTTGCAATTTTGTTGGATCCAGTTTTCAGTCGGATAACATATTCAAACCTTTGACCACAACGAAACACAATTTGTTTCTCAGTGTTCACGTCAATGAACGTGGCGTGTGTTATCGGACATAAGCAATACACGCTACAGTATGGAAGCCTACGCTACATATACAGATTTCTTGGATATATTTTATTCTTTAATGCTCATGTTGAAAAGAAAAGGAATAAATGATAACAATGCAAGATTAGTTTCTTTCTTTTTATTATCAAATAAGTGTTTTGTTTATTTTATTGTAACGTGCATTGGGGGAGCACAAATACAATACAAATTTATTTTGTTTCTTAAGTCTTGGGAAATATGACCTAGGTGAAAAAGTTTCAATGGGGGCAATGTAATTTCAGTTGAATACATTTATTTATTTAGGTGAAGCTGTACACCCCTCATGGAAGCATCAAGTATCAGACTGACTGTGCTCCCAATACTGGCTATTACCTTATACCACTCTATGACAAAGGAGACTTCAAGCTGAAGGTGGAACCACCACAGGGATGGAGCTTTGGTAAGTCACATTCTCTTTTTTGCACTTGTCAGCCTTATAATAAATATTTGCTTCACAACAAGAGTAAAACACTTAAAATTATACATTGTTCATCGCTATATGATTGTACTTGGTATTTATTTTGTCTGTAGATGTGTTTTTAAGACTATCATTGTGTGTTGTTCCATAAGCATTCCTCGAAAATCCCACTTGCAAACTCGCAATTTGCGAGTGGAAAAATGTCATTGGCGAGCTCAGAAAATATCAAGTAGGCTATCATATCTACTTTTGAAAAATAATTTATTTACTGGCAATCAGTTTGACTTGCTTTTCAGTTTAGATGTGAGTCATGATTGCTGAGAGCATAAAATTAAAATAATAATAATGTACTTATATGTTGAATGCATGCCATGCGTGGGTGAGAGGCATGCATAGAAGCATATTTGGTGCATACATACCCATCCCTTTCGGTGTATTGTCAACTCTGCATCTGTACTGAAGTAACTCAGCAATATTCTGATCAGTTCAGATTCAGAAGAGTCAATTGCATTAGCAGCAAACAACCTCTACATTTTTCTTTAACGAAAACATAACTGTCATAACAAGACGTATCACATGAAAAAAATAGATTTTTTTAGTCCCAAATCCTCTAACACGTTAGTGTTTCAATAAACATGATTTTCATTAATCTTAGAAAAAATAAAGAGACAGAGAGAAATTATGACCACCAAATATGTCTGTAGCATGTTGTCTGTGTAAACAATAAATAGTCCTGTTGAGAGCACATGTAAAACTCTCCTGTTGGGGTGAGGCAGATTATACAATAGATCATCATGGAGGCAGTTAAAAAGTTAGGTGGTCACACATGAGCAACCACTGTTTTATAGATTACTTAACTGGCTGTGAGTAGCTAGGGTGAGGCCATATAAAATCCTTTGAAGTCTGCTGTGGGAGAGCCTAAGAGGCTAATTTGCCTAGGTAAAGTGGAACAACCTAATTTGTTACAAGTTATGTAATCAAGGACAGGCATGTCGAAGAAAAGAAGTTGTTACACATCGTTACCTTGAATGATAGTGTTTTACCTAATTTTTTTAAAGTTATTGGCAAGTTTGTTATAAGCAGCAACATTTCTTTGAACTTCGATTTCACTTCATATATAAAAAGCAAAATACTATAATTTTTATAGGTGGGGTAGTGTACAAGTATGATTCATTTTTGAGGGCATCTGCAAAGCAAGCAAAGCCCAGCAAAACTAAGTTTCAGAATTTTACAGGATGGTGTTTGACTTTACAAAACACAACAGCAGAGGAGGGAGCATTTTATTTATTTTGGCACACACTGCAAACACCATATCGACATCAAGAGAAATAGTGATATTACCCAGCATCCTTCACATTCCTCTCATGGCAATGCAGATGCAGAAAGATCATTTTCTGTGCTCAGAAAAATTCAAGAAGAACTTGACCATCCAGTCACTGATGAGTTCAGATGTGAACACAAATGAAACTTGCATTACCTTCAAGTTCAGCCTCATCTACTGAACTATTGAGAGCAGTAAAGACTGCATCCAATTAAGAAAATATTCAACTGGTCAATGGATTTTAAAGACAGAAACTTTGTATTTTTAATATCATTTAATGTCTGGTTGTTATTATGTGAGTGTTGGCACATGTCTGTATGTGTGAGGTGTTGATATTGGACATTGCTAAATCTACCAACTATATTTTATTTGTAAATGTATTAAATGTTCAGGGGAAACAGATATATTATTTTCTTGTTTTAAAATTTAAATTTGCAGCAATTTTCTATAAGCTTATATAAAAGATAACTTATTTGCATTTGGACGTGCAACCCCCCCCCCCCAATTCAGAACACTTTTTTAGTCTCAAAAACCCTTGACATTATTTGGGAATATGGCTGGTATCCCCTTAAGGCGCTTGTTGTGGCATAAGCCACACCGTCTGTAGAGGTCTCCTATTGCTTGCTGCAACATATGTTGTTTTTCAGGTTTGCAGCTGGTCACATATCTTGGTAATTCAACTTGACATGAATGTTAGTGTAATTGAATTTGATTAGTACACTGGACCCTGAACAAGCATTCTGTCACAGTTTTACTATGCATTTAGCAAAGAAAGTTTTACAAATGCTGGTTAAAAACACTTTACCTGGAAAACTAAAAAGTTCACATTCCCAACATGGTTCATCTTCAGATAATCATTGATGATTGCAGTTGTCAAATATTGGCTGATGGCAGCATTGATGACAGCAATTTTGAAAATTTTGAAGTAGATGAAGTTACTGAAGCTGGGACATTGTTGCTAGAAAAACCAATGAGTAATTTTGAGTCAGAAAATGATGTTGAATACTACAAGTCCGATATACATTATTGCTGGCAGGACAAAAACCGATGGCATGCATATTAATCCTCTGTTGAGTGGTACTTTGAAAATTAAATTTTTGAACTTGATAATATCAAGCCAGTAGACTGTTTAAGGCTATTTTTTTAAAATAGGTTTTCTTGCATTTGATCATGGATCAAATAAATCTTTGTGCAGATTAGAGTAAATGTGGCAGACATGATTGATAACGGCCATGGGAGAAAAAGGAAGCCACACTTACCTGATAAATCGAAACTCTTTTTTGCATTGGTTATGCCCATGCGTTTACGTAAATATGATAAAGACTTTTAATGGAAAGCTAAATATGTGATATTGACCAGTCCATACTTTAAAAAAAAATGAGTGGGAATATTTTTCTTAATACCTGAACAGCTAATGAACTTTACAACTCATAAGTGACATAAGATAAAAGACACATACAGGAATAAGTAACAAGAAAAACTGCCAAGTTTTGTGAATATTACAGACTTTATGGAGTGTAAACTTGCCTATGGTGTTTCCTGGACTGGATGTTTAAAAGTACACCTGGAATTTTTGCAAACTTGGATATGCAGTTGTAACAGACAAACATGTATATGGTTGAGCTACTAAATAATAGAGTTTTTCTTTTAGACATATTTAAACTTTTCACTAAGAAAAGGAAACATAAATAATGATGAAATACAAATGTAGTGTGTAATTTTACCTGTATTTGCACAAGTAAGTGCAAATGTGATAAAGTTACGTATGTGACTTAATGCTTATAATAAAATTCATCAGACTTCTAGAATCATTTTTCATATAGGGTTTTGAATTTTGTGTATCTTATGTACAGTAGTTAGATTACTTGTCATTTAAAATGAAAATTTAATTTCTTTTCTCAAAAAATTCAGAACTGAGAGAACTTGTACTGTATACAACTATGTTACGTGCGTGTGTTTGATTTGGATTTTTAACATAGCTTTAACAATTTCACTGCGGCAGCATGTCCCACCCAGTCACATTATCTTGACACCAGGCCATCCAGTCCTAACACTAACCTCTTAATGCTGAGTGCCAAGCAAGGCAGCTGCATGTACTATTTTAAAGAGTCTCTGGTATGATTAGGCAAGGGTTTGAACCCACGATCTGCACTTTAAGGGTTAATGAATTCTGGTGATCTTTTATTTTAAAATTTAATCCACACTCTTGTAAATAAAACCTTGTTGCATATATATTGACATATCAGTGGGATTGGTGGATTCTCAAAAAGACAATGGAGAGACCTGTGGCTTTAAGACTCATTGGGATCAGTATGCAAATTACCAATGGTTCATGCAATTTGTTGCACCAAATATGCAAATTTAATTTTTTTATTCAGAATAAAAGTGTTTTAAATGATCCAATTTATGTCTTTTCATCCACAGTCTCAAGTGATGTACATGCATGTGTAAATATGCAAGCATTTATTTTATATAGAGACCATGTACAGTAGTCTGTGCAGAAACTATCTGATTGAATGACTTCTTAGTATGGTATAGCAAACAGACATGAAGGCAGTTTATTGACATTGAAAGGTTAGTAACAGCTGTGAGAGTAGTGTCAAAAATAAAACAGAAAAAGATAGTAGGATTAGGATGACACGGGATCAGGTGGTTTGTCGCTGACTGAAAAATGCACAGAAAGTAGAGGATGAGGTGGTTTGTCGCTGACTGAAAAATGCACAGAATGTAGAGAATGAGGTGGTTTGTCGCTGACTGAAAAATGCCCAGAAAGTAGAGGATGAGGTGGTTTGTTGCTGACTGAAAAATGCACAGAAAGTAGAGGATGAGGTGGTTTGTCGCTGACTGAAAAATGCACAGAAAGTAGAGGATGAGGTGGTTTGTCGCTGACTGAAAAATGCACAGAAAGTAGTGGCACAGAATTTGGCTGGCACCTTGACACAGAATGGGAACTGGTGGTCGTGAAAGATGTTTTACCCCATCCTTCTCATGCTCCACTATCCATGATTCCTTCTCCTCATTCCATCAAGGTATATGTAGGAGAGCTCTTTCTTTTAAGGACATTTCTGGCAGCATGATATGATTTGAAATGAGATATGATGCTATTTTCCAGTGCTGGCATTGGCTTTTACCTTCATCATCATCTTCAGCTGAAGGTCAGTTTCAAGGGAAGATAGATTCAATATACATCTTGGGTCTGTTCTGAAACTACAAACATAGGAGGAAAATTCCACTCTTGTTTGAAGAAAAGGATGAAATTTTCTAAATATATCAGATTTTACAATGGAAATAACCATATGTCTTGGAGATATGGTGCACAATCATTGCATATTCAGTTGATTTTTGGCGTGATATTGGGAAATTGGAATGAATCACTTAATTTTCATGTCAGAGAGTAGATCCTGCACATCTCTAAACTTAAGCACATATAACAAACTTTTTAAAATTTTTTTTTTTACCAAGTCAGTTTAATATTACTTTATTTTTAGACCCACATCTGCAGTACATATTCATGTATAGGTTGAGTCTTACTGCACACAACATAGACCTGTCGCGTAATGTGCTGGCAGATCAGTGTTTTTTTATTCTACTGATCACTCCTAAAAAATTGTATAGACCCTGATCTGC
This sequence comes from Megalonaias nervosa, assembly GCA_016617855.1. NCBI lineage: Eukaryota > Metazoa > Mollusca > Bivalvia > Unionida > Unionidae > Megalonaias > Megalonaias nervosa. The sequence continues at coordinate 115,495 of JAECUM010000301.1, read as the reverse complement.
CAACAGATTACGTGATGGCAGATTTGGGTCTGCACAGCTTGCTTTTGGACTCGACTTACAAGTGAGTACATATGGTATTTGAGATAATTATATGACTAAAAACCTTTATATACTCTGTACAGAGTTGCACAACCTTTTGGGTTTTTTTTCTTCACATGTTGTTTTTCATTAGATATTTTTGATTTGAATAATATATCAGATCCTGTTTTAAGGCATATGTAGAGAAAAGAAGACAATGCTTTCTCTGCATTTTATGATCCGTTTGTTAAGTGCATTGTTTTTTGTTGGTTTTTTTACAGAGCCAGAGAGCATAGAGCTACATATTGATGGCACAACAGACAAGTGTAGTCTTGGAGAAGATATCAATTTTGTGTTTACAGGATTTTCTGTTTATGGAAAGGTCACCAGCAAAGGTCAGAGCACAGGCCCTGCTGGAGTCACTCTCACCTTGTCAAAGATTGGGTCGTCAGAGATACTGCAGACTACCATTGCTTCTGAAGATGGGAGGTACGACAGTGTAAAAAATAAATGCTAATTGCGGCAAACATGGAAATTTGCTTTGATCCAGTGCATTTCTGCATACTTGCCACCATGCCTTAAGTTTTTTCTTGCTATGCATTAATTTGTTGCCACCATGCTTTAATTTTCCAAAAGGTTTGAAAAATGTATTTTAAAAAATTCAATATCTTGTAGGCCAGATCATGGTATTCTTTGATTACTTGCAGATTACCTAACTTTATCACTTCTGGAAAGATTGCTAATATTAATATAGTCCTAAGCTGTTTTTGGATTAGAAAAATTGGCTCCAACATGATCCACAGTCTAGCTTTGTACAGTGGTCCCCCTCATGAGCAGCCCCCTTGACCAGCGGCCACCCACTTGCTATGGCCAGAATCCCTTGGCACTGATGAGTTTCTGTTCAAAATTACCCCTCAAAAAAAGCCACCCCTCTAACTCAACCAGCGGCCAGCATATTAGTGCAAAAATGTAAAATTTACCCCTCACAAGTGGCCATATTTTATGTGTCCAGAACCACTAATTCATCCTGTAAGGTAATCTGATTATCTTTACGGATGTCTGTTTCTTGATGTCAGGTTTTTGTTATTAACTTACTGAAAGAAGTGTTGGCTAAAAGTACATGTACTTCTAAGGTTAATATTATATCATTAATGCTGATGTTTACAGGAAATGGGGTCATTTAATTGCAAGTCGGTAAAAATGCTTAATAAACTACCACTTAATTATTTAATTTTATTTTCTAAAAGTTTTCTGTAAAATTGCAGTCAAAAAGACTTCTTGTATACTTAACTTTGAAACAACCCCTACAACATGTTCATTGGAGCAAATGCACAAGTGACTTCAAACCATACTCTTTGTCCTGATTTCATTGTTCCTGATTAAACATTACTGTAACTATTCATAGACAACACACTGAAGCATTAAAATTGATATATAACTAAACTGGATCTTTTTTTTTCCAACTGAACACAATCAAAAACACATATTGAGCCATGTGAGTGCATCTGTTTTTAGTAAGAGGGATTTTCTTAATATAACTGCTCACTTTCTAGCTTCGTTACAAAAATTCATTGATATGATTGCATATTTATGGTTTTATTATTTGCCCCATACTGGTAGTAATGACATGGATTGGTTAAATAGTGTTTACTTCACTATTATATATAATTTTCATATTTTCAGGAAAATGAATTTTGTCAGAAAACAACCGTGATCTTACAGCATTTTTTAAAATTCCACAACATAGCATTGTCCCATGTTTCTGACCTACATGGTTAAATATTTTGGCTAAATCTTCTATTACATAATATTTAAACTTTGTTTTCATTAAATTATATATTTTCCTGAATCTATTTGCCCAATTACTTACAAACACAGACATACTAATGAAGTGGTATATCATAGACACAGTGATGTCCGCAATTACAGGTTCACTTACGGTTTCAAACTGAATTTAAAAAGAAAATAACAAACATGTTTTTTAAAAAGAAATAAATTAGAAAATGCTTTTCACCAATTATATTTTATAAAAACAAATTACTATTTACATATTGATGTTTAAACTTCAAAACAGAATTTGGTATATTTGCATCATAGTACAGTAGGCCCAACTTCATGAAATCGAGCAGTGATATCTTGCTCTGGAAAGGGTTAATTGTCAGTTAGCTATTAAAACACATCTGTGAATTTGCAAGAGTTTGTTTGTCTGTGTAGGCTAATTGGTATGAACACTGCATAAATACATTTAGCCATGGGTTTCAACACTGCAAGAAATTCCTGGCTACAGTGAGGGGGCATCTCAAAAGTCATAAGCTACAGCCAGTCATTTTACATCAGAAAAATCTGAGGGTGAAGTCATTTTCGCTTTCCTAACAGAAGAAGGTGAAGTTTTCATTTTTCAGGTGACTTAATTGCCCACTTTGCCTGGTAGTGTGACCCCTGGTCTTCACATAAAGGGATGATTAATCCGTTGTTTTCATGTGACGTTGCAGAAGATGTGTATGCATAGATCCGCCATTTTGAGTCTCAAGCCATTGACAACGAGCATAACAACAAGCATGTTTTCCATAATGCCGATTTGTGGTATTGTTGGGTGTTCAACTGCAAATGTGTACAAAAAGTTGTAAGCTTCTTTAAAGTACCGAAAGTTTTGACTGATCAGGGTGAAGAAACAATGAAATTATCGTATGAAAGACATCGTTAAGGAAAGCAGCTATCAGCAGAAAGGATACTGAAACTGAAGAGAGATGTGAACGAATGCTTGTTTGCTCTAAACATTTCGTCGGAGGTATGTTAAAATTAATTTTTCAGCTGCGTTATAACATATGTTTAGCTTGATTTTTTACAGACATTTTAATCCAAGCTATAATACTAACTGATAATCTTGGTTTACAAGTCCCCGTGCAAGCAGCAGTGACCAGACGTTTTGGATAAAAAAAATTACATGACAATGTTATATTTTTGATTAAGAGTATCAGGATTATATATTGACAGTTCTAGTCATTTTCTGTTGACTTATGATGACCTTTTTCTTGACTTGCATAATATGTTATTTAATTCTTTTGCATAAAGTCACTATCTCAGTTGCTTTTCATTTCTTTTTACAGGTATTAAAGCTTATTTGCCTGACAGAACAAGTCCATCATGGTTGCCAACTCTAGATCTTGGTTACACAGAAATGACTTCACCTGCAGTAGGAGCAGCTCATGAGAGATTTAATCAGGCCAGCCAGCAGAAACACAAAAGAAAGATTTCAGATGCAGTGTCATCTTAATTAAAGTGCCATAACAGTGTATCTACATTAATTCAGTTAATTTCTTGGTGAATGAGAATATATATTCAAAATATGAATGTAAAAAATCCAATTGAAAAATTTTCAGTAATATCTGCATGAGAGCCTAAAGAATATCACATTCGCACCTGTCTACAATAATAACCGAATGCAACCGCCAACCACTTCCGGTATTTAGTGAAAACAAAGCGTGATGTCACATTTTGAACACTTGTTGTAAACAAAGGCCGAGTTGGTGATGTTATATTATGGAAAAGTCTTCAGAAACTCCACACGAAAGCTGCGATTCTGAAGGAGGTGAATTGTCACTGTCCTGCGGGTCTTTGCCATTCGAAGATGGGGAGGTGATAAGCTCAGAAGATTCTGATAATGGTGGAGAAGCGGCTGCTGGTGTAGAGACAAGATAGATTGACGGACAGTTCATGGTAATTGTTTTCTGAATATGTCTACGGCCTAAGTTATGATAAATATATGTATCCGACGATATTTACAGTACTGTTCAATATTCTCCTGTTCGTTTACAAATGGATTTTTTTCTCACCTGTAATAAAGGATGGCCAAATGTATTGTATTTATAGGTAGAGATGTAGTTATACATTGATAAGTAAAAGGTACATCGGATCACAGTTGTAGGCTTCGAAAACATGTCAACACATTGATACTTCAGATTCCTAGGAGAGGAGGTCCTCTTTTGCACAACTGTTGAAATAGGCAGGATATTACCCTCATGACATTAAAATTGAATTCATATTTTCTACTCTGTATTATAAGTTAAAATTGCAGATTTCCCATATGTATGCTAATAGTTGATTTTTATAAACTATCAAATAAACCCTTTTTTGTGTGGTAAGCATCCACTTGCAACTTCTATTTTCTTTCATATCTAATTTAATTTTACAATGCTGTACTAAATGTTTTACCTGTTCCTGACTTTAGTCAATTTGTCTTATTGTACTGTGCTATTGATATGTTCATAAATATGAGATTAAATTTGACAAGCACAGCACTATGCATTAAAGAAGAAAACTCTGTTTTAGGTGTAATTGTGGACATTGTTTGGTAATGCCCACAGCAAGAGAATGTGTATGTTGTTGTGATATAGAGATGGTCACAAGTGTCCGCAATGAATACCAGGGGATACAATGTATAACACACCTTCCAGGGTTCAATCCAGTTTGTCTAGACATCCATGTTTTAAAAGCTGCATATGACCAATATAGACAACAATTTGGAGAACATCTAGAACAAAGAAATGAGTAAGTAAGATGTCTGAATAATCTTCCATATTCTTTTGTTTTCATAAATTTTGTTTTCATGATCTGTGCATGACACGATAATATTGGGGTTATTAATACAGCAAATAAATAAACCACTTTTTCCAGTCATTTTATGATACCTTCGTGGATTGAACCCCTGTTTTGGAGGCCTAAACTATCTAACCTTTATACCACAGTGATACTGATAAATCATGCCAAAAAAACAACACACATACATTTACAAATATTGTTTTATTTCACTTTTTGTGTCAGAAAATAAAATGGTTATATATATATATATAGAGAGAGAGAGAGAGAGAGAGAGAGATTATATTTGGAATCATTTAACTTTATTGATATCATAAAAAATAATGATAAATTACACTGGGACGTTACTAACACTATCTACTAAAACTTCAGATTTCCTAAAATTTGATATGATGCATAAAGCATATTTTCTTTCAACTTAATTTTCAATTATTATTTCAGAAGACATCGGCATACAGCACATAGACAATTTTGCTCGGTGGTGTTGGCACTTCTTGGGCAAGGAAATGCGGGTCATCATTCCATCATCTGTTGTTCAGATGATCCACACTGCCTTTCCTGATCAAAACATGAACTACACTGGCTTTCATGAGGCTGACAGCGATTAAACCTGCTAAGAAGATTTTGATTAGCAATATCCTTGTCAGGCCTCTCATACAGACTGCACAATGGTGGTGGTACATCTACCAGAAGTTTTACTCCTTCATCATTCATGTGAGACACCTGTCCAATTCTGAATGCTGTTTTCATCAGACATTCAACATAATCTGCAAATTAAAGTAAATTTAATATGCATTATATTGTACAAGCCAAAAACTGCAACATTTTGTTGAAGTAAATATATGAATTAAAAATATTTGTCTTTAAAATTGTTTGCATATTTTTATTATTTTGCCACAGGCAAAATCATGACCTTTAAAATTAAAGGAGTGTCAACTTTAACAAATATTTTGCCTTTACTGTTTGAATTTAATAAAAAAGTAATATAGGTACTTGCTCTTGGTACAACAGTATTTATATCTCTAAGTGATATATTCCTTTCTGTTCATTAATTGCTAATGTATATTCTTACCATATGTTGAGTCAACAAGGATTTTCCTGACACTGTATTCTCCTTTCTTGTACTTTGGATACACTATTTTATATCTGGCTGTCCCATCCTCAGTGCATGCTTGCTCTCTTTGGCTGTTCTGTTTTCATTAAAATGCAATGCAACTAGCCAGAGCCTATTTCAAAGTAAATAAAGACGCAAAATATGTAATTCTAGATAATTTATTTTTATAGATACTTTATTTGCAAATATTTCAAAATGCTAAAAACTGTTATACTGTTTTACATTGCAGGATATCAAAAGATCAGATCTTGATTATCTATGATTTAATTTGAAGATGAATATGCTGGACTATAAATAAAACACTGAGAAACCTGAATCAGTATTTTTTTGTGTGCAATAATGTAAAATTTACCTTAAAAGCATTCCATGATAGGAGAAACCAATCATCTTTGGTGCAAAATAATTGATCATGGAGTGGTATCCCTATAGTGCTGAAGTTTGTTCTCCAGATTATAGCATTGGTACATCTTTTCTCATTTGTCTGCTGGTGAAAATCTCTGCAAGCTTTGTTTTATGCCATCTTGCATGCAAATTAAAGTGTGCACTAACAAAAATATATCAAAATTCAATAAATTACTAGACCAGTACAGTTAAGTCAAAGTCACATACCTAAATGACATGTACTTTTGTTTTCAAAAGATGCTTTTCCATACCAAATATCATTGATCAATAAAAATAGATATACTAATTGAACAAACTCGATGGAAATAAACAATTGTTGCCAAGAATACATTGAACCATTTTCTTTTACCTGGTTTCAACCACTTCTTTTGTCTCTCTCTCTTCCCTCCAAAGTACCATGTATATATGGACATAGTTTATGGTCATCCTACCATCCAGATAAGGCTTACTTCATGCTATTTCCAAATGGCTTTGATTTTCTGTTTTCAAAAAAAAATCATAACCAAAAGTGATTATCTGAAAGTATATAAGTACTTGTGCTTGTCATCTTCACTGCATGTCACATCGTTGATTTTGGTGCCTTAGTATAAGTCTGGCATTTCTTTAGACCGCTGTTTTATCTTTTTGTTGACTTGGCAACCAATGGATGCAGTCAGAGGCTTCACTTTATCAATTTCATATTCGTCTGACTGAAAAAGGTCAATTGCATGAGTTTTATTACTTTTGAATACTGTACTTTGTTTGGGCAAGTTATTTTAGCATTTAGAAATTTTAAAAAGATGAAATTATTCTGGGATAAAGAAAATAGTTTCCAAATTTCCTACGATGAATCAATAAAAGCCCCTATCCACCATAACAGAATGTGTTTGAAACATAAAAAATGTATCTTTAAATACCGACATGTTTTCCTTATGATAGCAAACCTATCCTTTTCAACAAACATTTAAGCTGTAGTTCATCCTTTAATTTATTTCTAGAAATCTGACATGCATTTTGTTAAAACGTTGTCAGAAATGTCACTCTCATAAAAGCATGTATATATATATATATATATATATATATATATATAATGGAGCTAAATTGTATGTACCTCTTTCATATTGTCAAATGAATTTTCTAATCCTTGATCCTGAGTTGTCTCACTGTTTGATTGTTGTGAACATTGTTCCTCATGTGCAGCAATAATCTAAAACAAAACGTACCTTATTAGAGAACATTTATCAGTCACTTATACTGAAAGCTATTCAGTGACTTCCTAAAAATAATTACAGTCATGATACAACTGAAAAATTGTTGAACACGACAACACCACCACCATCCAAAAAATCATAACAATATCGTAAAATTTCTACTACATTTTGTTTTGTAGAGATTTTTATTAATTGGCGATGGGAATAAACTTCATCATGTTTGTAAATATCTATATGTAACCTGATTCACACATTAGTCTGACAATGAAATTTATATGTAGGCCTTCTAAATCTACCAGCAGAAAGATTTTTCTATTCACATGGTCAAACAAAGTTGAAGGCAACATGACATTTTTGACAATATTTATCAAATGTTTATATCTCAGTACTTGATATATTAGATATCTACTGCATTTATTTTGGAAGCTATGAAGAAATATTCTACAGGGTACAAATGGAAATGATGCGGTGACCGATCTGTATCATAGATATAATAATATGGTACTTGTCATTAAAAACTCACCCTTGCTGCTTCTCTCTTTGAATAGCCCCTTCTTATTCTCTTTGACAGTGGCACTTGACAAGTTACTTCCTCTGATGGTGACAACATTTCAAGCCTACACAATTAATGCTTTGGTGTTGAAGGTTCTGATACATTTGCAGTTACCTTGGCTTGGTTGTCAGTTTTCTTCACACAGTGGATAGAAGGGACATCATCGTCATTGAGTTTGACTTTCTTTGGTGCCCTACCCATATGCTCAACCTCAAATCTATACCTAAATGGGAAGCATTCTGGTGTGAAATGAAAGGAGCAGAGGGCAGAAAACTCAATCGGACCATCCCAGTTTGGTCTTTTGATTTTTACAAAATCTGTCCACCTACGACGAAGTGCTTGGTCTTTCGGGAAGGAATGCATGGAAAACCCATCAGCATTTGTATTCCCACAGTTTGCTGCAACACACCTGACCCCACTGCCCTTGCTTGTACCTCCACGATCTCCTCTTGACATGATTGTGTTGATAAAACTTTTCAAACAAACTAATATGAACTGAACTCGTGCTTTGTTTATGTTTCGATAGAAACGGAAGTAAGGTGTGTGTTCAAAATATGACATCAGGTGATCTACACACTCTGGAAATTACCGAGCGATAAAATTGGTCAGATGTGTATTAATTTCGAAAACACACCTGAGCGTATTTCTCAGTTGTTATAGTGAATTTTTCCATCGGGTTTTTTATACCACTTCCAAATTTCATTTTGTATTCAAATATTATGGAATTTTATTTACTTAATCTACACTGGTATGGCACTTTAACATTGAAAAAGAGGTGCATAGAATTTGGGGGCAGTAATGCCAATGGCATATCAGAATATGCTGAGAATACAGATAAACAGAATGACAGTGTATGTAATGATCATAAAGTAATGGAACATGCGTCATTTCAACCTGCATATTAAGATGAAGAAATATCAAAGGCAGTGGGCATCCAAACTGACTTGACAGTCAAAGCAATCAAACAACTAGAAGATGATAACAAGTCCAGACTCATCGAAGCCAAAGAAAATGAACAGTTTGATTTTAAAGGACTGTACAACCTTCTATCTTACATTGACAATTCTGAACAAGTAGCATTTTACACGGGATTGCCCAATTATGGTGTATTAAAACTAGTTTTTAATTTAATAGAGGGACATATGAGTAACAACAGTAAGAGTCTGTCAAAAGAAAATGAATTTCTATTGTGTCTTGCGAAACTTTGAATGAATTATCTTTTCCAAGACATAGCCAATCATTTTACTGTTTCTTCACCTACTGTGCAAAGAAGTTTTCACAATACTCTGGATGTACTCTACATTAGACTAGGCTTTCTAGTGCAATGGCCAAATCGAGAACACCTGAGGGAAACAATGCCTATGTGTTTCAGAAAAGAGTTTGGCGAGAAAGTTGTTGTTGTGCTAGACTGTTTTGAATTATTTATAGAGAAGCCAAGCGGTGCTCTGAACAAAGTGTACACATATTCCAATTACAAACATAACCAGACTGCGAAAAATCTAATAGGTATTGCCCCTCAAGGTGTTATATTTATTTCCGGTGGATGGGGAGGTAGAACCTCTGACAAGTATATAACAGAAAAATCAGGAGTTCTCAACAATCTATTACCAGGTGACATAGTGATGGTTGACAGAGGCTTCAACATAGAAGATGATGTGCGCTTTTATCAAGCTGAATTAGCTATCCCTACCTTCACACGAGGAAAAGCACAGAATAAACATAAACAGAATGACGGTACATGTAATGGTCAAAAAGTAATGGAACATGCGTCATTTCAGCCTGCATATCATGAAGAAGAAATATCAAAGGCAATGGGCATCTAAACTGACTTGACAGTCGAAGCAATCAAACAACTAGAAGATGATAACAAGTCCAGACTTACTGAAGGCAAAGAACATGAACAGTTTGATTTTAAAGGACTATACAACCTTCTATCTTACGTTGACAATTATAAACAAAAATCATTTTACACGGGATTGCCCAATTATGGTGTACTTAATCTAGTCTTTAATTTAACAGAGGGGCATACGAGTAACAGCAGTAACAGTCTGTCAAAAGAAAATGAATTTCTATGATGTCTTGTGAAACTTCGAATGAATCATCTTTCCCAAGACATAGCCAATCATTTGATCGTTTCTTTACCTACTGTGCAAAGAAGTTTTCACGATACTCTGAATATACTCTACATTAGACTAGGCTTCCTAGAGCAATGGCCAAATCGAGAACACTGGAGGGGAACAATGCCTCTGTGTTTCAGAAAAGAGCTTGGCGAGAAAGTTTTTGTTGTGCTAGACTGTTTTGAATTCTTTACAGAGAAGCCAAGCGGTGCTTTGAACAATGTGTACACATATTCCAATTACAAACATAAGCAGACTGTGAAATATCTAATAGGCATTGCCCCTCAAGGTGTTGTTACATTTATTTCTGATGAATCGGGAGGTAGAACGTCTGACAAGTATATAACAGAAAAATCAGGAGTTCTCAACAATCTATTACCAAGTGACATAGTGATGATTGACAGAGGCTTCAACATAGAAGATGATGTGCGCTTTTATCAAGCTGAATTAGCTATCCCTACCTTCACACGAGGAAAAGCACAGTTACATCCACTAGAAGTTGAGAAAACTAGAAAAATTGCATCAGTTCGAATTCATGTGGAATGTGTTATTGGTCTCGTGTTGCGAAAATTCAGAATTTTTGAGGGCATCATCCCCATTGAATTTATAAAGTTGAAACATAGAGAGTGTTCCAACTATTGACAAGATTGTTAAAGTGGCTTGCTGTTTAACAAATATGTGTCCTTCATTTGTTCCTTTGAGTGAAAGAGTGCAAAGTTTATTGAGCACACCATTATGTGTACATAGAATGTTATTGTCACACATATGTAACATGTAAATTTGCAAATAAAGTGTACCATACTAATACTAGTTCTATTCCATTTATGTTTATAATTTGCTGAATGTCAAAATAGTCATGGGAAGTAAGTGTAACAAGAAATCTACAGGCGCAATTCATTGTTTGAGGATATATTTCATTAACTTGTTTCCTAAGATTTCTTTATCATATTTCAAAGATACAACAGAGACATGATTTCACATATTATTGACTTATTGATTTGTGAATAATGTAACAAATGATAATGTACAATATTGGTCAATTTCTAATCTACATAACACTGCTTATCAGATATTTGGCATCATCAACATTACAAACTACTATTTCCATTATAATATATACAATATATTAGCACTTTAAAAAGCATAACATGGTGGGCACTGGCAAATATATTCATCATTTGCACTAGCCACGATACCATTTTCCTTTTGGCACATGTTTAAGTTTTATACAACTGGTATGAAACCATACCTTTTGGCAATTTTCACTTTCACACATTATCATCTTTCTTCCATCATCATCTCTATCACAAATGCAGTACTTTTCTGTCACTCTGAGTGGAGATAGTTTTGTTTTCTTCACCAGTAACTGCATTTGGGCTAAGGACTTGTCTCTGTGAAAAATATTTACATAGGAGTTCAGGCATTACACATTTGGAGAGAAACTCCAAAGCTTTAGAAGACATTGTTTGTCACAGTTCATTGTCTGTATAAACACGTTCATAGTGGTAGTCATGAGGACACCATACATAAAAGTCACAATACTGTGGGCCTGACAAAAACATTTGCATTTGCATCTGGTAGTAATATATGAGTTTACAATCGATTGTTAACCGGTTGTTTATCAATTTCAACCACGGAACATCTAGGATAGGTTTATCTTTCATGCTGTAGGGGCATTTAATCTCCAGACAGCCATCCTCACAACATGCACAAGAAATCATGCCATCTGGACTTGCCCCAAACTGGGGGTATCTTTCATTGATAATCAAACCACTGTTTACAAGCTTATAATTGACATGTTTACTCTTAACTAATGCTGAGTATTCTATCTTTGCTGTTATTTCATGTTTAGTTCCCCAGGCTGTTGCAGCACTATAGAAGGGCATCTTATTCCCATAAGATGCACAAATTGTTTTCAGTACTGTCAGAGATGGCTGTGAAATGCTAGTGTAGCATACACAATAAAAATTGGAAGCTGTTATTCTTCCTGTACGATAACTGTGCCAGAAGAGACTATTTGATTGGACCCTTGTCTCCTTCTCAAGATAAGATGCTTCTTCCTTGGAAACAGATATGTCTATAGCACTACACTTCTCTAACACCTGCTCGTATGATGAATCTGAACAACTTGTATCCTTACTATATAAGCATACCTGACTCAAGTCAATTAGCCACTCTGCAAAAAACGACTTGGGTTTGAAGTTCTCTGAGAACTTGCCCTTGCCTCTTAATGATAGAATGGCAGCCTTTGGCACATTTTGATGAAGTTCATCCCAAAATAGATTCTCCTGATTTGCTGTAGGCGATGGTATATCTAATGCTGCTTGTTTATCAGAAACAATGTGCACAGATTCATTATTTGAAAGTTGTCACTTTTTTACTACAGACTGTAAGTCCATATCTTTAAGTCGTTTATATGGTGTCTCAAATTTAGCTGAAGTAGGAAACATCCAGTATGCAGGTACATCAGTCACTGTAGCTTCCTTGCATATTCTCGCACCTGTCTCCAAGGCAAACAAAAGTGCGTCAGCAGGAGTACAACATTCCCCCACTCCTGCCATCAGTGGCGTAGCGAGGGTACTTAGCGCCAGGGGACAAAACATAAACTTGGCGCCCCCTTACTTAGCGCCCGGGGACAGAACATAAACTTGTCGCCCCCTTCGAGTGCATCTGAGATAACGAATAGTTGTATTCCCCCCCCCCCCGCCCTCCCCAAGCTACGCCACTGCCTGCCATGCATGTGCAATGTGCTGATTCCACACTCTCATCTGTGGCAACAATAACCCATGGCTCTAGAGGTTTCTCTCTGACTCTCATTGAGTGGGTCACCTAGAATTTAGAAGGAAGGAAACATTACAACATATAATATATAATGTTCAATATTGCGTCTGTACTTTAGCTATTTGTACATGTCGAATGTTTCCATAGATGTACATGAGGAATGTTTACATGTACTATCAATTAACCCCATTATTAAACGTGTGGTTACAGCAAATTCACAAAGGGATGAATGGTTCAAATAAAATTGAAAATCCTATTGTTATTTTAACTGATTTTAACTCTATAAATCTGTCATCACAAACAAGCTACTGCAGTAATAAAATGGAGTTAACTGAAGTTACGTTATGAAAAGAGAGAAAAAAAACCGGAAGTGTAAGTACCTTTGCTCTCAACAAATGAACCCCATTAATTTCCTTGTGCAGTATTTCTTGGATCCAGCCATCTTGGAAAAGCTTGTATGCATCAAGAGACTTGTAGTTCTTCAACTGATCCTTGGTGTATGCTGATTGTTGAAAAATCAGAAAATGAACATCTACATAGCTGACCTCAGGCCATTTCGTCCGATGGTCACTAAAAGCTTCAGTAGGCAGTTTATATGGATCAATCTGTATTTTAGCAGTTTTCCGGATGTATCTCTCATGAACATCACCCACAAGTGAATTGAGATAATTAGTATGGATCATAGCTTTTCTTGTTGTCTTCTCCATCATAACTATCAAGGTCAACTATCGATTTGTTGGGCGCTCAAAATGGCAGCGTTTGTTTAATCACGTTGCATTTTGGGAAATTGTGTACCTTAGTGTGACGTCAGTGAAAACAACCCATATTTTAGAAAAAGTAAAAGTTATTTGGCTTGATGACAGTGGGGTGAGTTCAAGAGTTCTTGCTGAAAATTGTTATGTTGGGAAGATTAAATGTACAACATCATAAGAGATAAACAAATTATTCTGCAGCAGTGGGAAAATGCAGTAAATGGAAAGAGAATTATTTTAAATGCCAAGCAGTATTTCTACCAAGATTTAAATGATATTTTTTAATGGTTTTGCAATGCTCATGCCAACAATACACCACTAGCATTTCATGCTTAGGAATAAGAACTATTAATTTATGTTAACTTGAAACACATCTGTTCTTAAGACAAGAAGAACCTTCTAATAATTAATGCAACTTTTAAATTAAGATATTAGATGCTTTGAAGTTGTATGTAGCTTTCTTACTATGTACACATGCATATACATACACATATTTCTCACAAATAGTCCCTCTATACAACCACTTTCCCAGTGCGGAAGGGGTGGCCATGTAAGAGCGGACTACTATATACATTTCTTTAATCCTAACCATATTTAAAAATACCAGCATGATTAAGCATTGATGTGCACTGAGCTAGTGACCCACTATAGTAAGCACTTAGCTTATGGAGCAGAAATGTGTTAATTAGAAAATTTTATTCCAGTAGACATGATTGTAGAAATTTAATGGTCAACTTCTAGCTCAAAATTCTAGTATAAGGAGTGGAGAAAACTAGGTCATGTGTCGAATTGAAGTTGTGAAAATTCAAGTTTCTGTTGTGTTCCAGACATTGTCTTGTGTTACAATTCTATTGTCTTAAACTAAGTAACAGAAAAGAGTGAAAACCAACAAGTTTTGTAAAATACAACAAATAATTATTTGCCAAGAAATACAAATTATAAATTTAAAGATAACTTATAGTATTGTGAATTAAATCCCAGAAAGTCCTATCAAAAGTCCGAAGCATAGAGTCATGAAGTGTTTTCCCACTGCTACAGTCCTTATATGTTAGGATGTTGTTGGAGTCCTTCCAACATAAAATTTTTCAGGAAGAACTCTTGAACCCTCCCCATTGTCATTGAGTTGAATAACTGTTTTCTAAAGTAATAATTTTCCCTTTACGTGATGATGTGTTAATGTTTTGCGATAATTTAATGTTGCTGTACAGTACTGCAGTATAATCATACAGACTAAGCTTTTGTAGAGTAGGCGAAATGCCTTGTTCATAAGGATGTGATACATGTACTGTCACATGATTTTTGGTACCCTGTTTTGTTCAAGGGTAATTTCTCCTCTTGTGTGAATCCACAGATGCTGTATTTAGCCTATGTTGACCATGTTATGATCTTGGCAATTACCTCTGATCATAGTCATCAAAGAGAAGAACTCAACAGCTGTGTGAAACCCAAAACTAAATCACAACATTGTTGAGCAAATTTTCTATAAATGTCAGCATTTATAGGTATTAATATAATATTAACTGTATTAGTAATTGTTATAGGTATTAATATAATATTAACTGTATTAGTAATTGTTATAGGTATTTATATAATATTAACTGTATTAGTAATTGTTATAAATTGTACTTTAGCCATCATTTCTTTCAGTAACAAAAGTCTGTCATTGGGGAAACAGACATCGCTAGAGATAATCGGATTACATGACTTACTATATGAATTAAATATCGGTTCTGGACATATTAGATAAAATGTGGCAACTTGTGCTGGGTAAATTTGACGTTTTTTTGGCCAAAATGCTGGTTGTATGCTTTTATCAGAGGATTTGCTGTCCATGAAGAGTACTTTTGTAGACAAACTTGTCAGTGCCAAGAAAACTGGCCATGTGGCCAATTGTGTGTGTGTGTGTGTGTGGGAGGGGCACATATAAGAGGGACATCGATGTAGTATTTTCATGAGGTCACACTGGTCCTCTGGAAAATCACCCCACTAGCCCTGCATCTGAATATTCTATCAGACTTGTTATTCACATACATTGATTGTGTTCTTTCAGTTACAAGTTTTCCCAAGTTATGCCAGGAGAGTATGTGGTCAGGGCAGCACGGGATTCATATAGATTTGAAAAGGTAAATACTAAATAACAATAAGAAGAATAAGAATAATATTAATCATGGTCAATAAAGCACAAGATTCTAATTCAATAGAGTTGAAATTGTAAATACTTGTAAATAATAATAATAGTAATGGTTATTTCATTTGATAAGAATGTACTGTATATATTCATGTGTATGTAGAGTGAGACTACCAACTGCTCTGACACAGATCTGCCATTTCATAATGCAGATCTGGGTGTATGCAGTTTGTTAGAAGTAATCTGTTGAACAAATATCATATGCCCTGATCTACTGGCTCATTATGCGATGACCGATCAGAGCCTGTGTTGTTTGCAGTTGGACTTGTAAGTGAATATATATGGTATGCTATTCATTTTACCTCATGATGATAACTTGATTGAAAGTGAACAGAGTACACATGTGTGACAAATGTTTGTCTAATTTTCAAACAATAGCTTTCAATGCTAATTCACATATTTTGAAGATGTTATGGAAATTATGCTATGTATTAAATTTTTACCAATTCCAGTGGTAATGCCAGTTAAAAAAAATTTAAGATTCTTTCAAGCAATAACACTTTCACTCTCAATGAAAAATTGTACAAAAATGTTTGGTATTGAGATCTTGGGGAATTAACTGTTCAGAACTTATTGGTCTTTATTTTCAAGCACATCATCAGCTGGAACTTTCAATATAAACAAAATTCATTTGTTTAAATTTCTTTCCTTACAAAATATGAGTGAATGTTGGCAAATATCACATAAATGTCAGATGATAAACATTTTTAAAAGTACATTTTATTAATTAATATAGAATTGTATAGATGTTTTGGGAAATTGGACCAGTGTTTGACACATAAGGTTTGACTCTATCTGTGTGTAACATCACTCAGCAGCTCTTGGTCTAAACTGTTAACAAGTATTTTACTATCTTATATACAGCAAATAAGGCATTTATTAATTTCAATTGAACAACAATGCCTTTTGCTTGGGACAGAGCTTCTAGTGTCACAAAAATTATCTTTGGTCTAAGGACCACCATTTCCTAAGAATTCTTAAGAATTGTGTTCAGATGAAGTAGTTATAAATGGTCTTTTCCAAGAGGCTTCACAGAAATATTTTATAAGGAGAGCAACTCAGTTATTTCACAGCATTTTTAGTTATTACTTAACAATAGCATAATTTGAAGAAAATACAGCTTCAGGGTATATTTTTTTAATGAGTTTTATATATTAATTTGATTAACTGTTTTGTGGTACAACAACACAAGTAGGTTATTTAGTGCTGTAGTACTTTAACCACTGAGCAACCACTGCTCTTGATCTTTAACCACTGAGCAACCACTGCTCTTGACCTTTAATCGCTGAGCAACCACTGCTATTGATCTTTAATCACTGAGCAACCACTGTTCTTGACCTTTAACCGCTGAGCAACCACTGCTCTTGATCTTTAATCACTGAGCAACCACTGCTCTTGATCTTTAACCACTGAGCAACCACTGCTATTGACCTTTAACCACTGAGCAACCACTTCTATTGACCTTTAACCACTGAGCAACCACTGCTCTTGATCTTTAACCACTGAGCAGCCACTGCTCTTGATCTTTAAATTTGTTAGGTCATATCTAACAAAGTCACTTTTATTTAAAAGATTCTTAAATTTCTATATAAAATTACAAATGAAACCTATAGCCAATATTTGAGCTGTCCCAGGCATGAAGGTCATAATGGGCTGATGACATAATAAACAGAATTATAAATGTTTTCGGAAAATGATAAATAGTGAGAACAAAATATGGAATAGAAGAAAAAAATAACTTTAAAAGTCATAAATAGAGCAAATACTTTACAGTGTGTGTTCTAAAAAACAGAAAGATAAATTAATATTTTTCACCATACATGCTTGTGATGTATATACTCGCTTAAAAGTTTAGTCCAACTGCACACTGCATGGACTCAGATCTGCCATCATATAATGCATTGACAGATCTGGGTCGATGCAGTTTGTTTGGAGTAATCAGTGATACAGTGAACTTGTACGTGAGTGTTTGCAGTGGCTCATTTGTATATCAGGAAACCTGCTTATCAATATTACTCTCTTCTAGGCTGAGGCAACTGTAAAGGTGGAGAATGACAACACAGATGTCGGCAGTAATGTTATTATTGCTGGTTACCCAGTGAAGGTAAGTTTTTCTTTAGCCTTTGGAGTATAGGCTAGATATAGGTGTCACGTTGTTGACTGAATTATCCTGATTGAATAGACATCAGAGTTATATTTTTGTATTTAGCTCAGTTTTCCTTAAAGTCATTATTATTGAATATCACAAGTGCACTGAATTCATTAACCTGGTTTGATGATTTTCTGGATGGATCCAAAATTCAGAAAAGAGGTGTGGGTGTGGTGCTAGTTCATGTATTAATGTAACCAGAGGACAAACTATAAGTGTGTAAGATTTACTTCAGGCTGGACACATTTATAAAATTCAGCTTGCCCTAAGTATATTTAAACTTAGCTCAGAATACGGCAACATAATAGCACAGCAGAAGTTTAAACATAATGCAAAATATATTATTTGATGTTTTCTTGAAATTCTTTTATATTTATTGTACAGATGAACGTCTTTTTTTGCACATAAAAGCTTTTTCCAATGAATAAAGATGTAAATAACGAAATATCTAGGGGGCATTCACCAGTTATTATATACTTTTGAGAGAGTGACATACGTAAGGTGAAGTTGTTTGCATCTAAAACATGCTCATTGGAGAGAATGTTGGCATAACTCTATGCTACTTTAATGTATTGTGGCTTACATTTCTTTAGGATATTGTACTTGTGGAAATTGTACATGATCTAAGCACACAGTAGACCAAAATGGTTGTTCCCATGTGCTTGAAAGATTATTCTGAATTGGTCAAAAGTACACTAACTTTGGCAGTTGTTAAAGTAGGGATAACAAATTTTACCAAAGTATGCAATATGCATGAATTACAAAATATCTGAAAAGTAATGGTAAATGTTGGTAGATATATAGGTGATTAAAGGGTTTGAATTGATAAATACAGAACAGAAGGAACAAGCAAAGACAGCAAAGAGAGATAGCTAATAGACTAATTGACCATATCGACAAAAATGAAAATTTTGCTTCAAAATGAGTGCATTTTTTTGGTAATTTTTTATTTTTTATTTACATATCTAAATGATTTGAGAACACTTATTTTCATCCATGTAATTATTTGATCTTCTGTAATTATGTAAAACTAGTTGATAAACACTGTTTGTGGAATGTAGATGTTTCCTGTACATTGGTCACACTTTTACAGAAATCCGTATGGCAGATCATTAGAGGCAAGAGTCTTTTATCTCTAAACACACCTATAACAAAAATCTCAATTGTTATGTCATTAACAGTTACCATCTAGTCACCTTGAACTGGTGACATGCATCAGAACAATCTATGACATGCCGGCATTGGAGAGTTGGCAAGCTTGGCACATTTCATTGGATTATAAAGTTGGCCAGCATAATCACAGCGGAGAAGCCTACTCACCCAATGCTTGAGGTTAGGTTTGGATTTGAAAGTTGGCAAATCCTATATATCTACATAAATGTACCTAATAATAAAAAGAAATATAAATATTCTGTTTGTCACAAACTGCTTGAATAGTAAGTGTTCGCAAAAGTAACAGACAAGGCATTGTGTTATGACTCTATGGTCTTAAACTAAGTAACAGTAAAGAGTGAAAACCAACAAGTTTTGTATAATTGAACAAATAATTATTTGCGTAGAATAAATTCGGTGTTGTGAATTAAATCCCAAATAGTTCTAAAAGTTCTATCACAAGTCCAAATGAGTGAAGTTTCAATTAAATTCCAGTTGTGTTGCAAATAAGTTCCAATATTTAATGTGTTGATGTGCCTTTAGTCTAAAACATGCTACTGATGTGCCAGTGGCCTGGAATATATTGATGTGCTAACAGTCTTTTGACAAATCACAATAACTGACTAAGGTCAGTTACAAAATACAGACATAATATATAATCATTGGAAAAAGCAAACAAATAATACAAATTAAATATACATAACAAGTGTGAAATAAGAGAATTTATAGAACAATGCAATGTACTGTGGCAAATTTGATGAGTATAGCTTTCTAGAATATAAAAGCATCATAAAATTAACAAAAATCTATCTCACTTCCAATAGTTTGTGATTGGGCTTGCCAGTAGGAAAGCATCAAGGAAAATTGAGCTTGCCCATAATTTGAGCTTGTCTTGGGTGTGATACAGGTGGATCTGTCAAGCCCACTACTACTTTTACAGTCTGTCAGTGTAGTACAAGATGCACACTACATTAAAGTTTTCAAAAACCAAGGTTCTCAAGCAGAGAAAGTTAAACTCCAGAGGGTTTGGTTTTATTTGTAATTAAGGACACTGTATAAGTTAATGTCAGGATTATGCATTCTGGAACATCCCTGTTTAAAGAGTACTAGTATGAAGTATGTAACAGTGGCTTACTTGTTGGACGTGGGTTGGAGCATGGGATAGGATTTGGTATTAAGTTAGGGATCATACAGTGATGGAGCAGGTTTTTCACAGCATTCCATGGAATCCTTTCCCTTCTTAGCAAAGCGTTTTTTTTTTTATGCCTCATCTCGACTGTGGTAGGGCATACTGTGTTATGCTTGTCCATCCTTCTAACTCTCTTTCCATCCTTTATACCTCGGATAAGTTTTGCATTCAGGTCATTTTGCAGTCTGTATGATGGGTTGCCCATTAAGGTCAGTTTTCATGTACTGTGATCGCTTCTGTGGCCTAAGTGTTTAGATTGTCTGCCTCAGATGCGGGAGGTCACGGGTCATACAAAAGACATTTAAAAATGGTACTAGCACCGCCCTCACTTGGCACTCAGCATTAAGAGGTTAGTGTTAGGACTGGTCGGCCTGGTGTCAGGATAATGTGACTGGGTGAGACATGATGCCACATATCAGCGGCACGTTGTCTCATTGCAAATATCACTATAAACTGCCACACTGCAGACATCATTGCGATATGACTAAAAAATTGTTAAAGCTACGTTAAAATCCAGAGCACACACACACACATACAGGTACTGTGATGGGGTATCTGTTTGGGTAAGTTTACAGGCACTGTGATGGAATGTCAGTTTGGGTCAATTTACAGGCACTGATTTTGTGTCCATTTAGATCAGATAACAAGCACTGTGATGGGATGTCCATTTGAGTCATTTTACATGCACTGTGATGGGATGTCCATTTGGATCATTTTACACGCACTGTGATGGGGTGTCCATTTGGGTCGGTTTGCAGGCGTTGTGATTGGGTATCCATTTAGTTTACAGAGACTGTGGCACACGTATCTGATTTGTCATGTTTCTGAAAGATTTTTCTTCATAACAGTCAGCATTCCTTAGTTCCATTGAAACGTGCATGGTACCCAAGGAGGGTAGGTTTTGAAAACAATGTATGCCAGGGTACTCTGATTACTCAAAGAATTGATATGAAAATGATCCAAAAGTCTAAATTGTTTTCTGTGGGCAACTACTTAACATTTAAAGTGCCTTCCTTGGGTCTCAAACATGTTTACTGGAACATCCCTTACACCATCCAAGTTTGTTTCCAGCCATTTTATTGTCATAAGGAATCTACCTTTGTAAAGATCATCTCCTATCATTGACAAGCCAGCATGTTTAAATGACAAGAATGAGTCAGAAAGATAAATCTATGCTTCATATCTAATATTTTCATAGTTATTTTAAAATTATCTCCTTAAAGCTTTGTTCTAGAAACAAAATGTTTACAAGCTGTATAACTCACTTATAAGTCGAGTCCAACTGCAAACAACATAGACCTTGATGAGCCATTGCGTGATGCACTGGCAGATTAGGGTCTGTATTGTTAGTTCTGTCAGTTACTCAAACAAACTAAACAGACCCTGATCTTCCAGTGAAGAATGCAACATCTGATTGGGATCTGTGCAGTTTGCAGTTGGACTCAACTTATAAGTCAGTGTATATGGTTCTGTCCTTCAATACATTCATTGAATAAGTAAAATCCAAAGGAATGATAATGTCTGTGTATGTCTAGAACAGTTTTTAAAAGATGCCTAGAAATTGCTGTTTCAGTCAGAAGTTGAACAGTTTGTCATCAGGGCTGTTCCAGTAAAACATATACCCCTGGGGGGAAGGCACTTTTAATTCAACCAACCCACAACAGAAGCAGTTTAAAAAAATTAAGATCCACCTCAGATATGTTTTAATCGAAAAACACTGCCCACTACAGAAGCATATTTTTTTTACATAATTTCTGGCTGTGGGTTAGTGGGTGGTAGAAGCGATTTTAATATTGGGTTGGGGACAGAAGCAATTTAAATGACAGCTGGCTGGAGGTAATCTACTGAATTCTTATATATTCATTCATTATAATCAATCTTTTGTCCTTTTGTTTGTTTGTCTGTCAGCCATGTATGTCTCTGATACTGTGAAATCACAAATTTTCTTGGTGGCTTATTATTTGTAGATGTCATTGATCAGTCCCTTAATACCTACTAATTTAATGTCCACGAATATAGATTTTATATTAGGGATTTCTATTCTAATACAGAAATCATGAATTTGTATCCTTACTAAACTGTGTGTTTACTAAAGTGATCACTATGTTTTGCTATTTTTCTTTGTTCTCAGGCATGCTGCTTTTAATTAGAATAATAGTTAAATCTTGTATTGCTTTAAATGTGTGGTCAGATGCTATGATTCCCTTGTTATTATTTTTTTCAATAAATGTTTTGGTAAGCTTATAATACATGATTTGTCAGAAAAAATCATTAATGCCTGTGAAAGTGATGTCACATTATTTCTGCCTACTTTTTACACTATATCATTTCTTGTAAGAACACATATTTCAGTTACCGTCTTATTTTTATGCCTTGTTGCAAGACTAATATAAAGTTTTAAAAAAAAAGAAATATAGCAAGTCAAACATTTTTATATCATAAATTAAATTTTACAAAATGGATGAAAGTCAAGGAATCATTTTTTCCCAGAGTACTCGTAAAATCAATGTCATTGCAGTTAACTGTATTGTCAACAGCATCATCATCATCACTGATGGCCTAGCAGTAACATTCTGCACTTTTAATCCAGTTGTCACAGGTTCTATCTCCCACTTCTAGTCTTTCATATGAGGCTTATACCTATGGTCTGAGGGGCTTTCATGGCAGAGTATAAGATGCTTGTCTTGTGATACAGATCTGAGGGGCTTCCATGGCAGTGGTACAAGATGCTTGTCATGTGATTACTTGCCTCCAATGTGTAAATGAGAATGTTGCCAAGTTACTTGTGGAAGGTCAGTGGTTCTACATAAGTGGTGTTTGGTGTCTCAAAAGTACTTGGATTTTCTTAAGCAGTAAAACTGGCTGCCATATATAGATTCTCTTCATCTGAAAATAGTGTATAGGCCATAATGATCTACCAAAACCGGAGATCTCATATCTAAATGACTTCAGCTGTTGGAGATAAACATCAATCAACAGAGGCTCCATGTACCCTAGTGTACTAAGGTGCTTGCTTTTACAGATCACTTGCACATCTCTCAGAGTTTTTGTCACAGATCAACCAATTTGGGTTGGTGGTCTTTCAGGGTTCTTCCTCCACCTAATATACTGCTAACCCCTCCCCCAAAAAACCCAAACCAAACCAACCAACTAATGAACTGTGGCAACAGCAGCAAAAGTACTAGTCCATCATTTTTGCCACAGCTGTTTGAGTTTATAAATCTTGACTCCAGTAATTTTTGTAGACCTTTGAATATTGTCAATTATGCCTTTCTGACCATTACCTAAAAGTCATCATCATTTGGTATAAATGGATTTTTCGTGGTGAGCATATGGGATGGAGAAGTCTTGAGCAATTCTGCATCACATGCTGCCAAAGAGTTTACATTTTAGCTCACTTCAAGTTTCTCTAACAATGTCCATTGTTCCAACCAGAACTGTTATAACTTATTCAAGCTATATTCACTGATATCTGGAGATGTACATCTGTAATATATATTAGTAACAAAGTATGAGAATGTATCAGTGTGTTTCAGTGATGCATTTGAAATGAGCAACAACCAGAATCAACAAACCAAGAAATGAAATTATTCACATCTCTCAGGCAGAAGTACAGTGTATAATCATAATCTGCCAAAAGATTTTTCAATCTTTAAATTTGCCAAATTTTTTTCCAACCATACTGATTCAGAGGACATAATCACCAGAATGGACAGAAACAGACCAGAACAGATATAACCAAAAGGTTAAAATCGATTTGAGTAGCTAAATTCACGTGGTTTAGTTAACTGTACATCCTTTATTGTCTTCCCTTTGATGTAATTTCTTACTGAAGCTGAGAAAATAATGTTGCACACATCAAAAAAGAGGCACACTTCTATTCATTATTGTTGTTGTTATACTTCTCCATTCCAGCCTGTTCTTATGATCTTGTCCCCCCCCCACATACATGTGAAATCATGGATGACATGTAACAAGCTGCAGATGAATGATGATAAAACTGAAGCCATCCTGACTACAACACAAAGTCTTTCTCATTCACATCCTTTACCTCAGACAATAAATATCAGCAACACCAACATTAAATTCACAGTCAGCACTAAACCTCATGTCACTCTTGACAGTACTCTCTCATTGCATCAACATGTCATGAACATGTGCAAGGCTGCATATCTTGAGCTCAGACGAATTAGCTCCATTCGCAAGTATCTTTCAGTTGATGCCACTAAAACACTTGTGTGTTCCTTAGTACTTTCAAGACTGGACTATTGTAACTCAATTCTGTCTGGTTTGTCTCAATATCTACTTCAGAAACTTCAAAAAGTTAAAAATACAACTGCTCGGATCATCCTTAGAGTACCACAATCAGAGCACTCCTCTCCCCTGCTCTGTACCCTACACTGGCTATCCATACGATCCAGAATTAAACACAAAATTTGTTCTCTGTGCTACGTTTCACTGATGGGCTCCAGTCCAACATACCTATCTGACCTCACCCATGTGTATACACCTGCAAGATGCTTACGCTCCTCTTCTGACACTCGTATTCTCATTATTCCCACTATGAAGATGAAATCATATGGACAACGCTCTTTTGCATACCAGGACCCAGCAATGTGGAACAAATTGCCCACTGCACTTAGACACAAAGACACAGTGATCTCATTCAAGAGCGCTCTTAAAACTCACCTATTTCAACTGCAAGAACAGACTTAAAGACCTAATAATGTATCCTTGCCTTAAATATTTACAGCATATTTTCTGTTTCTACTTTTGTGGTGTTTGTTTTTATTTTTGTAATCCTCTTTTTTTTTTTTTTTTTTTTTCTAAGTGTTGTCAAATGTTGTAAAGGGCTTAGAGCTTCTAAAGATTAGGCGCTATACAAAGCCCTCATTATTATTATTATACTGTTTGTCATGTTTATGATATGTATCTAAATTTGTCACTTACTTTTCCTACTACTATACTAATTGTTTGTGAATATGCATATCAATGTGAAATGCAGTGAGGGAGACTAAAGCCAAGATAGAAAACCTCTACATTTCTGGATGTATTCTGCTTGGATTCCATGTTTCTGCACAAAACTCAAGAGTTCAAGACTCGCTGTACTAATTCAGTTACCATTGTAAACCTGTGCAAACACCATATTAAAATTCAGTAACTTAAAATTTTGAGTGCTCATGATCAAATTTGTATCAGTATAGATATATCTATGACGACAGCTTTTGTGAAAAGAAAACCATAACAGCTGCACCATTTTCTGGATCTACAAATTTGAAATGTGTGCTTTCAATACTACACCAAAGAGTCAGGTGCTATTTCAGTAATGAGTCTTCCAAACTCAGGTCCGTAGAGGGATGGAAATTATGTTAATAAAACAATGTCCCTGGCTTTTTTCAGTTACAAGTAGGACAAGCTCTCAAAAGATTCTTTTTACTAAAATCCTACTTTCATTATCAACCAATCAGGGCAGTCAAACCATGTATACTCTATTTTATCTTCACTGATTTATAGTATGGTTCTCGTTCTTTCATATCTGTAGTAATGTGAGTCCTTCAACAACTCTCAATGGTTGTATGCCTTTTCCAACCATGCTGACTGGACACACTGTAAGATAATGTTCAAATATCAGAAATACCATGGGATAACCAGAGACCAGTAAAATGGTCAAGTTATCTCCCCTGCAGGGATGCTGCTAGGATTTCAGGATTTAATCTAAGTTTTGTGTGTGTGTGATCTCCAGTGAGGAAGTGGTGGCAGGAGGAATAGCCATTGTTAAATATCTCTCTAACACTTAAATATGTCACTCTTTCTTACTGTTCCACTCTGTTAAGGCTCTACTGAAATCAAAATACTCAAAGAGATGTCATCTCTAGTTGTATAGTGATTATTACTGTGATGTCATTGGGCATGGTCACGTGGTTGTGGTGGGGTCTTGGTTGGGATGGCAGAAAGACCATAGGCTTGCTCCATATTTGACAGCTAATTACGATGTTGTCAGAAGAATTAAACTTTTTCTAACAATTCAGTTGGACTCAGATAATATACTTGATTCATAGTCAATGAACAGGTTCTAAAACTGATGTGTTTATTTTGGAGCCATGTTCCTCCATCACATTCAAGATCTAAATATACCAAAGGTGAAATTAGAACAGTATCATCCTAAATTACTATCATGGCAACTTTAAATGTTATTTAATGTGAGACTTTAATGCCAGAATTCATAGCTTCAGTAATTTTTGGGTTAAAAAATGAATTTCTTCTCAAACAACTCAATTTGGTGCAGATTACATTGTTTTTTAATGATACTGAGAATTCTTGATGTGTAAAAATTTCACAAGAAACGAACAACATCAGATCAGGAAATTAATACTACTTGGGAAAAACTGATAGGAATATGCAGAAATAATGATAGTATTATTTAAATGGAACATGTGGTTACAATATGAGTACTGGTTCTATAACTTTGCAAAATACATCTCGTACAACTATTCTGTTGTTTCTAACAACACTCTGTAATATGGTAATAATTTTTGCACACATGAAGTTGACCCACTTTTTACTTTAGTCCCTTGCTAATTAATAGTTTTAGATTTTACAACAAAACTAAGCACATTTTACCTTTTGACAATAATACATGTACATGATCACAAATATTTAGAGTGTAAGAAAATAGAAGTTACAATTTTATGAAAACTATTGGTACCAGTAAAACTAAAGGAGATGGTAAAAAAGAATCAGGATGAACAGATTAGTAGTGTAGTAAAGAATCCACATATCAGAATGACATAAAGTATTTTTTCATCAATTTCATCATTAGTTAATGACACTGCTTCAAAATGTTGTGTACCAGATAATAGTAATCCAATTTGTAATAAAGATACCAAATGATGGCTTGGAACTATGTGCCAAAAGGTCTGCAGAAAATGTCAACATCCTCAAAATATATATAGGAATAACCACACACAAACAGGACAGATTTTATCCATCTTGCTTTGAGTTTACACATTTCAGTAAGTTTCTTATGTTCAATGTCATTCAATTTTTGCACATTGAGAGCATGTACTTCATTTGGTAATACATCTGCATGATATGAAAGTTAGTCTCGTTATTCTTTTGTTGCCATATTGGTTCTGCCAACTAGAGATCTACACACACTTAATTATGTTGTATGGGGATTCTCTGATGATCCCTATGAGCATTAATCTGTTGATTGTTTCTGAATTTAATATGATCCTCTTCCTCTGTGTATGAATATTATTCTGTGCTAAGAACTCACTTTCATTGTCTGCTGTCTGAAAAGGCAAATGCATAACTAGCTTGAACAAGTTACTGTTCTTTATGGTTGTGCAATTTTCAACATCTCACACGTATGGCCCCATGGGTATTCTCTCTTGAAATCTCTGTTCCAAAAAGAAAAGTTTTCACTAACATGAACTCTGCCAAAGATTCACTTCCTTGAATCAGTGCTTTGCTGCCTCTTATGTCAGATTTTTTTCACTTCCATAATGCTGTATTAGGGTTTTAAGTCCAACATTCCCATAGTCTGCTTGTTCAGACATGGGTATCTTGAATAAATAACCGGCATCCTGTCCATCCAACGTGTACAACTTACATTCAACATCAATTTTGGGCTCAAAATAACACACTGGTATTTCCAGTGACATTTTCCCAATGTCCAACAGACTGATATACATGAAATTCATTGTCATCATAGCTATCACCAGCCAGTATTTGCTGACTGAAAACGTCTGACGACAAACCCTGCTGTGATTCAGCCATTTTGGTTTCCTGTGTGGCCCTTATTTGAAACAAGCATTTGTAAAGACTTCCATGATGAAAGTAAGGTTAAAACTACCATAAAATGCTTGTTCCAGGGCCCAATGAACCAATCAAATTTAGTTTAACAGCCATTCATGTCGAACCAAAGTATCCAGCTATTTTAACGTTTGCCTTCCTGAATCTGGATGTCACATCAAATGATGCGATATTGCTACTGGCAGCGCAAATTACATTGCGAAATGCACTTTTAAAGTTAAAAGTTGAATAAAAATTGAATACTGCGCAAAGCACGTTTTATATCTGCGACGTTGACATAATTTGCGGAACGCGTATCACTGTTTTAAAAGTACACGAATTCTTACAAATTAGGTGCACTCGCGTGTACTGGCATCATTTTCTGACCCAATGTTTTATTCACGTCAGATTGCTAGGAGGGGGTTAGATGCAATTTTAAATATATATTTGTTTTTTTTTTCTGACAACCCCACCAGCGATTTTTCATTTTGTTAACACAACCCACAACAGAAGTGATTTTCCTAATCAGCCTTTCACTGTCAGAATCAAAATAGTTTGAAACCCAACTGCCTACAGAAGTTTTTTTGAAGTTTCTTCCCCGGTGGGGGGGATACATATTTTACTGGAAGATCAAATTTACTTTGGACAGGAATTTGTCATTTTTTTTGTTGGGATGAGAATTTTCTGTTGTAATGTCTGACAATACAAGTTGACTATGCAAAGACTGGATTTTAAAGTGAGGGACATGAGGAGTGTGTGTGGCGTTGCAACTTGGTGTAAGAATAAAGTTGCGTCCTAACACCATAGATCAGTATCTTCCCATTGTCTGCCTCTCCATACTTTTTATTTGCCTGTTTTTGTCTGCACTATCAGGCAGAATTAGATTGTAGTTGGCAGTGGACATTCTTTATTTTCTAGAGAGAAGGGTATTACATGTATTCACTCCAGAGAAAGGGTCTCAGGGAAGCTTCCATTAAAAATGTCAATTTCATTATATTTTGAACATTTTAACAAACTTTTGTATATGCGAGCATAAATGAAAACATGCCAGAGAATAACCTAAAATATTTTTTGAGTTGTCACACCTTTTAATCATGGCCCTCATCTTAAAGGATCAACATGGGATGAAGCTGGGCCAGGATTTAAGAAAGCGGTCATTTGTTCCTGACAGAGGAACATGGACAAGTTTTGTAATCCGAGGGAGACATAACTGACCCAAATCCAGTGAAATAGTAATAATAGAATGCAGTGTTATTCTTTGCCTTATGATGTGACCCCTTGTTACGCTTAGATATTAGCATATTAATGAACTGTGCTGATAATACCACTATTTTTATCAACAGGGCAAAGTTTATAGTGAAGGTGAACCAATTCATGGAGTGAGCTTCCTGCTTTTCTCCACCCTTGTGAAGAAGGACGTAAGTAGTTCAATGTTTACCATATATACTCGCATGTAAGTCAAAACCCAGCTGTGCAAAACATAGATCCTGATCAGCTGTAGCATAATGTGCCTGCATATCAGGGTCTATATTGTGTTATTCTACTGATTACTCCTAACAAACTGTACCAACCCAGATCTGCGGACACATACAGATTATGGCCATACGGACTTTGCCCTTTATGACAAGAATTTTGACCAGCTGTGGAACCAGCTTAGTAGTAAAAATGTATCTTATTTTATATGTGCTGTCATTCAGGCATGTAATATAGAGATTACACTTTTTACCCCCAAACTATGCTTTTTGCCACTTACAATAGCAGTAATTATGCTTATACCTCTCGGTGGGTTGGCATGTAAGGAGTTCTCTGTGAAGACATTAAAAAATAGACCAAAGCATAGAGTATACTTAAAGAATACTGTAACACTGGGTTTGAGATAATGGGAACAGAATGTATGAACTGTGAGCTGTTGTTTAGAAAATCTTTGGCTTTGGCATTCATAAAACTTCTCAGTTAGAGGATGCATTCAGCTCATTAATTTGTCCTTCCATCAAACCTGTGTTTTGGCAGAATATGAGTTCTGTTTCTTGATATTATGCTTAGCCATGGCAAGCTAGATTTAGGTTAAGAACAATGACCCTTTTATGGTTTTCAAATACTTGGTGAGTAAATTTTATCATAATATGTATTACTCGAGGTATATGCTGTAAGTTGGGCCTGGACTGGTATATCCCAAATTGCTAGTGAGAATTGAAAGCAGTAAGTGGTCAAAGTAGAATTAATTAGAAAGTAAAACTAGCATGGAAATTCTGTTTCTGAGTATATCAATGAAATTCTTAGAAACACTCATGATACAGTGGGAGATTACCTGCAAATCCAGCCTTTTGAAGCTAAGAAAAGATGTTAACCTTTTGTATGGGCTTGTTTCACAATAGAAATACTACAGGTTATCTGCTTGCAGACCTAATAATCCAGATGATTTTAATACAAATCTTCCTGAAATGACCCTTAAATTATGAACTTACGGAATAGTAGCAAAACATACAAAATACAAAAGCTTATCTGGGCTTGGTCAGGATTTGGGTTTTAGACATGGTGGAATTTTCATGGAACCAGTCTGACTTTACAGGGGTAACTCAGTCTACCCATGTCCATGTAAATCACCTGCATGATCAAGCTCTTGCATAGTTTGGCAATTTTGCCTATCAAATGAAAACATGTTAAAAGTAAAAGGGATAACAAATCTCTTATAAAAAAAATTGGTATAGAAGTATAAGGAAACAATAGTATATATTTTGGCCAAGTTGGCAGAAATAGTAGAAAATGTGACCACTATATTTATTGACATTCGTGTGATTGCAGGAGAGATGATTGATGCTGCCACATGAGTAAAAAAGAAAACCCATAAAGATTATGTCAAGTTGAGATATGCATCAAGTCTTTGACCTCCATTGGGTTTGAACTGCAGTTTCTGAAACTGAACTGGAGATCACTTGGTCAGAAATGTACTTCATGAACATTTTAGTTGAACATAATGTTGCGTTTGCTGCATCAGACTGCACATTCACTTTACAAATGCATGTTTTCCAAATTGACAAAAACATTACATGATTTTTTTATTTCAGTTGTCAGAAATTTGGTCAATTTATGGAAAATCATTGACTGCCTTACCAAGAAGGTCTTAAAGGGTTGGCATATCTTTGATTGTTGAGAATGAAGACAAACCAAAGTGGTCTCTGCTTGGGTAGAGGGATTGGCATCAGAATCCTTGCTTAATGCTTTTACTCATGCCTGGTCAGAACACTGTCAAAAGAGGACTTGCAGATACAGTTCATTTTATTCCTTTTCACCAGTTTAAGGAACCTTTCTGAGTTTTCTCATCCCAGTCTATTTTCTTACTGATGCTTAGCTTATCATTATTATAGATAAATGTTTTGCGTTATGGAATAAGCAGATTGGTGCCGTAACGGTCAGTAATACTTAAAATTTTGTACTCAAACTTTTTGTTAGATATATCTAGTAAATGATCTTTTATTTCTAGTAATAAGATAATTTCTGTACTTTTCTCTTGCATTTGGAGTAATTCATTGTGTCCATTTTGCTATTAGCCTGTCATGACACTTTACTGATTTCACCTGTGTATGCCGTTGTTTTGCTTTCTTTAATTACAGGTAACAGTAGACAGGATTAAATGTGGAGGCTGTAAGAAATTCTGGCAGACTAGATAATCACTCCATAGTTGTATGGGGTGTCATTCAGATCATGATTGTGGTATGTGGTTGGAAGAGAGATGTACAACAGTTACAGCTACAATCTGGACTATTTGAGAGAGCTAAGAAATGCCCCCTTAGGGATGCAGAGACCGTCAGTATTGCTGAGTCAGTTGCCAACTTTCTCATGTCTCAATCACTTATGCAAAATGATCATCTAAAAGGATCCAGCAGTCTTTTCCATCTTGGATCTCACACACATCCCTAACCATGATCTCACACACATCCCTAGCCAGGATCTCACACACATCCCTAACCAGGATCTCACCAACATTGCTACAGCCAGATACTAACCAGGATTGATATGGTTATTGTGTCGGTACTGATATGGAAAATCAGACCACATGGACTAGTCCTGGACAACCTTCCACGACATGAAGACTCTATTATTGGCTATTATGATCAATTCGTATAACCTGTACTGGACCTTCACAACAGATATCAGCCAGCCCCAAACCTCTAGTCTGGCACAGTCCTGACCTATGCCTTCTTCTGCTGGGACTGGCACAGTGATCTGTCATCTTAGCATACCCAGTCCCAGGCTCGAGATGCACTTATCCGGTGGCTTAGTGGTTAGAGCATCCGCCTCGAATGCGGGAGGTCGCGGGTTCGAACCCCGGTCCAATCATACCAAAGACTTATAAAAATGGTACTAACAGCTGCCTCGCTTGGCACTCAGCATTAAGAGGTTAGTGTTAGGACTGGTTGGCCTAGTGTCAGAATAATGCGACTGGGTGGGACATCATGCTACATGTCTGCGGCATGATGCCCCAGTGCTAGACATCACTATAAACTGTGACACTGCAGACATTGTAGTGATATGACTGACAGATTGTTATGACTACATTAAAAATGAAATTCACACACACACACACACACACACACACACACACACACACACACACACACACACACACACACACACACACACACACACACACACACACACACACACACACACACACACACACACACACACACACACACACACACACACACACACACACACTTATCGTCCAGCTCCCAGTCACACAATTCCATTGTGGATTCCTGTCAAAATCCACAGCATTGACAAAGCTTTGCAGGCTTAGGAATGTTGACACCTTAATCTGCATGCATGGAATGGAAGTTCCTTCTCAACATGTGCCGAGTAGCTCAGAACATCGTAGCTATTAGCTTTAGTTATATTTCATCAACCTTAGCCTGGACGCCTCCACAGAAGCTCTGCCAACTAACTTGCCTGGGAGTCAATCATATAGATGGCTTGTGTAATGAACTGAGTAGCTCAGCACTCACTCTCTAGTTCCACAACTGTTTCCATTAACCTTTAGCTTGCTGAGATCATCATGAGATCAGCCTCAGACTCAACCTTCATCATTCTGCTTCCTATTCCACAGTCACATAGAGGAGGTCAGGAATCAGGCAAACCACAGAGGCAGACAGTAGATCATCTCAGCAATTCCTTAACTTTCCTAGAATGACTTGAAAAGTAGGAATGATATCTCTCCAAGAGAAAGTGATGACAGTACATGTGAAGAAAAGAACTTGTGACAGTTGATACAGATGTCATGCTCACACCACCATTTTCTGGCATCCCTGTTTGTGGAAGACTTCGACACTTTACCATGGAAGGGGAGAGACTCAGACAGGATGACATATGGGTCTTGTAGATCATCTAGACCTTACCCAGCTGACAGAGGTTTGCTTGCTGCAGAAGTCTCCACCACACTGGTGGCCTAAGTGTCTAGAGCATCTGTCTTGGATGTAGGAGGTCACGGGTACAAATCCTGGCCAAGTCATTCCAAAGACTTATAAAAATGGTACTTGCAGCTGCCGTGGTTGGCACTCAGCATTAAGAGGTTAGTGTTAGGACTGGTTCACCTAGTGACAGGATAAGGTTACTGTGTGGGACATTATGCTACATGTCTGTGGCATAATGCCTCAGCTCTAGGTATCACTATAAACTACAACACTGCAGACATTGTATTGATATGACTAAAATTGTTAAAGCTATGTTAGAAATGTAAATCACACACACTCACACACACGCAGCAGGAGGAAATAAACACTGTCCTTATTAAAAGGGAGGTAAAGTTCATTCACAACACAAATTCACTGGAATTTTACTCAAGGCTTTCCCTAATTTCCAAGGCCATTGACAGAGTCTGGCCAGTCATAGATTTAAGATCTCTCAGTTAAAACATTTGGGCCCTCAGATTCAGAATGGAGACACTGAGATGAGTTTGTGCTGCTGTTCAGCATGGAGATTTTGCATTCGGCCTGGACCTCTAAAATGCATACCTTCACAATCCCATTCACACATTTTACTTTCAGGGACACTGTGAACTGTTCAGGCAGTCTGTTTTGGTCTGAATCTTGGTTCCTGGTTTTTATGAAAATCATGGACAGTTATTTTGCACCTATAACCACTGTCATGTTTGTGACATGAAACTATTTAGATAATATTGTCTGTAAAGCACAAGATAAGCAGTCTTTTGTGATACTGCATGAAATTTATTACTTTTGCTTTGCCTCTGATCTCATTCCACCCCATCCCTTCATTCTTCTGTGCATGGAATTCAGAAACCTTTTGAATTGAAATTTATATTTTCCACAAGAATCTGCCTTGAAGAACATCTCAGTGGTGTCAGGTTTCAGCCTGAGAATTTCTTTTCCTATTTGGTCTTCGCAATGTGGCCATGGATTTTCTCATTTATGAAACCCCTGCAGATAATCATTCCAGTCCAGTGGTAGTCTCAGTTTTGTTGACTAGACAAAATGACCAAAGTTTCAGACTACATGACATCCCATCTTGGCAAATGGCAGGACATTGTTTGGCTTATGGCTGGCAAAGCTCTGCAGGATCATCAGCCAGAAATCACAATCTTCACAGATGCTGCCATAAGTGGCTGGGATGCCTATCTTGTACCCCTGATTTTAAGAAGGCATCTTTTCTCTAGACCACACATTTTTATTGATCAGTGCTGGTCATGGCCCACATTTCATGTAAGACTTGAAGCTACTTTATATATGTTAAGAGTCCAGAACTGGGGTCAGTTTATGGGTAAGGGGATGGAAATTTTCTAATTCTGCTAATGTATTATGATTATATATTTTGAAGACTCAGTATTTGGAGTATATTATGCTTCTTTGATAATATGTAGATAATAATACCAACAACATTACTGGCATAATATAGGTACACCCTCACAAAGCCCTCCTTGGAAGAACTTGCACTTCCTGTCCACTAGTAAATGATAAATCATGCGATTTTGGCACAGCTCCCTATATCCATGGGGAGACCACTCTCGTCCATTTGTCATATCAGCAAGCAGATGCCATGGGTTTTTGTTGCTAAACAGGCAATAATTCATTGTCTGTTTTAGATTGGGAGGTCTGGATTTTTTTATCTAGTGGACATACTTATAGCGTATTATGCTTGGGTAAGTCTCATAAAAAAATTTTTTTTTGTTCCAAAAATTGGTTTTCGGGTAAAATGTAGGGGCATTAGTGGAAAGATAATTCTAGATTTCCAGAGATGGATGAATGGATGGAAGGAATACAGATTACAAAGGAAGAGTGTTTCTAAATACATTTTATTTCTTTTCTTTTAGGATGTACTGGACTGTTCAAAGGGTCCAGTCAGTGGTTACAAGACTGATAAGGAGGGGCTCCTATGTCATGAGACCTCAAAGGATGATGGGAGTTTCTTCTTTCCATGTCTTCCAACAGGAGACTACAGCTTGGTATGAGTCTTGACTTAAAACAGTGTGTGTTCAGCAAGGCCATCAACCCATTGCAAACTGTGAATATTTAGAGTGATGATATAGTGGATCTTTTCATTATAAAACCCTAGTAGCAAATAAAATTAGCCAACTAAAACAGAATTTCATTAAAAACTAGAATGAATACAACCACATATACACACACACACACACACACACACACACACACACAAAATTACTTCATTAAATTAGGAAATTTAACAAAGCTGAGTTTGTTGAAGGCATCTCCCTTCAGGCTCAGGGATCTAGAATGGGTTTAATTTGCCCGTCTTCATGTGATAAAATGTAATTAATGGAGGCAGCCTGTGTCCTGTTATGATGTTCCATCTTGACTTTTTTAAACGATTTTGGTTTAAAAATGTGACCATGTATTTGGGGTATTTTTTGAACTTCTCTTTGTTTTGTTTTTAGGATTTTTTGCAACGTATGTATTTTTCACTTCATGTTGCATATTAACTTTTGGTTCCAGTGATTATCTTGCTGGGGATTTTGGCAAGGAGTTTGCCATTAGCATTTTTGCCACATAGCTATTGCTTGGCATAGCACTGTATAGACAGTATTGTTACGATGTGTCATTTAACCCCTAGATGCACATGCCTTGTAATGAAGAATGAATTTAGAGGTGCCAATCATTCCAAATTTGGCAGAATTGTTTATGTTGGTTAATCTTGAATTTTGTTATTAATATATTTTCTAATTCTGATTTTCCAGTTAGATACCTCTTATATAAATAAATTGCAACTTGAACACCAGTATTTCAATCACTGAATCCCCTCTGTTGTCTTTAAAAACCTTCCTAAATCCTTGCATTATAAGAGCAATTGAAGCAAAGCAGTTATGGTCTTTTGTGACAGCAGTTGAATGTTGACCAATTACGAATAATGCCACCCTTGCACCTTTATTTTCCTTAGGAAGTTGAAGAATGATGTTGAAATTAATGGCACCTGATTATTGTGCCTTTGTGAATATCTTTTTATGTATGCTGCAGAAATTCCAAACTGGATATGCACGGAATCAACAGTGGCTGAATATAATGCCTTTACAACCTGGTCCGTGGTAGTATAAATTATTGTATGAAGTCATTTAGGTCAAAGAATAATTTTAATCAGTGTGCTTTAATAGCTAAAATAAATTATTGGATAAAAGCTTGAAAGTATTTGTGTTTTTAAGTTATGATTCAGATTTGTTGATAAGAAGATGAATTTTTTTTTCACATTGGAAAGGGTTGGCAGCGTTGAGTTTCATTCTGCTTTCAAACAGATACACAATACATAATTCACTTACTGTTAAATTATTGCTTCTTATTAATTCCCCTTAACAGTGTTCTGAGAATTAGCTATTTAAACTGATGTCATCCATGGCTTTCTGAGTGTTTAAAAAAAAATTTGAAAAATTCTGTGTCCCTGTGTTTCTTAATGCACTCAAAAGTCAATGTGATGAGATTGTGGCTTGTATCTGAACAAAATTTAAGGCTCATCGTTTTTAGATGCACTGTAATGTATGTGACACGCTTGATGATGAAGCTTGTTTTAATTACAGGACTTAATTGATACTTTGTATGACTGGTCCTAATTTTAGATGTAGTTATGTCATTATAGTCTACTGCTCCGGTGGCCTAATGGTTAGAGTGTCTGCCTCGGATGCAGGAGGTTGCGAGTTCGAACACCGGTCAAGTCATACCAAAGACTTATAACAATGGTACTAACAGCTGCCTCAGCATTATGAGGTTAGTGTTAGGACTGGTTGTCCTGGTGTCAGGATAATGTGACTGGATGGGACATCATGCTACATATCTGCGCATGATGCCCCAGTGCTAAACATCACTATAAACTGCCACACTGTAGATATCATAGCAGAATGACTGAAACATTGTTAAAGCTACATTAAAAACACACACACACACACACACACACACACACACACACACACACACACACACACACACACACACACACACACACACACACACACACACACACACAAATATGTCATTATAGTCATGCTGTGATGTCATGTTACAAAGCAGTGTTGCACCATGAGCATGTCTGGAGGACATTTTACCCCCTAAATTTAAAAAGTCCACATATCTTCATCATAATTGGGGTTTAGAGGTACATAAAATCTCCAACAGGGCACAACACTGAAATAGCAACAAACTTATTGGGTGTGTAATAAAATGGTCTTATGTAATTGGAGATTGACATTTTTCAATAGAGAATGGCATAAAGCATTTGCATTGTTACTCATTTATTAAATTTGGAGACTTAACAGATTAGAGGTACATTTGACTGCAATTCAGGTGCATAACATTGTAGGTCACACTTCTGTTCCAAAGATTCAGTACAAAATTTGATGACTAATTTAATCAAGAAATTACATTTTTATGCAGGAGGGAAGGTCAAGGCCCATGATTTAGTAAAAATTGTTTATGAGACTTTGAAGATATCATATTTACCTTGTGATTTTCTCTTTATGGTAATTGATAATTAATGCTTGACAATAATATGTGAAAATAAGATGTTATGTAATCTGTTTCATTTATATTGTTTAGGTTCCATTTTACAAAGGAGAGCACATAACATTTGATGTGGTTCCTGAGGTTTTAAAGTTTCAGGTGGCACATTCTGCACTACAGCTCGAGGTAATCATCATAAACGTTTCCATTGGCAGGCTTTTATTTATGTTTGTGACTAGAAACACAAGAAAATTGTAACCTTGAACTTAGCATTCAGGTTTGGGAGTCATAAAACTTGTCCTTCTTGGGCCAAATGTGTAATGGAATTTCTTATTAACCTGTTTTGAGGTTTTAGTACTTAGTTAAAAAAATTTATTGTATTGTGGTTGTATGTGATTTAACATATACTTTATTTTATATTTTAAATATTGTATGATTTCAAATTCTTTTTCATATGATTTAAAGTTGTGTCTTTGGAAACATTTATATTTTGCATACATTTTCAGTGTACATAATTTTAGAGTTTAATTTGATTTAAGTTCTGCATGTGTGAAAGTTTCAAATTTGATAACAGAAAATGTTTAGTTAATAAAAATTGTAGCATTTTGCAGTTTCTTTATGCATGGCATTATCTTCTTTAAACTTATTTTATGGGAAGAGAGTCTTATGCATATTTGTCAGTTGGATAATTTTGTGTGAATATCTCTGTATCCGCATATTTTAATTTATTTCATCTTTCATTAATAGCCATCATTTACTGTAACTGGGTTCTCAGTGACAGGACGAGTGATGGACTCAGAAAAGGTAAATTTCTCTTTTCATTAGTATATTTTTATAATAATTCTTCCACCAATAAATGACAAATTGGGAGATAGAAATTATTTTTGGGAAAAGTACACCGATATGAACCTTGTTTTCAGATTTATTTTTTTACCCCCTTCCCCCCAATGAATTTAGTGTCTTGAATGAATCCCTTATTCCAAAACAATGCTAATGTCCCAGAATTCCTCTTTCTGTAGGAATATATTATGTACAGTCTACAATATAAAAGCCAGGCTCATCAGAACAACCCATTTATGATGTATGTTACATAATATACGAATCAAGTTAGATAATTTTTTGAATAATCATTTGCAGGCCTTGATTTAAATGCAGATAGTTAGATTCAGTTTATTGCATGATACAGAATCCAGATTTTATTTCACCAGACCACAGAATAATGTGATGAACTTCCCCGATATTATATTGTGATGTCATGAGGTGTTATTAAATGTCTTACAGTTTATGAAAATAATGATGTGGATATATTAATGTAAGTAACACAGTAGTCATGAGATAAACTAGGATATTAAACATTTAGATTCTAAGTTAGAAAGAAAAGAAATCTGGAGATTTGAATATTGTAACCAATAATAAAGTGACAATACTGGAGCATAAATGCTTGGCAAATAACAAAGGATTTAGAAGCGGTATTATTGGTTGTACTGTCTTCTGACAGGGTGTGCACGATTTTACCATCCTCCATTGAGGTGTCAAAGGGAGGAAATACAAAACTTAGTAGTGGGCCAACCCTTATGATTTTACCATAAGTCTTATCGAAATGACCCTTAAAATACAAATGAAAGCATAAATTACAGAAAAGTGATTGTTCGCAGCGAAAGCTGGATACCGGCTTGCCCATGTTTGATTCAGATCTCTGGTTCAATGGAGTTCGGCAGGAAAACAGGCTAACTTTGCATGAGTCACTCTGAAGTTTTAAACTGCATGTATTTTGCGATGCAAAACGTCTGCATGATCAGGCTGTTGCTTATTTCTTTTAAATGATATTCAACAAATGATACATTTTCAGGATGAAAGGGACAGTAAAGTTCTTAAAAAGTTTTAATAGTACAGAGGAATAAAAGAGAATATTCATATTCTTGGGGAAAATGCAGGAAGGGCAACAATTATGTTTAGTGGACATCATGTGTTAATTTGAGTATGTCATGCAGCGGGAAGAAAATTGCCATTGCTATGGCCCACATGAAATTTAATTTGTTTTAATGATTACTTGAAGTTGAGAGATGGCAAGAAGCCATCGAGCTCTGTGGGTTTTGGAACTGCAATTTGTGAAACTATATTGGAGGTAATTAAGGTTTACTTTGCAAACTTTTAATTGAAGACAATGTTTACTGTCACTACATCAGTCTTGAATCCCACTTCTGGACTTTTAATTGAAGACAATGTTTACTGTCACTACATCAGTCTCGAATCCCACTTCTGGACTTTTAATTGAAGACAATGTTTACTGTCACTACTTCAGTCTCGAATCCCACTTCTGGACTTTTAATTGAAGACAATGTTTACTGTCACTACATCAGTCTCGAATCCCACTTCTGGACTTTTAATTGCATGTTTTTTAGCTTGACAGTAGCAGTACATTATATTTTGTTAGACCTACTGAAAACTGGTGTAACTTAAGGAAGAGAATCAACATCCTTACTGAGAAGGTCTTGTTATGGTTGGAAGGTCTGGAGTGGTAAAATCACATGCACTGTGTCCAAAGATAGTGTAATAAATGTATTACCCCATAATGCTTTGTTTACCCTTCCCTAACGTAGTAGTGCCATATGACGTGGGAACCATGAGGAGTTTTCATTTGAAGATTAATTTTTCATGGTATTTCACCTTCACCTTAGTGTAACAGACAATTCATCACAAAACTTGCAAAGTAGGGGTGCCACTAGAGAACATTATCCCCAGGAACCTTTAACCCTGCTGCTGTCACTGTGCTTTCTGTAATGTAGAACTGATTATTGCTATGACATCACAATGAAATATTTCTATTTGCTTAAATCAAGTTGAACTTATTTGAAATCTTACAACTCTTTTGAAATATATATCGGATAATCAATTTACATATTTTGAATCAATAGGATGTTGGTAGTCATTTCTTTCTATTTACGCTCTTAACATTGACAGTTCATGAATATGATACATGATTTTAGAAACCCATCTAGAATTGTGTACACATCATGAGAACTTCAAAAATCATATCGTATGCATTGACAGTAGACCAATCAAATATGTGGAAATTTCTTGAAGGGGTAATAATGGAGTATACATGCTTGACAAATTACCAAGGATGAGGAGACAATAGTGTAGTGTATATGATTGAGAGGTAACGAGGGATAAAAAGATGATATTCAGGGCATCCTTGCTTGACAAAACAAGCTTCAAACGACAGTATTGCTGCATATATACTTGAAAAGTAACCAAGGATAAAGATGATTTTGGGGCAACTGGGCTTGACAGTTAACCCATGATAAAGTAATAATTTGTGTATCTGGGCTTGACAAATAACAAAGGATAAGTAATGATTTGGGGCATCTTGGCTCAACAAGTAACCAAGGATAAAGAGATGATTAGGGGCATTCTTGCTTAGCAAGTAACCAAAATTAAAGATACTACTGGGACATCCTTGCTTGACAAGTACCCAAGGATAGAAAGATGATATTGGGGCAGCCTTAAGGGCTAACGAGTAATGAAGGATAAAGACAAGATATTGGGGCATTCTTGCTTGATAAATAAAGATGATATTCCATTGTGGCATCCTTGCTTGACAAGTAACCAAGGATAGAAAGATGATATTGGGGCAGCATTAAGGGCTAACGAGTAATGAATGATAAAGAGAACATATTGGGGCATTCTTGCTTGATAAATAAAGATGATATTCCATTGTGGCATCCTTGCTTGACAAGTAACCAAGGATAAGGAGACCTCATTGGAGTTTCATTGCTTGACAGGTACTGTAGTGTCATCTCTTTTTCGTGGGTATCGATATTTGTTGTTTTGTAAAAAAGGATATTTTTGTTGCTACTTAAATTTGAGGTTTTGCTTGTCAAAGTTTGCATATTTGTTTGTTTGCATTATCATGGATTAACATGGGTTTCCACAGGAGTTTTTTCCTGTGTGTGGGATATATTTGTGCACTGCACAATTGATTTTTAATAAATCGGGGAAGTGGGCAGCTGACATCCCCCCACAGACTCGCATGTGGGATTAACCTCAAATAAAGAATACAACAGAACGAAAAAAGTATGAGGACAACAAACTAGAGTCACTTCAGTGGTTATAACTGTTGTATACCACCAGTATGAGAAAAATCAAATGCCTGTCAAGATAGATCACTTACACTCAGTACCAAAGGAAGCTGACACAGCCAACAAAATTAAGCTGCTACAGTGGTCCCACTTTTATATGACCAGTGGTCATCAAATAACAGTGGTCCCACTCTTATATGACCACCCCTTCTGCACCTGGAAAGTAGCCTATAAGAAGTGTGGCCTTTCCAGAGGGGGGCTAAATTTTTTGTGAGAAGTATATATAATGTATGTAGTAAGAAAGCTACATACTTAAAAGCATTTAATATCTTCATTTAAAAGTAACATTAATTATAAAAAGGTTCTTGTGTTAAGAATAGACTTATTTCAACTGAACATACATTTGATAGTTCTTATTCTTGACATAAACGTGAAATGTGAGTGGGGTATTGTTGTCATGCAAATTGCAAAACCATTCAAAAACATCATTTAAATCGGGGTACATTCATAACTCTCATTCCATTTGCTCCATTTTCCCACTGCTGCCGAATATTCTTCTTATCTATTATGACATTATTTATTTGAGTCCTTTCAGGATAAAATTGCTCAGCTTATATACCCCCATATCAACTTGAATAACTTTGACTTACTTCTAAAGTAATAAGTCTTCATTTATGTGACAACATGTTAAAGTTTTGTAGTGATTATTCCTCTGTTGCTAATTGTACAGTACTGCTATTTAGTTATGCAGACGAAACATTTGTAGAGTGGACAGAATGTCTTCTTTTTAAAGGAAGTGATACCTGTACTGTCACATGATTTTTCGGTCTTTGTCTGGTACACTGTTTTGTTCAAGGTTAATTTCTCAGTGTGTTAATCAACAGATTTAGCCTATGATGACCATGTTGTGATCTTGACAATTGTATCCAGTTGTAATCATCAAAAAGAAGAACTCGACGGCAGTGTGAAGCCCAAAACACTATCGCAACATTGTTGAGTCCATTTCCTGTAAATGTCAGCTTTTATAGATAATGATATATTATTAATCTTAGTCTTACATGTACTTTGGCCAATACTTCCTTCAGTAATGGAAACCTGACATCGGGACACAGATATCATTAGAGATAATTGGATTACTTACCATACCATATGAATTAAATATTGGTTCCTGACATTTAAAATAAAATGTGGCCATTGTGACGGGAACATTTTACGTTTTTGTACTAATATGCTGGTCACTGATTGCATTAAAGGGGTCGCCATTCTTGAGGGGTACTTTTGAACACAAACTCGTCGTTGCCAAGGGATTCTGGCTGTAAACAGTAGGCAGCCACTAATCAGGGGGGCTATTCAAGAGGGGGACCACTGTAAACAGTTATTGCAGTACATATATAGATCTCTTCCGTAAAACATTATCCTTAAAATTGCACCATCAATTACTTTCTGTTGACCAACAGTGGTTTAAAAGTGATAAAAATCAACTTAGATCCCCATTATATTGGATAATGCCACCTTTGCACATGTGAAGCAAACATGTGACCATTTGCCCTTGGCTCAATGTAATGAGCAAGCATTGTCAGTATTTGTTGTGTTTAGAGCCCATCAGTGTGCAAAGATGCTAACTAAATAGAAGAAAAAAAATCGAATGACTTCTTTATTTGAGCCTACCGCATGTGTAAAACAACTTCAACCATTAGACTTTACTTAAAACATTGCCAAAGAAGCCGATTGATGTTGAATGGATAGTTGTGGCTCACACAAAGATTGGACCCAATTATCCATGGCTTGGATACTACTGCACTTGTTTAATTCAACAATTTCAGGATTATTTACTCGAGAAACATTTATGTTTACCAGCCAAATTGAGCATTGCTATGCTTGATTAAGTAATTTGTCCGAAAATCAGTGATGTGTGCTGTTCGGTACTCTACTGCATTTAGTAATTGTGTGTGCAGTGTTACATTAGTAATTGTGTGTGCAGTGTTACATTATTAATTGTGTGTGCAGTGTTACATTAGTAATTGTGTGTGCGGTGTTACATTAGCAATTGTGTGTGCAGTGTTACATTAGTAATTGTGCCACTAGTAATAGTTTTTGTATTATACAGACATGTTGTTCATTGGGATTAAGCATGCAGAGATAAAATGAGATGTGCTTTGAGGAGGATTTCCATTTTTTCACAACACTTTTTCTTGAATGAAGAATCGATTTGAATAAGTATTAAATCTCATTTTCATTTATAGTATCACTTTCTTTTCTTTATTTAATTTTTAGTAATAGTGTTTGAATACCTTATGATTTTTCTTGTTTCTCACAATCCTTACTTATCTCTCACAATGTATTGATTTATGGCAGTGTGTGGAAATTACTTCTACTCGATACTGTATAAATATGTGTGAATTGAAACACTATAAAATGCTTCATAATTCTTTTTTTAAAAGGGTGAAAATAAAACACACGTGTAAAAGCTAATGTTTTTAACCAGATTACAGAAAAAAATGTTTATCAAGTAGTTTTTTTTTATCTCCAGGAATG
This sequence comes from Megalonaias nervosa, assembly GCA_016617855.1. Lineage (NCBI taxonomy): Eukaryota > Metazoa > Mollusca > Bivalvia > Unionida > Unionidae > Megalonaias > Megalonaias nervosa. The sequence goes on along the minus strand of JAECUM010000301.1, from coordinate 70,930 downwards.
AAATACAGTACACAAGAGAGGGAAGGGGAGCTTCTTTATGATATGTAGCCAAGTTTTCATTGGGCCTTTGAATTTGTGGTTAAGGGCAACAACAAAATCCATGAAAATTGGTACTCCATGAAAATTGACTGCTCTGGTGGCCTAATGGTTAGAGCATCAGCCTCGGATGCGGGAGGTCGCAGGTTCGAATCCCAGCCGAGTCATACCAAAGACTTTATAAAATGGTACTAACAGTTGCCTCGCTTGGCGCTTAGCATTAAGAGGTTAGTGTTAGGACTGGTCGTCCTGGTGTCAGGATAATGTGACTGGGTGAGACATCATACTACATGTCTGCAGCATGATGCCCCAGTGCTAGACATCACTATAAACTGTCACACTGCAGACATCGTAGTGATATGACTGAAAAATTGTCAAAGCTACATTAAAAAGTCTCAATCACACACACACACACACACACACTCCATGAAAATTAATGATAAGAAAGTAAGGCAGAAAAAACGTGTGTTTCTGGTTGGCCAGCCATTCCTGTTTTGTGCTGCTGGCCCTAGCACTTTTTTCCCTTAGGGTAAAAAAAATACCCCCCCCCCCCATCCCCAAAAAATCCTGAAATTGATTTGGACATCTAATTGAGCCAGTTTAGCTCAGAACGTCAAGTGTGTAATAAATTATATATACTAATCATTATAATGTGTGTGTGTGTGTGTGTGTGTGTGTGTGTGTACACACACATACCTACCATTATTTTAAAACCAGTGCAGTAGGAAATTGAAAACATATTTTAATTTTGTCTAACCAAGGATAAAGAGATGATATTGTACCATCCTTGCTTGACAAGTAACTGTCAAGGGTTTGATTCTTGGTTCTAACAGATCAGTCAGTAAGTGGATGCATGGCCAAATTATTGGAGAATGGTATCCCACATATAGAACAAATCATAGAGAGGAGATTGTTATGTATATTTAATTTATATTGCATGCTTGACCATTGTCTGTGATTGAGAGCTGAGTTCTGACCATCTGTCTTGACCTATGGTCTTTGCTGAGGGTTGCGTCTACCTGACTTCTGTCATTTTTTTAAAGATATTTACTTTGGTCAGAGTTCAAGGCCTAACCTTATTTACAAACTTAGAATGTTCTGCACATCCTTGGCATTTTATTGTGTCTTAGGTCAAGTGAAATTAGTATATAAGGATGTGGTAAATAAAATTATTCATTCCAGTTGTTAATATCAGTTTTTGGAAAATCTATGATAAGAGGTTTTAGTTATGTTCAGGTATAATTTGAGAGGAATCATTTATGTAAGTTATTCATCGGAATTGCAAAGTGCTTATTTGACATTTTGGACTAAAACAGTACTTTGGGATTATTGTGAATTCTTTCAGAAATATCCTGGATTATATAATTGTGATATATAAAGACTTGGTACATTGGCACCTTCAAGACTGTTGGTACATCAGCACATTCAATATCAGAACACATTCTAAACCTTCTAAACTTTTTGACTTGTGATGAAATATTTAGAGTTATTTGGAATTTAATTCACAATACTGCGATGTCCTCCTAAACTTTCACTTTTTAACTTAGAGAAATAAATTTATTTGTTGATTTTAATAAACTTGTTGGTTTTGCTTCTTTCTGTTGCTTAACTTAAGACCGTAGAGTGGTGACAAGATGATATTGTGTCCTTAGCATATAGGATGCACATACCTGATCTGTATTTGCTGCTTGAAGAGTGAACCTTACCCACCTTGCCAGTGCTGATTGTGCCATGCACATTTCTTGTTGAGTATCTCACCTTGCATCGTGTGAATCAAAGGTGATCTCTGCATGATGAAAAAGCATCTTCCACTTTTATAGAAATACAAGTTCTTGTTTGTTCAGAAGGATTTATTTTTCTAAAGAATTGGCAATATTTTTTTTACCTTTGTCATTGTTTCAACTTGCTTTGTACTCAGCACTATTTGGCCAGAATTGTGATGATGAGCTAATCACTACATTTTTCATTGTTTGTTACAATTTCTTGCAATCTGGTTGACCAGGCCCATCTGAATTTCTTTTGTTTCTACCTATAGGAACTGAAGAAAAGAAAATCGATTCTACCTTGCCCAGCGGCATTGCTTTTTCTGACATTTGCACAGAATTATGTTTGGTTTTGTTTTGTTGACTATAACACTATTTTCAGCCTCATAATAGGCTAGACATGTTTACAATTATATTTGGTGGAGAAGGAACCTTGGAAGACCACAGGAAGAACCACTGACCCACAGGAAGCCACTGCAAGGTTTCTCTCATACCCATGTTGGTTGAACCAAGACATGAACCGAGGTGAGACGTGAGTGGTCTCTGATGGCAAGTGCCTTAGACCACTCAGCCACCCAAGCCCTGCAGAAAGTCAAGTGTAAAATATTTACTGCATTGATGTAATGTTGGTTTACATCAACAATGAGGGCAGTGTGATTAGATCATTTTTACAATATATAATAAATAATGCTGTGAATGTAAAAGCCACACCAAATTCCCCTTTAAAAGAACACAGAAAATACAACACTAAACATTGGATCAATAAAAAAGGGTTGATACTCCATGGAGAAAGTTGTGTCCCTGACATTAAAACTTTGTTCAAAGTTATATTTTTACATGCACACTAAAACATTTTTAACATACAGGTCGGTTATTTGGGTAGGATTGACTAGTTGATTTTGACTAGTGATTAGACAGCTTTGGATCATGTTTTCATATTTTCATGTTTTGAATGAAACTGTTGTTTAAATGAAAAACTGAAAGACATTTTAATTCCAATCTAAGTAAATAATGCATGCATGCACAAACACACACACACACATGCATGCACACACACGCACACATTGACACACATGCCAATAGGTTTACGTAGGTTACATAAACAGACGAATGCACATATCCATATGATGCTCTTGATAAAAATACCTGCGTTAAAATTGTTTGGGTCTGCCGCATTTGCCATTTGTTGAACAGACTCATTCCAGATCTAGTTTTTGAACCAACATCAACAACAACTGCTTTGTTTTGTTGTTTTAAAAAAGATTCTTTAAAGTAATCACAAGCAACACCCCACCCCCATCTAACTTTAGCTTTGATAAAGATTTGCTGTCAGCTTTTCATCACATCATTATTGAGGCCCATAAACAATGGTGACTCTCTCTCTGTGTATTAAAATTATTTGGTTACACATTTGTCATTTTCAGTAAACTGTAGTCTGTTGCAAACACTAAGGAATAAAATCCCATTTCCTTAATAGTGAATGTTGTATGCCAGCTAGGACAAGTGGGCAATACTCCCAATTTTGACATCAGGAAATAAGGGCAAGTAGGCAGTACTCCCAAGTTTGACATCAGGAAATAAAGGCAAGTAGGCAGTACTCCCAATTTTGACATGAGGAAATAAGGGCAAGTAGGCAGTACTCCCAATTTTGACATGAGGAAATAAGGACAAGTAATCAGGACTCCCAGTTTTGACATGAGTTAAGAGCAAGTAGGCAGTACTCTCAATTTTGACACCAGGAAACAAGGACAAAACTAATTAAACATATTGAAACAAATGTTCCTGTTTAATTATATGCATATTTGTCAACCATGGATATTCATTTGTGTAATTTGACTAAATTGTCCAATGGAGGCTGTTCATATAATACAGTAGTCCCCCTCTTGAATGGCCCCCCTGACCAGTGGCCACCCACTTCTTACGGCCAGAATTCCTTGGCACCGACGAGTTTGTGTTCAAAAGTACCTCTCAAGAACGTTCACCCCTCTAACGCGACCAGCGGCCAGCATATTAGTAAAAAAATTTAAAATGTTCCCTTCACAAGCAGCCACTTTTTATTTCAAATATATCCAGAACCAGTAATTAATTCATGTCATGAAGTAAGGTAAGTAATAAGATTATTGTCGATACATATCTCCCACTGTCAAGTTTCCGTTACTGAAAGAAGTGTTGACCAAAGTACATGTAACACTAAGATTAATATTATATTGTTGTCTATAAAAGCAGACGTTTACAGGAAATGGGCTCAACAATGTTATGACTAGTTTTGGGCTACACACATCTGTCAAGTTCTTCTTTTTGATGATTACAACCGGACGTAATTGTCAAGATCATAACGGGGTCAGCATAGGCTAAAAATAGATTTTGTGCATTAACACACACACAGAAATTAACCTTGAACAAAACAGGGTACCAGACCAAGACTGCAAAATCATGTGACAACACATTTATTGCTTCCTTTACAAAGAAGGCATTTTGTGTTACTCGACAAAAGTTTTGTCTGCATAATTAAATCGCATACAGTTTATCAACATTGGAATAAATCATTACCAAACATTTACATGTCACTCACGTAAACGGAGACGTATTATTTTAGAAGAAAGTCAGTTATGCTACTTAACGATGTTGGGTGAGGTGCAGAGGGGGGTCTTGCTGAACAATTTTATGTAGAAAAGACTCGAATAAGACAATTTTATGTTGAAAAGACTCGAATAAACAATGTCGTAACCGATAAGGAGGTTATTCAGCAGCAATGGGAAAATGGAGCAAATGGAAAGAGAATTATGTATGTACCAAGATTTAAATGACATTTTTGAATGGTTTTGCAATGTGCATGACAACAATACCTGCTCGCATATCACGCTTACGCTAAGAATAAGAACTATTAATGTATATTCAGTTGAAATAAGTCTGTTATTATAACAGGAAGAAACTTTTAATAATTAATGTTACTTTTAAACAAAGATATTAAATGAAGATATTTAATGCTTTGAAGTATGTAGCTTTCTTACTACGTACATTACATATACTTCTCACAAAAAATTTAGTCCCCCTCTGGAAATGCTACCAGTCTTATAAGGCCACTTTCCCAGTGCAAAAGAGGTGGCCATATTAGAGGGGGACCACTGTAATTTGATCACCATTGGTAAGTTTGTGCCATGTTATCAGGCAGCTGGTTGCCATCTCCTGATTGGCTGTATGCAAATTACAGATACTGTTTACTTTGTCTCATATATTCATGCATGGTAGGACAAGGTTTGAATGGTATGTTTAACACAACTTTGAACAATATTTTCATTATTTTGTCATGAGTAAGAGTAACAGTTAACTTTAATTAATTTTAATTAATTGACCCATTTTTTACATTCATTAAAGTATGAACTCAGAAAGATACTCTGCAGACTTCAGTATGATCTGCTTTGTGGATAATACAGCATCTTTATATTGGCACTTAACTGAATATAAAAAAATAAATGTGTAATGCTTGAACATAAATCATCCATCCATACTCAGTGGATTCTTTAGGCTTGTTTGGTTTTCCTCCACCTTAAAGACTTTGAAAAAAAAAATAGCCATCAAAAGTACAGGGTAAAACTAGGTACAACTTTCTATTAAGTATATACATTTTAAAGTTTGTATCCTTTCAGGGGTCAGGAGTGGCAGGTGCTAAGGTAATCGTGAATGGCAAGGAACACACTGTGACTAATACTGATGGTATATATCATCTGGAGAAAATGAAGACTGGCAGCTACAAGCTTCAGATCAGGGCTGAGTACATGGTGTTTGATGATTTTGAGGTGAAAATTACTCCAAATACCCCTCAGCTTCCAGATATTTTGGCATCAAAGTAGGTATTCCATACGGTTGTAAATGTGTGGTTATGATGAATATGATTGGGAAAATCTTGGTGATAAAGGTGATGGTAGTGAGGACGAGGAAGATGGTGGCTGTTGTGATGGTAACATCGATGGCTCATTATGTAATAATAATTGTAATGGTGTTGGTGATGATTATTCTGATCTTGAAAATGATAATAATAAGCATTTTTATTAATGCTGCTGATGATGATGACAGTTTCACTGTCATACATTGTGGTCATGCTGTTGATAGTAGTAATGATGATGCAATTTTTGTGTTGTTTTATTTGTAATAATTGTTTTAGTGATGTTGATAGTTGTGACATTGGTGCCTATGATAACAATGACTGTGATGATGATGATAATGATGATGACAACAACAGCTTGAATTGGTGAAACAGGTGTTATCCTAATATAAAGTTTAAAAAAAAAAACTTGATGAAGATACTGTCACATATTGAATTATAAGCATATATGTGGTGAAGGTTATATGCCCATATTTATTGTATATATTTATTGATAATAAAACAGATTTCACAATGATCCAGTTTGAACCAGACATTACAGCATACTGCATTGATACAATGTACTGAAAAATAAATAAAGCATGAATGATTGGGTTGAATAAATAAAAGGATAAATATTGGTACTAATGGCTTAGTTAGAAACAGAACAGTCATAAAATTTGCAAATTTTACATCTTAAGCTGCTATATCAACTTGTATTTTAACTTTTGTTTAGTTTTTATTTTTTGTTATGCATAATATCAGAAGGCAGTGCATGCTTTTTTCTATACATACGGTATGCACAAAGTTTATTTACCATTATTTTACCAGTGCTGGTAGTGGGTGATGTTGAGTGTAGTGAAGTCTCCTGTCTCAAGCTGTACTTCTTTCAAGTGTAACTTTGACTCAACTCCTTTTTAGGATTCAATTCTGTTTGTGGATTACTTTTATATTCCAAAAGGAGCTAACATTATGGGTCATAAATAAATTAAGTCTGTTGCCCAACAGCCCATATTATTGTTCATGCCTGACTTCACCTGTTCATCCTGGAGATTTCATTATGCATTGGGGTGTACGTAAATGAATACTACACAGACACAAGTGGAAAATCGTAAATACACATTATGTGTACTGTACACTTAATTTTCATAACTTTGCCAATCATCCTGATTTACAATATTTACAAAACTGAAATGTTGGAGAAAAGGTCTTCTAGAATATTGTACTAATATGAAGATACAGTTTTGACTTTTAATATCTTTCCATAAAGTTACAATCTTTTTTCATTCCATAAGGTTCAGTGTATGTGGGGCTGTTGTCATCAATAAAGTACCAGATGGTTCGAGTATTGTCCTGACTAAGAGAAAACTCATTTTGTTCCCAGAAGGGAAAAAGACAGAAATTGCCTCCACAGAGATACAGGAAGATGGGACTTTCTGCGTGGAGAAAACACCAGGAAAATACATAATAAAAGTGAGTGAAACAACAAGGTTTTATTATTTATTTTCATTGTCATGAAAAGACGAGATCAAATAGTTTGAAGGATAAATGTATACAGGAATTGTAAATATAGATTGCAAAAATATCTTTGAACTAGGGGTGCATATTTTATGCTGCTGTGGAGAGCTGAAGTAAGATTTGTGATACAACATTGATTCTGAAACTTAGCAATATTTGCTCTGACAGATTTGAAATTGCCACTGTAATTTGTTGGAACTTTTATTTCAAGGCCATTTCTCAAGAAGACATAAAGAACACCATATAACGGGTGTCTGGTTTGTAGCGTTTCATTTCTGTAATAATATGGTTTCATAGACTTGAAGTGACTGTCTGCCTCAGGTAATTGCTGATTGGAGCTGAGCACTGAAGTAGGTTTGATGGAATTTAAATGGAGGAATAATTTTCTCCTTGGTACTGATACAGAAAAGCAGGCACACAAAATAAAAAAGTAGCGAGTTCATTAATTGGAAAGCCATATTTTGTATTCCTGACTTCAAATTCATGATACAAATACAAGTTGTTGTTTTTTTGGGTGTAATGTCATTTGTCGGCACATGGTAGGCTGTACATGGCAGCCTGTATGTATGGTGGATGAACAACATGGGGGAAAACTCCAGGGAAAAGACACCAACCCACGGAAGGCCACTAGGAACCCTTCATACATACCTACATTGTCCAAGACTCAAACCCATTTGGACAGATATGTAATTGATCAGTAAATTGAAAATGCCCACCCTCATCTATGCAATTTTGGACCCAGAAGCCTGGACCATGGACACATGAAATTAAGGCAGTGTATGAGAGTCGAATGTAACGTCTTGATCGGAGACAATACAGATGCTGTTTGATTGCATGCAGATTCAAGCTTTTAGAGTTTTTATCTCGGGGATTTAGTTTTGCAGAGGCAAACTTTTAAATCTGGTGGGTCTTGTGGCAGCAGATCCGGTGACCACCAGACCAAGTTAAAGTCAGTGCAGTCTCTTAGATTCACAGGATTTGCCAGGAAAACTTTTTTTGGTAAGGAGAATTCAGCAGTCATCTTCTGTGGTGAGAGCAGGTTATCATTCACATAGTGAATCCAGCCTGTCTTTTTTTAGGATTTTACCCAAGGTAAAGATAGGATGCTTACCGTTTCCTCCTTCTGTGACCTATTCTCCTATCATTAATTGGGGAATATATTTGAAGGAGAAAGCATAGTTTTCAAAAAATTACATCTCACTAAGAATACTTACCCAATCACATTACTTAACCCTCCAGGACAACTTGCCATGCAAGCTTCACTGTCACTCCGCTTAAAAACCGGCAACATCTAATGGTGGCAAGGGGAGGTAATGGACAAGAGTTACTGCATGTTGTCTATGATACAGACAGAAAGGATGAATTTTCATCCTTTTAATTGTGCTGAATTTGGAAGGTAATGGGCTTATATTCTTAACATTAATGTGATCGGGTAAGTATTCTTAGAGAAACATAATTTACTGAAAAATTTGCTTTCTTTGCTGAATAAATTCTCTGATCACATTAAGATTAGGAAGTAAACTATGCTACCTCTCAAATCCAGACATCCTGGAAAAACACAAACTTTGTCTTTCAAGTCTTTTGACCATGAATACAGTGGGAAGAAATCTCCTCTTTCCAATGCTGGCCAGCTTGAATTTGAGGAACAGTGTGCTTTAGAGATGCCATTGCTTCACCCTTTCCAGCTGTTGCTTGTGTTGCAAAGGAGGAGACCCGCTGGAGACATTGCAGTTGCTGGCTTTTCCATTAGAGGATTGGAGTTGATTGGAACTTGACAGCCTAGTAAACAAAAGCCAGGGACTGTAAGCCTGGGCACACGGAGTATAATACTAACCTTGATGATCTGTACTTCCCATCTTCCATGCTGTACACACAACACACACAACACTAACCTTGATGATCTGTACTTCCCATCTTCCATGCTGTACACACAACACACACAACACTAACCTTGATGATCTGTACTTCCCATCTTCCATGCTGTACACACAACACACAACACTAACCTTGATGATCTGTACTTCCCATCTTCCATGCTGTACACACAACACACAACACTAACCTTGATGATCTGTACTTCCCATCTTCCATGCTGTACACACAACACTAACCTTGATGATCTGTACTTCCCATCTTCCATGCTGTACACACAACACACACAACACTAACCTTGATGATCTGTACTTCCCATCTTCCATGCTGTACACTGCTGTTCTGGCTGCCAACTGGCCAGTCCAGCCACCTGACTGGCTGTACCTTGTAACTAGCGACCAGAAAATCATCACACTGGCAGCTCTGCTGCATACTGGCTGGCCGTTACATTAAATGTGTCTTTGGTTATCCCTTAAACCTGTCCATCCATTTTGTCACCCATTTGGTCCACCTGACAATCAAAGCAATTTTTCCAGCCATCTGCTGAGTGTACAGTCCAGGCACCTATTTTGCTCACTTTCTGTTCAGCCTTCCAGCCATCCATACAAGGAAGAGAAACAGTGTCACATGCTGGTGGCTACTGAACCATTGGGGTTATTAATCACGTTGTATGTGATGGCTGGATACAGTATTGCACAAAGGAACAATGGCACTGCCTCATTCATACTGAATGATCTTTACATACAGAGAAGAAGTGCCTGAAGAGGACAGGCATAACTTTCATCAATTAGCACACTCTGGCCTCACTAAGAAGCATGTGGAGTTCAGCATCAAAGCAGTCATTAAAGAGCTCTGTATGATTTTATCACTCTCTGTGTCCACCACTTTCAGTAGATGTGCAAGATGAAGAGCATCCTTTCTTCTGTCTACTGTCATGTGATCACCAGTCTTCTGGAATTGGGGGAATTTAAAGGATTTCTTTTCATTAAACCAGTTGCCAGTGTTGTGCATGTCCGGCTAGAGCTGCACATGCTGTTTTGCTGAGCATGGACAAAAACACTGCAGTGTTGAACATGTCAACCTTTCTACCTCCAAGTTAGTGTGGAATATGGTTGTCATATCTTTTATGCTAGATCTGGCATCGCTAGTGATTTTTCGCTTTGTTGGAAAATTGGGCAGTTATCATGTGTGAGAGTCCAAGACCGGATTGCAAAGGTAATTAACAATGCCGCACATCATTCTATTGCTAATACCCTTATGACCGGAGTGAAAATTTATATTTGGTGAGACTAGGTGCTGTTCTCCACTTGTCTTCAATCAAGCCACATGATTGGCTCTGTGCTCACCATCCAGTGATGTGACATTGCTGTTCAGCAGTAGAACTGAGGATGTATGGAAACAGTTAACACTAGATGTGCTACTCCAGCTTACTTTGCTGCTTTCTGCAGGGTTTAGGCCACATGTCTAATTTCAGGTAGCAACAGGCCCCACAGTTTCAGAAGCAGCTTAACAAAGGAGATAGGAAGCAAGGTTTCTCCTTTCCAAGCCTTAAATAATTGCCAGTGACTTGCCAGCCTGATTGGCTGTCAACAACCTGCCTATAGATGCCATACTTCTTCATGTTTGGCATGCTTGGATAGAATGGGTGATCCAGGTTATCTCCGAGGGAATTGAGATTTCATTTATCTAACCTAGTCACATTTCATTTTCCCCAAGTATGACAGATGTTGCATCTGATTCAGATGGCTCTGGTAGCCTTGTGGTTAGAACATCCACCTCGGATGAGGGAGATTGTGGGTTGAAACCCCAGCCGAGTCATACCAAAGACTTATGAAAATGGTACTAACAGCTGCCTCGCTAGGCACTCAGCATTAAGAGGTTAGTATTGGGACTGGTCAACCTAGTGTCAGGATAATGTGTCTGGGTGGGACATCATGCTACATGTCTGCGGCATGATGCCCAAGTATTAGACATCACTATAAACTGCTACACTGCAGACATTGTAGCGATATGACTGAATTTTTTTTAAACCTATGTTAAAAATCCAAATCTCTCACACACACACACACACACACACACACACACACACACACACACACACACACACACACACACACACACACACACACACACACACACACACACACACACACACACACACGATTCAGACTAAAGAGAAACTAGCAATCACCTGTTGATAGTAAATCCCAAGGCATCATGGTAGGGGGGATATTGATCATAAGGATCATCAAACCTACTTGCACATTTTGACTTGAATAGGCTCAAATCTTTCCCTTGCTTCCTGAATGAAATCTCTGTTTTGACATGAACCAGAACCTCACCAAAACTACTATCCTATAAAACATGCTTTCTAATAGGCCACTGGAGTGGTCTTTCTAAAGCTCTAATATTGGCATGCAAAGTAATGAGTTTCATGCACTTTCGTTGAACACAAACTATCCTCAGTTAAGATTAGATGGTTTCATGGTCCTAATGGCACAGCCTCGCTTAATAGCTAAGAGCAAGTTGCCATCAGCAGGCAACCAAGGGGTGGTTGTTCACTCCCTCTTCCTTAGATTGATACATGAAGAGAGGTGGAGATGCAAGATTCCAGTCCTTGCTATTAAGCACTGCTTGAGGTGCATGAAGTTGTGGTGATGAATGTGTCTTCATTCCTGGAAAGGCTGGAAAAGATGATATAATCCTCAAGCATTAGCATCATGGTTGCAGTGGGTAATATGCTCGTCATACTCTGATCTCAAAAGATAAAAATCAGAAAGATTTCATTCCATGAGATTAGATATTATGCATAATAGTGTCTGTTGGTTTGCATGTAGTCGACCTTTTTGATCTTTAAAGTTCAAGCATGGCTAAGATGAGAATTGAATCTGGTGGGTCCAGTTGCTGTGGCTCAGATGACCACCAGATCCCAATGATATCAGCACAATGTCCTCACAGGCATAGGTTTCTCACTTTCACAGGATTTGCCTGGAATTTTATGTGATCTTTGGTTGTGCTGCCGTCATGTTAGGAGGATAGTTTTGTCTTCCTATAGGGGATACATCCATTTCTCCCTTGAAGGGTTCCTGAGGTAGAAATTGGAAGCTCATGCATTCCCTCCTTCTGTTACCAATTCTCCTAATTTTAATGTGATCACTGCATGTATTCAATGGAAAAAGTAAATTTTTTAGTTAATTTGTTTCTTCAAGAATACCCCACCAATCAGGTTACTATTAAACCTATCCACACCTCCCACAAATGTGAGCATCCTTGTTGATGTATCACTCAGCTAAACTGGTAAACATCCAGTTGATTGGTAGCCACCAAGTAGGGTGAGGGGAGATAATAAGAGCTGCTTTTCTTTGTATGTACCGCTGTGATTGATCCATTTTTCGTTGTTGGTATTTTTGTCCCAGAAGAGGTGGATTCAGGAGGGAGCAGAGTTTATTTACTAATGTTAATCTGGCATTTAATGTCGATGTTCAAAGTCAGTGTGGATGTTCTCTGCGGATGTTCAATCTGTATTTGCATATCACATTCAGATGAGAACTAGAAGTATTTTCACTGATGTCTGTGCATCAGTTTTCTTTAATTCAGTGAACTGGACTTTAATAAATGCCAGCTTGTACTGAATTCTGTTCACACAGTATATCTAAAATCTATCTGGTAAGTGTATATGAAGGGTAATAAATACAAAACTGCATTATTGTTTTGTTCTGATTTGAGGGAGAGAACCTGTTAGATATGGCGTATGAATACATCTTGGCCAGATGTCCTTAGTCTATTCATCGGCCATACAAAACTTTTTGCTGATTCGTTCCAAAACGTCTATGTAGTTTTGATTATCCAAATGTGTGCAAAGTAGAACCAAATTGGCCATTGCGTAATGCACCTGCAGGTCAGGGTTGTGGCACAAGTAGAATAAAACGGCATAGGCACTGGTTTGCTTGCATACAGTGTGACTTCAGAACTGAGTGTATGCTTTAATGTAGCTGGGTGAGCATTATTAAAAGCACGTTGCACAGAATTCACCAATTACAATACAGTGCAATTCAGTTCAATACAATACAAAAAAAACACAATTCAACATAGCGAAATTCATACAGTACAACTCAACCCAACACAACACAATATAATATCTTTTTTTGGGAAATGAACCATTTTTTCCAACACTGTTAATTACATATATTAATTTTTTTAGCAATATATACAGGATACAGGATAAATTGCTTCTGTGCTTAGGGGGGTTGTATATATCACCATGTTTGTGCAGGTTTGCAACTAGACACCCCAAAACCCAACTTGCACGCTCTTTAGATTTCTGGTCTTACAATCTGTCTTGTTCTTTCAGGTACATGTTAGTGAGTCTGAGTTAAAGGCAGGCCTGCGACTTGTCCCAGGAGAACATACTGTCACTGTAATAAACAAACCAGTCTTTGATGTGAAATTTACACAATTTAAGGCCCAGGTCTCGGGAATCATTACATGTATTGGTAAGCAGAACAAACGGTTTTCATCGGTATCAAGGTTTTGAATGTCCCTCGTTTGAAAGACGTTTTTTTTTATTAGACATCATTGAATGAAAAGTTACATAAAACTATGTAATCCTTTACATTTTATACATATATAACATATATTTATTTCACACATTTGTAACTTTTGAGCCATTCTTGCGTTAATTCACAATATACTCATTTGCCAATCCCTGCGATATGATGGTTGGTTTACTGAAATGATAAATTATGGAATTGTGTAATAATAGCAACAAATATGAAAATGTGATCATTGTAGTCAAACCTGGATGATGGCCTGTCGAGATTTTTGGTCTCGATCCTGGTTTTCACTTGAGATTTAGTGGTGGAGTTGGTCAGGGAACCAGACTAAATTTGCTGAGGTACCTTGCATTTTAATCTGCCCATATTTTTCATGCAGAATGCCTGCATGATCAAGCTTTTGATTTTGTGTTATAGCTTTATATACAAATGTTCAACAAACAAAAAGATGTTAAAGGCAAAGGGTACAATCAGCATTTAAAATTTTCATTACCCAGCACAGAGGTCTATAAAAGAATATTCACGTTCTCAGAAATAGCAGGAAAATAAAAGGTTACAATTAAATTTATTTGTAGAAATGTTGATTTGAATATTGCTTACAGCAGGAGAGGTGATTGCCATTGTCATGTAAAATATATGAAAAAAAAAAGAATATTATTTGAGTTGAGAGATCTAATGAGAAGCTGTTAACCTTCCTGGTGTTTGGAATTGCAGTTTTTGAAACTGAACTTGAGGCAGTTGAAGTCTAAATGTACGTTAAAAACTTTGTATTTGACCATAATGCTGTATTTGCTGCATCAGATCACACTTTTGAACTTGTCAAATGCATGTTTATAAAGTTGACAATAACAGTACATGATATTTCATGACACCTTTCTAAAAATTGGTCTAACTTACAGAAAAATATGGATTACCTTGCTAAGAAAGCCTTGTTAAGGTTGGCAGTTATTTATTCTACAGACTGTTTCTGGTGTTTTCTTTACACGATATTTTGACCCATGGGAAAATAGAATACATGTTGTTCATAGAACTCTGTGAATAATATCAGAGGTTTGCATGACTGTTTTTCTGTTTCCAATTATATTAACATTTGGAAAATATAAAAAAAAGTCTTTCTATGTGTGGCACAACCTTTCTTAATCATCTCAGACTTTCATAAAATATATTGCAGTTTAAGAACAGGCTGTTTATTTTTTTTAATTTCAGCAAAGTATGAACCCAAATAACACTGCAAACTATATGATAAAACTATTATTTCCTCTGTTCCATAAAGCTAGTCCTTAACCCCAGTGTTTTGGAGGTTAAGAACAGGATGTAGCAGACAGAGGACACAATAGATAAACAATGGAAAGAACAGATTTTGGCAGTAAATGGCGACAGTAGGTAGAATGATTTTTCAGGACATAGTAAATATTGTTCACCTTGTATAGTTCATTTTCAGACCATATTGACTTAACTAATTATTCTAAAGCTTTTAAAATATTTAAGACTACTGAAGAGAAGTCTAAATTGCTTGATGTTTAGCTGCCTCTCTTACAAAGAAGTCTGAAGTGCTTGATATTTAGTTGCCTCATTTTCAAAGAAGTCTAAAGTGCTCAATTTTTAGTTGCCACTCATATAAAGAAGTATAAGGTGCATGATGTATAGTTGCCTCTTGAGATGTCAAGTGTCGGGAAATTTCTGTTGGGTACCCATCAGTCCTAATGATCGGTTACCCAGGTACCCGATCAAGGGGAAATTGTATTAAATGTGAACCTAACTGCTTTGTTTTAGGTTCACACATGCCAACCCACAAGAGAGGTATAAGCATAATTATTGCTAATATAAGTGGCAAGAAAGTGTAATCTGAGCATAAAAAGAGCAATCTATATATTACGTGCCATAATTACAGAAAACTGCATGAAAAATGTGCATTTATTTTTGCTACTTACTTGGATCTGCAGTTAAAATTTTTGTCACAAATCAGTAAAATCCATGTGGATTAATAGTTAGTACAAGATTATAGGCACAAAAGAAATTGATAAATTATGCATAACACTCACTTTAACTAGTCTGCATGTCTACAGTAACTTTCGCGAATAGTCGTAAAGTCCACAAATGATGATTGTTGTATTATCCTCAACCTGCCATGGTTTCTCCCTTTATCAACCATCCGGTGCAACATGTTTTTAAGTTTAACAAAATACCTCTTCTCAAACATTTTTAGTCATATAACATCCATCAGTCACATCGATACATCCCTGTTTTGGGGTTTTTTTTTGTGATATCTGGCGCCATTTATTTTCATTTTAGACTGGTCTGCTATGTATGTAGTATCCAAATAGAAAGAATCTATTACAAGTGGTTTCACATTAAAAAAACCCATCTTTTTTCTTGGAACTGTTTCAAGTAACATTCATGCAAAAATTACCACATTTACACACGTGGTGAATTTTTATTAGATTTTTTTTCAAATTTGTTAAATAACAAAGATATGTTTCACTTATATTAAAATATTTTAGTGAAAAATTTCATTCTGTATATCCATTTTTTCCTAACATGGTATAAGAAGTGCATGTTACGGTACCCAAGTTTTTGTGTTACCTTTGCTGTGACAAAAATATCTGTCTTGGGTTTCCCGCTAATAAAAAGGTCCAGTAAACGAACATGTGAACAGTGACCCAGACTTGAACAACTAATGCTCGCTCCAGGGCCATGAACTTGAGGAAAAATGACATTTGTTAAATCGGACATTTCTATTGTGCTTTCTTTTATTTCAGTTGTAGTTCTATTTAAATTTTATTTCGTCGAATATTTCTTAATCAGTACTTACTGTCACTCTTGACGAAAGGTATTGACCCAATTAATGTCATTAGGATCTCAAAACAAGCGTGTTTAAGTTGTGAGAAAAATGATGCACGAACCATGGACATGCACAAAGATAGGATGGTCTAGCTTGAAATATCAGCATTGATTCTTAAATAGGTCGTGTGAAAAAGGAGAGAAGTGTCCTCCCTTGTATTATTATATAGTACATATATGACAAGTAAATTGTAGGCAACCATACGAGCCTCTGTGATGATGAATAAATGCACACATGACACAAGCCTTGAACAGTAATCATTATTCTGTATCTCCATCTGAACTTGGTAAACTTTTTTTTTAAATGGGTACCTGGTTGTTTATTTAATTACATGGATTATTATCAATCGGTGGGTACCTGAGTACCTGGGTACCTGTTGGCATCTTTAGCTGCCTCTCATACAGAGAAGTCTAAAGTGCTTGATGTTTAATTGCCTCATACAAAGAACTCTAAAGAGCTCAGTATTTATTTTCAGTCATTTATTAACTCATTCTTGATCAAAAACATCAGATGTATGTTTATTTCAGATTTTAATGCAAAGTTCTGAATTGAAAAATAAAAAATCATTGTTACGGAAAAATGTTCTGAAAGAACGTGTTCATATTTAATGTCATTTTGGGCAACCAGTTTATAATATTTATGCACAAAATACAAAATGTAGCTGTCAGTTCAGATAAATTTTGTGATGTTTCTGATTCTTTATTGAAGGTATATATCTGCTTGCCTGTGTCTGTCTGTATATATCTATATATCTATATATATATATATATATATATATATATATATATATATATATATATATATGATATTTTCAGAAAAATGTGGCCCTGTAGAGGTGTCCCTTGATGGTGTGGACAGGAATGAAAAGCAAATTGCACAGGTTTGTCATAAACAGTAAATGTTTAATATTATGTTGTTGGAATGTGTTTAACATAATGTGCGTTGCAGTGACTGATAATATATTGTGTTGGTTATAATCAGTTTTACTTCAACTGTAAAATATTTGTAGAGAGTTTTTAGACCAGTTTATTGAATCACCAGTCTGGTAATAATTTTTAATGGTATGTTTTGTAATCAGCACTGCAGCAATTCTGCCATACTTTCTGGAAGTGTGTAAATATCTTCAGCAGAAAATTTTCTAGATCAGCATCTGATGCTACTAGAATATAAAGTAGTTTTGACTTAATAAGATGGAAAAGGAGATTGATAACTGTTAGAATGGAAAATATCATTGATAACCTTTAGGATGGAAAATGGCATTGATAACTGTTGGGATGGAAAATGACAATAATAACTCATAGGATGGTAAATGGTATTGATAATGCAATGGATGGAAAATGGCAATGGTAACTGTGGGGATGAAAAATGTTGATAACTGTTAGGATGGAAAATGGCAATGATAACTGTTTGTATTGGAAATAGTAATGATAACTGTTATGATGGAAAATGGCAATGATAACTGTTTGCATTAGAATAGCAATGATAACTGTTATGATGGAAAATGGCAGTGATAATTGTTGAGATGGAAAATGACAATAATAACTGAAAATAGGGGTGTAATATTTGACCCAAACACTTCTGAAATTATGAACTGTTGGGATAATGAGTTTATCTTGATCTTACACTGTCATATGCATTGTGAAAGGAAAAGCAAAGATAAATTTAGCTTTGAGAGAGAGAGTAGGATAGATCTTTTTAAAAACAGCAATATATTCAGATGATTGAGTTAATGAATAATTTTATTTATTATTCTAGTAATAATTTCTCTTTTCATTTTACAGGCCAGAGAAACTCAAAAGGGAGCTTCATTTTCCTTTGAAAATGTGATACCAGGAAAATACAAAGGTAAGTAGTAATGTGAGTTGCACTCAGAAAGGGAACATAATTACTGAAAGTAAAAGTACAACTGCATCACACTAACATTAGGAAAATAACTAGACTACTTTCAGTTTCAGATGGAGGGAAGTAACTCTTACATATTATTTCCCTTATTACCACTACCTATCCACCCACAACCCAAATGTTTGCTAGTTTAAGCTTTTGCTCAAAACTAAACATTGTTCGTGGAATCCAGTTTCTCTTCCAGTTGTGTAAAGAAAATCTATAAAAATTTGGGTGTATTTTAGTATGTCATATGGTTGATATACCTTGAGCAAACAACATTTATGAATTATTTTGTTGATTTATCCTTTTTGTTATTGTCCATGTGATATCAATTAGTAAGACTCGCATGTCAGCTTTCAGTATCTTGAATTTGCACTGTGAACACTGCAGTTCATTTGTGCATTTATAGGTGTTCTCGGTATGGGAATTTCAGTTAGTTGAATTTAGTTTGTATATATTTTGTATGCACTTTGTATTTTCCCTCACCCATATAGAGTTTGTGCTTCATGGACCAAGAGGGTATGGTCGAACATCTCAAAGAAACAGCTCTTGGGCTGGGAAAAGAGTAGTTCCAAAATCATCAGACTTGGATGTTTTGCCAAAATCATCAGACTTGGATGTTTTGAATATCAATCTCCATGCCCATAAAACATTCCTGAGGGGTACTGTCAATGATGATCACATCTGACCCAACATAAGCTGTTACAAGTGATCTTATCAATGCTTTGTTGGAGTTCCATATGCGATGTTTTATTCAGCAAACTTTGTTATCATTGATGTCAAGAAGTAAATTGGAGGAGGATGCCAGTTTGGATATGCCACCTTTTTGGCAGCCTACTGGGCACCACCCACCCCATGCCTGTGCTTTGCCTTTGTGCCTGTTAGACCAGGCATGTAGAAATAAAATCAGACTTTGTGGGCTGGTTTGCCCCACAGATGTAACACCATATGCCATTCCAGCTACTGACCAGCTGGTTGAGCCATCTGTCTGACCCAGAGACAGCAAAGTGCATATAACTTCTGTGCATTTCAGTGAATACATTCTTGATCTGTCCGACACATATTTCCATGTTCCCATATGCTCAGTATCTGGCAAGTTCCATTGCTTTAGTTACTGCAGGGCAGTGTACAAATTCTGTGTCCTTCCATTCTGCCTCAGCCTTTTTCCTTGGGCCATATGGCACCAAGACATCAGACTGGGATGTATCTTATTCAGGACATCATCCTCCATTGTGACATTGGCGTGTCTGAATTTTATTCTGCAAAAACACTTAGTAAGTTGAATATTAGTTTGGAATATCAACTGCCTTCAGATGTCAACAAAGAGATGATATTGGCCACAACAAGGATTTTTCTGACCTGCTGTCCAATTTTGACCCCATTGTTCTCCAAAAGGAAGATTTCCTGGGTCTTGGCATAGTTCAGATCTTCCAAGTTCAAGCCCTGTTTCTGACTTTGCTGAAGCTGTTATTGCACAATAATTGCTTTCACATTGTGCTAGCTTCATGCCAGGACATGGGAATGCTGGTTTCTCATAATGAAGATTACTAGTCATGCAACTTCTCAAAACCAATGGGAAAAGGTCTCACAGATTATTTGCAGTTTCCACAATTTGTTTTACCAGATGTCTGATTTTTTTTAAAAAACAAAAGTTAAAAATAAAGATTTGTCAAATTAAGTCTTGTTCATCCACTCAGTGGTGAACTCTGTCAAGCTATGCTAAGATAGATTTAGTGTTTGAATAAAAGTGTCTATATGATCGAGATCTGCTGCAGTGTTTGTGGAAACTATTTAGGGGGTCCAATCTAATTGTCTCTTAGAGGGGTATAACAAACTAATCTATTGATCAGCCATAACAGAACTTAATGGAACATAAAAAGTAGCAAGTTTTATTAATGTCAGAAAAGTTGATAACTGGTTTCTTTAAGGTTAGATTGTCTGCTGTGGTTGGAACTATAGGGCAAGAGGAAAGCTCTCATGTTCCGAAATGAAATGAAGATGTTGCACAAACTGACGACATGGAAATAGTTTGGCACATTGACCACAATATATGGAAGGGAAACGGGAGGCTGGGAAAAAGAGGTAAAAAGGAACTGAAATTCTAAGACAAGTGGTTAAGTTCCTACAACTGGTTAAGGAAAGAACCAAAAGGAGGGATGTTGAGAATGTAAGAAAGATAATCCATTTATTAATGACAATGGTTACATAGGTTTGCCTATGTTCATCAGAGGCTGCAACTTTGGATGAAGACAGCCTTGCAACGAATGTGATACTTCAACAGAAATATCCCTGGGACAACACAATCTAGTTGTGGAAAAATATATGTCAGATATCAGTTGTTTTATTTGTTTCAATTGGCCAGATTTGCAGTGGTTCTCCCATTACAAACAGCAGATTGTGAGAGGGGAGTTAGTTCACAAACCTAATTTTCACTGCTCTAACATAAGAAAAAGTGAATAAACTGGTGACTCTTCAGATACATGGGGGTCATATAGATGATTTCCCATTTTCAGAATTTGAAGAAGTGTAGTAATGAGAAGAAAAGAATATTTACCAGCTTATCAAACTAAATTCAGCATGTTATATATATTTGTTCTCAAAGAAGTGTTATAAAGTCATTGAATGCTTGTCTTAAATTAGGTATGCATATAACTTAAAATTATGTTGTCACCTATTAGCTACCATTTAGTATTGTCCCACCCCCACTGGAGATAGGTGTGGGGGACTTCACCATCTGAAGAAAATTCCTGGCAGCATCTTTGTAAGTTTGGTGTCAAGGATGAGTAAACTGCATGTGCTGACCATTGATTTGAACTACATGCAGTTTATTCTGACAGCTCAGTTGTACTAATGTCATAACCTGGTTTAATCTCTGGGAACAGGTTGTTGTCTATTGGCATTCAAAAAAGTAACCATCCACCTGCTTTCTTTGATCAGGCTGTTGAGAGAGGTGAAGCTGTTGGACCTGGTTTGCATGATCAGATGCTGTCGTAAATGCACAGAGAATGTCCTTTGAGCCAATCAGAAATTCTTCTTACTGTTTAAGACCTGCAAGCAAGGCAACCCCACAAGTACTGGTCTTGTAACTAAAGTGGGTTTTACATTGAGCTCTTGTAAGATCAGGTATACTTTCAAAAAGGTCTTGACTTTTGAAATACCAGCAGTTTCAATGAACCTGGCCTATGTATCAATTCTAGACATAGTGGAGTCGGTTGGCTTGCATGCTTAGTCTACTTTTCCAGTTTCTACTTACTGGACATGGCTGGGCTCACAAATGAGAAAGCTGAATCTAGATGAACCACTGGTAGCTGCCAAGACATTTACCACACTCCATTCATGAAAACACTAGTTCAGCTGCAGGCATGACCTTATAACTTTTGCTGGATTTGCCTGGGGAAATTTTGCAGGTGGGGCAATAGCTAGGACCTTGCAGGGATTTCATGTGCATGAGTATAAACACAAGTTGTGCTACCTTCAAGTTACGGAAAGTTCATCCTTTCAGTAGAGCAGTCACCATTCTCCTACTAGGTGATGTTGGTAGAGGTTGGATTCTCAAGCATTTGCTCCTTCTCTTACCTATTCTCTAAATGTTAATGTACTCAGGTAATGCATTCGATGGAGAAAGAAAATTTGTAAATGATGTTTCTCCAAAAATACGTACCTGAGCACATCATTAAGAATCCCTTTCACCCTTCCTTGCAAATGCTAGCATTCTTTTGTTGGTTTTGCCAAAGCTTAAGCTGGCAAATATCTTGGATACAGGTGGCCACCTGGTGGGGCAAGGGAAAGTAATCTGTAAGAATTACTTCCCTTCATCTATATGCTCTATATGTTTATGGACATACGTTTATCATCTTCAGCAAGAGCCAGATTTGGAAGTAGTGGAGAGTGGAGTATTTTCGTAATTGGGTAAGTATTCTCATAGAAATAAAATTGACAAGCAAAATTTCCTTTTCAGTGACATTGCTTCGAGACAGCTGGTGTTGGAAGAATAAGACACTGGAATTTGAAATCGTCGATAAGAATGTCGATGATTTGACCTTTGTACAGACTGGTTTCATTCTGAAGTGCACAATTTCACATTCAATAAACCTGGTAAGCAGTATGTTTTCAGTCTAAAAATTTTATTAGTAGAGCACTAGCCAGAGAGGAAAATTTTTGTACAAAGTACATTAGTAGAAATGGATGTAAATTTCAGATCAATTTGTAAAACATTTTTAATGTGAATTAAGTTATTTTTCATAATATTGACATCCAGCAAATGCAGACAGAGTGTAAGGTTCATATACTCTGATTTATCCTTGATTCATAGAAATAATTATGTACACAATTATTGTTTATTTAGCCTGATTGTGTGAATCCTCCGTCATTAATTGTTCTTATTTTTAACAATGAAATTCAGTATATATGTGCATCTATCTATACAAAGAAAGTGGCTGGATTTTTTTTGAGATCTTCAATACACCATTTAATGAACAGAATTGGAAACCAGTAGAAATTTCTGATGATTATAACATTTGCCAACTGATTATTTTTTTTATAACTTGACTAATGGTAGATTTTTTACATAACTGCCATCTTGCACTTATGCTAATATCCTTTGACAGATTTGCACTTATGTTAATATCTTTTGACAGATTTGCACCTATGTTAATATCCTTTGACAGATTTGCACCTTTGTTAATATCCTTTGACAGATTTGCACCTCTGTTAATATCCTTTGACAGATTTGCACCTCTGTTAATATCCTTTGACAGATTTGCACCTTTGTTGATATCTTTTGACAGATTTGCACCTCTGTTAATATCTTTTGACAGATTTGCACCTATGTTAATATCCTTTGATTTGCACCTATGTTAATATCCTTTGACTGATTTGCACCTATGTTAATATCCTTTGTCATTGTCCTTTGACAGATTTGCACATGTTATTGTCCTTTGACAGATTTAAATTTGTCAATATTCTTTATATATAGAAATTCATGAGGTCTCATGAAAGCTGTAATATATGAAATTTATTGAGATCTTGTAAAGAACATCTGTTTACAGACATTTATTTTGTCAAATCTGTATGTCACAGTTTGAAACTGGGGATCATTATAGGATATTGGACTCAGAATTCATGAGTGATTTTTGGGGGGGAATGGGATTAAAGTTGCAGTTAAATGATTTAGAAAATTATTTCATCAGAATTTCGCCCAGGAGAAGAAGGAGGGGAGTGTAGGCTCATTCCAGCTGAACAAAGGAAAGAATCGGTTTTGTTTGGCCCAGTCTGGTGTATACAAGCTGACCCCAGATTCATGTCATCAGTTTGAAAAGGAGGTTTATTCCTATGATACGTAAGTAATTTAGTTTTATTATTTTAAATTTTTTAAGATGCAAGTAATAGTAATTTAATTTATTATTTTAATTTCTATAATATGCAGGTAATAGTAATTTAGTCTTACTATTTTACTTTGTTATAATTTGTAAATAATAGTAATTTAGTCTAAATGGTTTAATTTGTTATAATATGTAAATAATAGTAATTTAGTCTAAATGGTTAATTTTGTTATAATATGTAAATAATAGTAATTTAGTCTAAATGGTTTAATTTGTTATAATATGTAAATAATAGTAATTTAGTCTAAACGGTTTAATTTGTTAATCTCAGAACATTTGTATACAATACCAGGAATGGGACAATTGTTGTGGAGGTTAGTAACACACCTTGTTTCAGTTACTTTCAAGTTGCAGTGCATGGAAAGATGTTGCTTTCTTTAGTACAGAGGAGTGGATTAATGACATTTTTTACTTTCTCAGTCCCAGCAAGCCTCATTGGGGGTGGTGGTTTAGTAGCTGTTTCAAACCCACCTAGAATATTCATATTTTTTTTTCAACCCACTACCTTGCATACCTGGTGTCTCATTATGATTTACTTGTAACATTGTGAGTAAAATCTGTTTCAAAAATGGATCTTTTATGCTTCATTCAGCACCATATTGGCAGAGAGAATACTCATCCAAAGTGGAGAGCTTCCTATATGGACAATGGGATCATGCTCTTAGAGTATGTGCATGAACATGATAGGACATTGTTAAAGACATTGTTAATGACACTGTTAATCTGTGCTTAGCATAATGAACATTATTCTCATAACATTACCCTAATAAGTTTTTTAGCCGACAAGTTAAATCAAAATATGTAATACATATGTTCGTAAACTGGAAGCATTTTTTAAAATTTTTTTTTAAGACAAACATCACTGTGTTCAGTTTAAAACCAGTTATGCTACATTTTTGGGTAATCATTTTACCATCATTCTAGGCTGTTGTGGTAATGGTCCATTCCAGGCTGATATATAGCATAGTTCAAAGATGCATTGTTATTGTGTGGAGCCATTTTGTCATGTTGATTACATCCTCAACTTAAATTTTCAAGACCAATTTATGTAAAAACCTAAACGGAAAACACAGAACAAAACTGAGGTTTTAAAACAGGTTTGTAATTTATGGTGGTATTATTTTCAGTATTGAACAACAATTTTAAACATGGTCAAAATGTTAAATCAAATATGAACTCAAGTTGAGATTTTTTGTGTTAACAGAGCATGGTTGCAAGTGAACTTTCATTTCTCTCATTGCACTTGGTTTACAAGTTCTTTCATAGTGCTTGGTTTACAAGTTCTTTCACTGGGCTTGGTTGTCAGTTCTCTGATTGGATTTGGTTTGCAAGTTCTCTCATTGGACAAAGTTTTATAAGTTTTCTCACTGGACTCAATTGACAAGTTCTCTAATTGGACTAGGTTGCAAGTTCTCTCATTGGACTTGGTTACCAGCTCTCTCTTTGGGCTTCACTGCATGTTCTCTCATTGGACATGGTTGCTGGTTCTCTCATTGGATTTCTTTGCAAGTTGGACTTGATTGAAATTTCTCCGACTGGTCTTGGTTGGACGTTTTCTCATTGGACTTGGTTGCAGGTTCTGCCATGGGACTTGGTGTGCAAGTTCTATCATTGGACTTGGTTTACAAGTTAACTTGTTTGACTTTGTTGCAAGCCATCTCATTTAACTTGATTTACAAGTTCTTCCATTGGATTTGGTTGCAAGCTTTCTCATTGAACATGGTTTACAAGTTCTCCCATTGTACTTGTAAAGAGTGAGCTTCTGATTCTTTCAGTGCAAACCCAGAGACCTTGACTTTGACTGCAGTGAAGCATTTACTGGAAGGTTCAGTCAGTACAGAAGATGACAAGGCGAATGACATCATTATCATTATCAGGTATAGTCATCATTTATGATGATGCTCATGGTGATCTCCTCCTCCTCCTCCTCTTCCTCACTACCCTTCCTTATGGATCTATTTGTCATGATAACTGATGTGCATATGTCTTAAGTTTTGACTTTTCAGATGTGGAGTGCAATAGAACTTTCTTACTAATGACTCAGTTATATCCAGGTCATCAACTCAGTTGGAACATTTTATATTTATATTCAGTTCATCAACTGACTCAATTAGAACATTTTATATTTATATCCAGGTCATCAACTGACTCAATTAAAACATGTTATATTTATATCCAAGTCATCAGCTGACACATTTAGAACATTTTATATTTATATCCAGGTCATCAGCTGACTCAGAACATTTTATGTTTATATCCAGGTCATTGACTGAATCAGAACATTTTATGCTTATATCCAGGTCATCAACTGAATCAGTTAGCACATTTTTGTATTAATTCAAGGTCATTAACTGTCTCAGTTAGCACACGCTCTCTTTATATCCAGGTAGGGTTGTTTCAGTAAAATACACTGGGACCCAGGGAAGGCACTTTCAGTGTGGAGTAGTCACCCATAGATGCAATTTAGAATTTGGTATCAATTTTGTACAATATCAGTGAGAAATCAGAGTATCCTGACATATATTTTTAAAAAAATGCTTTCCCTGTGTATTTTTATATGGAACATCCCTTAGCACACACTTTATTTATATATAGATCAACGATGGAGAAGGTGCCCATATCTATTGGACCTCTTGTCATAGAAAAGCCCAAGACCAATGAAACGACGGATAATGATGATCTAGCAGTTTACAAGTTCTCTCATTGGGCGAGGTAGGTCATCACGCAGAAAGCACACAAAAGCACAGACATCATAAAATAGTTAATACTGTATTTTTTGTTAAACAGTTGGTTTCAAGATTTGTTCAGTATAGTTTGCATCCATGTTATCATTCTCAAATCCTACCATCGGACCAGCCTAGGTTCGCTACTGTGGTGTGTCCTTGGGCAAGGAACTCTACTCCAATTTCCTCGGCTCTAACTTACTTACTTGTGTTGATGTGACATAAAAAACCAAACCAAAACCAAAATCTTTTGCTCCAGACAGCAAATGCTTGATGCAGAAAATTATAAAAAGTGAAGATACTCCGTTAATAGGGTATTAGTTTAGGATTTTATGAATGCATAATAACTTCATTAGGTTTCTATAATGATGGATGATGACCTATTTAGTACACACCAAAATCTTTAAAAAATAGTATTTGTTGTGTTATGTATTGTTACGTATACGTAATTAAATTGCATGTGTGTTAGTGTTAAAATTCTTTTTTATTTTATTTTTGTTTCATTACATTTTATTGTAATGATTATTTTCATGGGATTCGAAATTCTTTTTCAGTGATTCGAAATTCTTCTAGTAATGTTGTTTATCTAAGACGTAAAACGTGTTACATGAACAATATTTTTAGTTTACCTTGGTCCGCGGTAGTGTAAGCGCTACGCGAAAACGATTGGCTGTTGCCAAGATCATTTTGTTTAGTCTGAATAAACAATGTTTTATTTTTAAATCTGTTTCAGAGTTAGAGTAGATAGTGGTTCTTCCTACGTGACAAATTGCATTTTTGCTATTGCATTGTTCGAGTGTTAGGAGACCACGTAGTCAGTTTCGCGAGAACGGGATGATAATTCGGGTAGATATAATACTCTTCCTGAGCGCTCATCAGTCAGTTGTATTTTGGAAACCTAGAACACCGGATAGGTATTTTTATTGTTGAAACCAGATTGTTTTTTGAAATTCATTTGTTTTTGGAATTTAATAATTTATTCTTTAGAAAACTATACGAGTGTACTGTTTTATAAATTCTGGGAGAAAGCAATTCAGTGGAAATTTATTCTGGAACTATTCGGAAACATAAACTGTGATTCAATTGAGGAATTGTTGCTATTTGTACATGGACCACATCTGACGTCATCGCCTTCCATATTGGAATGTCGTCGAGATTCAAACCTTGATTCTAATAGAACTATTTAGTGATAGGACTTGTATTTTTCATTCTTAGGATTAAATTTTGGATTATATTCACAAACTGTAAGTCCTATTTTCCAAATTTTACATTGTTTTCTAAGGAAATGAATTATTTTGTTAAAATATACAAAGCTTGTTGACTTCACTCTTTTCTCTTGTTATTATTGTACGAGCCTACACGTAACAGTGTGTAATTAAATTGCTTGTATGTTAGTTTTAAAATTCTTTTTTTATATTTTAATTTTGTTTCATTACATTTTATTGTAATGATTATTTTCATGGGATTCGATATTTTTTCCAGTAAATTCAGTTTGTATAGAACGTAAAAGGTATTACATTAGCACTATTTTTAGCCCACTCTGGTTCATAGATTTTGTAAACATCGAGTGAAGACGATTGGCTATTGCGAAGGTCATTTAAGCCCGCATGTTAGCTGAACTGTAAACAGTCTTTCTTTTTTATATATTTTCAGTGTGAAAATTTGGTTCTTAGGTAGGGCTGTTCTTGCCTACATGATAATTTTCATTTTTTTTACTGTGCTGTTCAACTGTTAAGAGACCATGTGACCTATCACGCGGGACTGGGATGATGTTTTAGTTGGGTTTAATACTCATTCCGAGAGCTTTCCAGTCAGTTGTATGTCAACACCTTGAAGGTACAAGGTGTTTATATTGTTGAAGCCAGATTGTTTTTTGAAGTTCATCTGTTTTTGGAATTTAATAATTTATTCTCTAGAAAACGAAACAAGTGTACTTTTTTATAAAAAGTTCTAGGACAAAGAAATTCAGTGGAAATTTATTCTGGAGTTTAACGGAAACATTATAAACTGTGATTCAACGAGGGTCTGTTATCATCAGTACAGATATCATCTGACGTCATCGCCTCCATATTGGAATTTCATCGAGATTCGAACCTGGATTCAATTAGAACTGTTTAGTGATAGGACTTATATTTTTCAATCTTAGGATTAAATTTTGGATTATAGTCACAAACTGTAAGTCCTATTTCCAATTTTTACATTGTTTTATAGGGAAATAAAATATTTTGTTAAAATATACAAAGCTTGTTGGCTTCACTCTTTTCTCATGTTATTTTTGTGCGAGCCTACACGTAACAGTTAGATGAATGTTTTATAAAGAGAGAATGTAATTTTGCCACCATACAAAAGTTTTTGAATGACAAGGTGATTATAATCATCAGCTTCAGTAAACGGAAGAATACTATTGTATTCCAGCAGAAAATTCAAATCTACTGTATGTCGACAAAAATTCTTTATACCAGGCCTAAGACAGCTTTGAAGGAGTTTAAAATTTGTGCTCTCATCCCATCTCTGTTTGGATGACATCTCATCTTAATCATATCATGCTGGTTTTCTAGGGCTGGAGAACAACTGGAAATCACAGCCAAGTCATCAGAGATTCTGTTTACGCCTGACAAGTTGGAAGTCACCATAACAGGAGGTGGGTGGATCTTCTTTCTGCCTCTTAACTATTATATTGGGGGATTTGACGAGATATATGGGTCCTATGGTAATTACCTTGTCAATTAGTCCATCTGTCCATCAGTAATTACCTTGTCAATTAGTCCATCTGTCCATCTGTAATTACCTTGTCAATTAGTCCATCTGTCCATCTGTAATTACTTTGTCAATTAGTCCATCTGTCCATCTGTTTACTTCTTGTAACCACCAAACCATGGCAATTCATAAACAAAATTTTTTCGTCATTTGGTATGCGCACTGCCTATTACTTTTAGATGTGCCTTTTAATGATTGCATCATTTCAGGTTCAGTTTTGATGGAGTTACTGCCCTTTTTCAATCAATTTTAGATCACAACAGCAGATCCTTTTAACCTACATTGCTCAGGAACCTTTCAACATATTCTAATAGAATTTTGGTGAGTACATTGTTAGATCTATCTATGCCTTGGATGTTTATTTTTCTCATCAGCTCCATTAAGGATAAATTCATGGCCCCTTTGCCAATTAACTCCATATTATATGAATGTTAATTGTAACCATCATAACTCATGAGCCGTTCAGTGTATTCTGATGCAGTTTGGCATGATCTTATATACCAGGATGTGCCTTGTATTGGCTTTGTGTTATCAGTTTTATTGTAGACAATTAAACCATTGAGAATTAACTTCATATCTTCACTTGGAATGTTGCTTGTAACCAGCATAGTTCAAGAACCATTCAACATATTGTGACTCAATTTGGTTTGAACATTGTCTCATAGACTTGCATGCAACTTTTATGGGTTTAGTCTGGTCTACTTTATTTTGGACAAAGTTATGGCCCTTGTTGATAAGCTTCATATCTTTATATGGGAACTTGCTTGTAATTTTAGTTGTTCTTAGCAGGGCTCATTGTAATGCAATCAGCCAGTTGTAGTTAGCAGGGCCTTTTATAATGCATGCAGAAAATTGTTGTGAGCAGGGCCCTTTCTAATGTACCCAGAAAATCGTAGTTACAAGGGTTCTTTTTAATGCACCCAGCAAATTGTAGTTAGAGGTCCTTTTTTTAATGCACCCAGCAAATTGTAGGTAGTGGGGACCTTTGTAATGTACCCAGCAAACTGTTGTTTTAGCAGGGACCTTTGTAATGCATGCAGAAAATTGTAGTTAGCAGGGCCCAATGTAATGCATGCAGAAAATTGTAGTTAGCCAGGCTGCTGTGAAGTTGAAGTAGAATTGCTATGGGCATTGTTATGTTACATTCCATTCTTCCTCCACCAGTTATACTGGCTGCCATGCATAGCCTATCTTGTGCTGAAAAATGGCATGAAACCCAAAACATAAAAAATCGTATGTCGCATTCCACTTGATACCTGCTAAATGATATATTTGACAGCAAACTAACTTTTTATTGATTTTTAGTTGTGTGCAATCCATATTCAGGAATTGTGCCCTAACAGACCAGCCAACCCTTAAGATTTAACTTTATGTCATACTGCATTGACCCTTAAATTACAGACTTACAGAATAAAAGCAAAAATCATTGCAGTCAAATCCAGAATTTGGATAGACTGGGTTTTGTCTGGATCTGGGTTTTCATAATAGGATCATTAGACTGATTTAATCTCTACTGATGGTTAACATCACTTGATGGAATGGTGAGTGAGTTTCAAGTTATAATATGACCAGGGCAAACATAATGGATGTGACATGATACTTTAGATGAACTTGAACATGGTCTTCTATGTTCATTAAATCTCGCTTTCAGTGTCCTCTTTTGTTTATCCTGGCCATCCTGTAACTTGGAACTCAGTAAAAGTCTTAGATCAAGAACATGCCTGGTTTGAGTGGGGGATTAAAGAGTCGATCTAGATCTGTGTGCATAGGTATGGGGGCAGTTACAAAACCTGCCGCATATCTGGGACAATCTGTTAGGATCATTAGAGTTGGTCAGGGAACATTAGAACCTCAGATGCTTTTATCTACCTTTTTTTTCATGCAAAATACTAGCATGATGAAGCTTTTTTTATTATTGCATTATCTACAGATGTCATCCACAAATGAAAACATGTTGAAGGCAAGAGAGTTCACACAAGCAGCACAGAATCATAAAGAGGAATTTTCAGATTCTTTACTTTACTTGGAATAACAACAGGATAAACAGTGATTGCATATATTGTACATCATGTTGTGTCAGTCAGAGCATTATTCATTGTGAGATAGCTGATTGCCGTTGTCATTTAAAAAGAAAATATACCACTCCCAAAAACTAATAATTTGTCAAGTTGAGAGGTCTAGCAAGAAGTCATTGACCATCTAGGTGTTTGGAACTGCAGTCTCTGAAACTGAACTGGAGGTCTTTAGGGTCTAGTGTATGTAAACTCTGGCAAATCCACTATTCATTATGGACACAAATCCTTTTATGATAAATCTGCACACCTTGTCAGTTATCAGTAAGGCACGTGAAGAATGGGTGGGGTGTTTTGTGCCAGTGAGTGCTGGTAAAGTTCTCTGGGTTGGCTGTGATGCTTTGGCTTTAGAAAGATCAGAATTATCTTCACATGATAAACTCCCATTCGCAGACATTGACAGTCTGTGTCTGTTATCTTGTAATTACTAATTTTGCTAGGATGGTGCTTTTTCATATGGTTGGTTAGATTTGTAGTTTCATCAGAAAACTTAACATTACCCTCGCATACTCTGCACACAGCATTTGCCTCATTAATTTTCTCATCTGTTTAGTAAATTGCATCTACATGGCCAACCGCTCTTTCAGATTTTTCATCAGGTCATACTCAGCCATGCTTGAAATACTTTTTGCTCAAGGTCAATTTCAGTTAGTCATCAGCGTCAGCAAGGTGCTTTTTTGTTAACTTAGAAGAGTTAAAGCTTCGAAGGGATTAAGATTTACGTAGATGTAACTTTTGATTACAAACGCTGCAACTTTCCAGGAAACAAAATATAAATGTTACTGAAGCAGATTACCAAAGGTACAGATATGGAATTCAGTATGTCATTCTGAAAACTAATAATGCTAATATTAATTTATAAAAATAATAGAATTTATTTGCAACTTTTTATCAAAATTTATGTAAGTACTGTAGTTTATTGATACAAGAAATTTATATCATGATTATTGGTTTAATACTACAGTATACCAGTATTTGATATCGCACACCCCTAGTATTTTGTCACATTCAAATATTCTCACATGGCTTGATGAGATCTCCACCATAACAAATGTCTGGTAAAAATTTTTTCCTTGTAATTCCAGAGTAAGACTTTTGCCAAAATTGGAAAAGTGATTTTTTTCAGGCTGATTAGATGAGGTGTAAGTTTGCATACACATTGACAGTTTCTTTGGCTGTATCAATGTCTGTTGAGTGCCATCCTTATTACTTTCTATTCTAGTTTTGAGTGATTGTAGAAAGCATGTCTTAAAGAATATTAAGATTTATGCCTTTGTTTTCTTTCGCGGAGAACAGTAAGCATTTTACCTGGGGTTTTTGTGGCAGAGCTGCCTCACAGTCACATGCAAGTCTTCTTGAATGAGAATAGGTTGAATTATGAATAAGGAAAGACAACAATTAGCTTTCCAAACCTTTCTTGAAAGATATTTTGCTATGTTGATAAAACAGTTGGTGTAATTCTCCTTCTCCAGAACTGCAGTTATACCATTTGTTAGTCCAGATCATTTTGGATTTCCTTTTTGACTTTCAGATGTATGTCCTGGTGAGGTGGCCAGATTTGTTGGCAAGAAGGGAGTGTTTATTATTGGCCATATTACCCCTCCTCTGGGTGGGGTCAACATCACTGTTATTGAAACTGAGGGTAGGATGGAGCCTGTGTCTATTGAGAGTGACAACAAAGGGCAATTCAGGTGAGTGTTCATACATGTACATTTAAAAATGTTCAAAACATATTGAAAAATGTTTATTATGTCCAATAGTGATATTATTTGTTGTTTAAAATGTTAAATATCTGACGAAGCTGAGCTAACTCAGGTGTATCACACACACACACACACCTATAAATTTCATTTAGTACGTTTGCAGTTATATTTTTATTTATCATAAATTCAGTGCTGTCTAATGAATTGTATACATTATCTATTTTATATATCATAAATTCAATGCTGTCTCATGAATTGTATGCATTATCTGTTTTATGAAAGCACACTTAATAAGACAAGATTTGAAAACAATGGTTATTTCCATTTCATTACTATGGAAACTGAAATCCTGTTCTTTAGTAAATGCATTCCAAATGAACAAATTTGATAGGAAATGCTAAATGGAGGTGACAAACTCAAAATCAGATTACATTTCTGAGACCATTAATGGAAAACAAGATAATTGCTAAATTGTGAACATGACTGGAATGCAAATGGAACACAAATGAAATGCAGAATGAACACACACAAAGTGCAGTTGAAGCACAAATAAAATGCAAAAAAAAAGTTCTTAAAGTTTTCCATTTCATGGTCAGAGTTTTGATGTGTCATTTGCAGTACGTCACTTTTCAGTGACAAATTTGATTACAATAACCTATATTTCATACTGCGGTGATTCATACTCCACCTTGTAAATTCACTTTCTCAGGCAGTAGTTCCTCTGGAGCTATATTCCTTTATATGTAATTGATACAGAAGATTACAATAGCCATCAGTTAAAACTATGTTGCTGTGACCTATATTTCATAGTTCAGTGATTTGTGCTTATGTTTGAGTTGAGTTCTAAGGTTATTTTCTCAGACATTTTTCAGAGAGCCACACAAGTTGGCATTAAGATGTATCATGTGGAGTACTACACCTTTCAGCAAAATCTAGGTCTTTGGAACCTATATATATATATTTGGCTAACCTCTTGTTTAACTTGTTTTCTCAATCGCTGTTGCCTACAGTCACATAACTTGATATGTAATTGCATCAGGAGTAATACTACAGCCATCAATGAAAACTAGGTCTTTGTGATCAATTTTTTGTGTTTCACTTATTTGTGCTTACCTTTTTGATGATCTCAGTTTCATAGAGGTTAGGGTTAGGCCATTTTATCTGACACTATTACTGGTCACGTCACATAAGTTATTATTTAGATGTGTCAGTCTATGGTTCAGGAGAACCAAAAAATGTACAAAGATTGCAGTCCAGTCACAATGACATTGTACATTTTCTTGTTCTAGGTTGATCAGACATGGGACAAGAGCCCATCATTTTGAAAAATATTAGACCAGTTCAAAATAGAATTGTAAGGATTAACAAAATTTTAAGGATTACGGTTCCTCTGTTGGTGATTTTTGAATAATTTGGAAATTTGATTTGGATCAGGGCCTATTTTTGCATTACCCCTGATAACTGCAAAATATATCCATTATCTGAGTATACAAAAAATAGAAATACTCGAGAGTTGATTTTTGAAGGGTACCAATAAAGGGATAATACAGAGTTGCTATTTACAAATGTTTGCCAGATAACAATAGTAAAGACTTGGAGCCCAAGAGTTCAGGGTCTTTACTGAGTGCTTAAACAAACTGTAGCACACACAGGGTTTATAATTTTTATGAGTGCTCTAACAAATGTTAGCACACACAGGGTTCAGAGTTTTATCAGAGTGCTCTAACAAATTTAACACACACAGGGTTTAGAGTCTTTACTGAATGCTCTAACAAATGTTAGTACACACAGGGTTGAGCAATTCATTTTTGTCCACTTTTCCAGGCCAGGTGGTTTCAGAAAATTCACTTCTCCTACCCGTCATTTCACTTACCATAAAATGTAATTCACATGTCAAGATTTGATGAGATATATGCACTTTAATCCGTAGAAAGAAAAAGTAAAATAATGTACAACTTATTTATTTCTTGAAAGTATTTAATTTTTCAAAAATAGAGATTGATATTACATGTTTTGTTTTCAGTTTTCCATTATCCAGATATCTTATATGCACCATTTGTTTCTCTGATATGGTGGCCATCAGTACTTCAGTCCGCAAGAATGGGAAGGAATTTACTGGAATTCAGACTTTTATTAACTTGATTGATTGATAGAATGAAGTCTCTTGCCCTGAATCTGTTCATATGATTAGCACAAAGTTCAACAGTGTTCTTCTCCTGGAGTGAACACAGCATTTCCGTATCTGAAAATGGTTTTCCATAATGGGCCAGACAGTAGACTATGTCAAAAAGAGGTCTTATTTTCTTTCTTTTTGGTCTCATATAGTCTTGAAGGGGCCTTTCCTAGTGGGGTATCAGCAACTCTTAACTTCATAGATATTCTGCACATGCTAGCTAATGTCATTCATCAAAAATGAATTGTCCGAGATGTTAGTTTGTGGGATATGCTTGGCTCTGTCACAGCAAACCATGATCTGTTGTTCTTCTTACATGATCATTTACTAGGTACACAATTTACATATCATGTACTTACTTTCAAAATGGAGATTTTAAACATAAAAAACCTGTTCTTCAACATGTGAAACTCCAGTGTTTAAATACAGCTGATGTCAAACCTGCTGAAACTAGTTCAGTCATGTAAGAATAAGACCATACATAATAAATACTATATTATTGTAATCAGATAATTTGACTCCTATCTAGTAACAAGATAGTACTGGGGTTAAAGTTAACATGGGATAGTCTGTGTTGTATACACAGGTGTGCTTTCAGTTTGCTTTTGCTTCAGCTCTGGATGTTGATGTTGCTCTGCCTTGAACTTGGGTAAAACAGGACAAAAATTTACAAATTAAGAACTGCTTATAGTCCATATTTTACTGAAGTTCAGCATTGTAGAGCCAGCAGCTAAACAATAAAAATAACGGATAGTTGGATGGTGTTGATGCATATGTAACATATTTAGTAGACTAGACCCTCCTGATAACAATTCATCACCATCTTCCACGCATTTGAAACCTAAATGAGCTTAAACAGTGCTTTTGGCCCTTTTATTGGATACAAGATCTGGTTATGTCTTAATCAGTACCATTTGACTGGTCTGCCATTACTAAATGCCCTCTTCTTTTATTGATTATGATCTCATTTATTTATATCATGTAGTTTTGAATGAACAAAAAGAGCATGTAACCAGTCTAAAGTACAAAAGAATTTTTGTACAGATATAAATTGCTATATGTTAGTGTATGAATGCATACTGATATATTCATATATGGTCAGATTGGTGTGAGAATGCATTCCATGTCATTAATGCCAAATGAATACTTTTAATTTGTCCACCATAGCATGTTTTGCTGTGGTTTGACCATTCATCTGCATTTGTTAGTTACCAATTTTGTTTCTGCATGAAACATGAGTTTTCTATCATCAACAGTTTCCCAGCTTTGGGCATGGTATGCACTTGTGGTAAAGAGTTTCAGGCTCAAAAGGTCAAAGGTCAGTGGTGACTCGACCTGAAAGAATAAGAAGTGAGCCCCATTGGCCAAGTGGTCTAAAGCGCATGCCTTTTTGAGATCTTCTAGGGGTCTTCCTTCACCAAATATATTGGCTGCCATGTATAGCCTATCATGTGCTGAAAAATGACATTAAACCCCACAAAACCAGACCAAAAATCTGAAAGAAGCAAAATGGTTTCTGCACAATAACTTGAATTCTCCATCATGAGTGGTTACTAAACTTTGTGGATGGCTTGCACTTGGGGTGAGGAAGAACCCTACTGATTTTGAGTCATAAGATGAAAGGTCCAGGTGATTGTGATAGAAAGAATAAAAATGATTTGCACTGTAATATTAGTTCCACTTCACAAATCTACACCAGACATTTGCATTTGGGGGTGGGGAGGTGGGGGTGGGAGGAAGACGCCTAAAGAAATTTGGGGGGAATCAAAATGTCAGGGGTCAAGGTTGCTGTGACTGAAAGTTCAAAAAAATATGGTTTCTATACAGTAGCTTCAGTTATCTACTTAGAGAGCAATAAACACAGAGTAGGCATATTGTGTCACATTCATGTTACTGGTGTTGTTTGCATTTTAGGGTTGGTCCCCTTCACAGTCACATGAAATACAATGTCTTGGCTGAAAAGGAGGGATATGTGCTTGCCAAGGAAGAAAGAGAGATAGCAGCCTTCAGAGCATTCAAACTAGGCAGAGTTGCAGTACAGGTAATATGGGCTGACAAACCAGGTAAACAGTAGGTAATGTGGGCATTCAAACTGGACAGAGTTGCAGTACAGGTAATATGGGCTGACAAACCAGGTAAACAGTAGGTAATGTGGGCATTCAAACTGGACAGAGTTGCAGTACAGGTAATATGGGCTGACAAACCAGGTAAACAGGAGGTAATGTGGGCATTCAAACTGGACAGAGTTGCAGTACAGGTAATATGGGCTGACAAACCAGGTAAACAGTAGGTAATGTGGGCATTCAAACTGGACAGAGTTGCAGTACAGGTAATATGGGCTGACAAACCAGGTAAACAGTAGGTAATGTGGGCATTCAAACTGGACAGAGTTGCAGTACAGGTAATATGGGCTGACAAACCAGGTAAACAGGAGGTAATGTGGGCATTCAAACTGGACAGAGTTGCAGTACAGGTAATATGGGCTGACAAACCAGGTAAACAGTAGGTAATGTGGGCATTCAAACTGGACAGAGTTGCAGTACAGGTAATATGGGCTGACAAACCAGGTAAACAGTAGGTAATGTGGGCATTCAAACTGGACAGAGTTGCAGTACAGGTAATATGGGCTGACAAACCAGGTAAACAGTAGGTAATGTGGGCATTCAAACTGGACAGAGTTGCAGTACAGGTAATGTAGGCTTACAAACCAGGTAAACAGTAGGTAGTGTGGGCATTCAAACTGGACAGAGTTGCAGTACAGGTAATGTAGGCTTACAAACCAGGTAAACAGTAGGTAGTGTGGGCATTCAAACTGGGCAGAGTTGCAGTACAGGTAATGTAGGCTTACAAACCAGGTAAACAGTAGGTAATGTGGGCATTCAAACTGGACAGAGTTGCAGTGCAGGTAATATGGGTTTACAAACCAGGTAAACAGTAGGTAATGTGGGCATTCAAACTGGGCAGAGTTGCAGTACAGGTAATGTAGGCTTACAAACCAGGTAAATAGTAGGTAATGTGGGCATTCAAACTGGACAGAGTTGCAGTGCAGGTAATGTGGGGATTAAAACTGGACAAACTGCAGGTAATGTGGGCAGTCAAAATGGGCAAAACTGCAGTGCAAATAATGTGGACATTGAAACTGGGCAATGTTGCAGTACAAGAAAGCTAGCCATTCAGACTGGGCAATTGATTATTTTCCAAATATTTTTACTAATTATTTTACTACATTATCTGTTAATAGATAGGGAGAACATAAGACTAAAAATAAATAATATATTGGGCTTACATATATTTAGAGTGATATTGCAATTTATTTGCTCATGATCATTAAAGTAACATGAATATCAATATCATGATCATTGAAGTAACATGATTATAAATATTATGATCATTAAAGAATAAAATGATTATCAGTCATGATCATTATAGTAACATGATAATCAGTATCATGATCAGTAAGTGATACAATTATCAATATCATGATCATTGAAGAGTAACATGATTATCAATATCATGATCATTAAATAGTAACATGATTATTAATATCGTGATCTTTAAATATTAACATGGTTATCAATATCATGATCAATTAATGGAACAATGTAATTAATATCATGGCCATTAAAGTAACATG
The DNA here is from genome assembly GCA_016617855.1 of Megalonaias nervosa. Lineage (NCBI taxonomy): Eukaryota > Metazoa > Mollusca > Bivalvia > Unionida > Unionidae > Megalonaias > Megalonaias nervosa. Next base: position 32,157 of record JAECUM010000301.1, on the reverse strand, counting down.
ATTACCATTATGATCATTAAGGAGTAACATGATTACCATTACGATCATTAACGAGCAACATGATTATCAATATCATGCTCTTTAAAGTACATGATTCCATTATGATCATTAAGGAGTAACATGATTATCATGATCGTTAAAATAACATGATAATCAATATTATGATAGTTATTAATATCATTATAATTAAAGAGTAAAATGATTATCAATATCATGATCATTAAAGGGTAACATGATTATCAGTATCATGATCATTAAAGGGTAACATGATTATCAATATCATGATCATTAAAGCATAAAATGATTATTAAATATCTAACAAGTTATGTTTATATCATGATCCTGTTTACTTTAGTATGTAGTAACTTAACCCTCCAACACATCTGTATTTTAAATACATTGATCATAGTATGGCATTATGGCGATAGCTTTTAACATTGATTAAAACAAAATTTCCACCTTTCTCAAGAATGAATTTTTGGCTTGATTTATTTGCTTATATTTGCATGTCCTATTAACAGATTGTGAGTGAGACTCAAGCCCCCCTCCCTGATGTGCTCCTGTCACTCAGTGGTGGCAAGCAGTATAGGAGTAATAATGTAACAGGACAAGAAGGCACAATGATCTTTAATGATCTGGTGAGTAAAGGGTCAGAAGTTAAATAGAAGCATAGTAGATAACAGATCCCTAGTGCATAGCTGCCAACTGTCCCATTTTTTCCGTATTTGTCCCCGTATTTTGGACCTGAATATGGGTGTACGTTTTTTTTGTTAAAAATCCGTTTTTTCAATAAAAATTTTTTTTTTTTTAAATTCCTTGGAAATTTCTGTTTTGACTGGGACCCAGTTCCATTCTTAAAGTAAATGTGTTGCATGTATAAAATATGATTGGTCCATTTGAAATCAAGGCTGCCATACCAAATTTTAACTGCCATCCACTGCCATATTGGATTGCGCAGAGTGTTTGCTGCTGTCACTGTATTTTGTCTTCATGATGTCGAAAAGGAAAGCAGAAGATTCAGAATTTTCTCCAGCAAAGAAAAGAAAACAGAATTGGAAGGACAACTATGCCGTCATCTTTAAATCTGTGAAACCATCTCGTAAAGGAGAAAACTTTGCATTTTGGAAATTGTATAATTGTGATTTCGTTATTGGGCATGGAGGCGCCCATGACATAAAACAGCATGAAAAGCTAATAAACATCAGCTTGCTGTTTCATCATCAACAACACAGCCTGAACTGAAGTTTATACATACCAGAGAGAACCTTGACATAATTAGATCGGAAGTTCTTTTTACTAAATTTCTTATAGAAAGGAACCTTCCTCTTTCAGTTGCTAGTGATGCTGGCAATTTATTTTGCACACTTTTTCCACACTGTAACGTCGCCAAGGATTACTCGTGTGCTAGAACGAAAATAGTGGCTATCATTAAGGAGCTGGCAACAGACAACCATAACTACATTGTGAAAAGACTGAAAGGTGTGTAGTTTTAGACCTTCTACATTCTTATTTTAACTGTGAATTGTGACAAGTTTATTTTTGTTTGCCAGAATGTTTGCAGGTTTGTTTTTTTTCTCCCCCCCCTGCACGAAATTAGTATTTTTTCTCTACATTTCTTTCTGTGCTGTATTGTTTTGATACACTGTTCAACCAAAAACTTGCATAAACTCAATTTTCCTGTCTGAGGAGGTCAATGATACTTTGTATAAAAATATTACCTTTTATTAAATTCCCCTTAAAGGATGAGGTTCTGACACATGCCCGAGTTGCAAATATTAGCTCAAGGTTAGAGGTCTCTTTTGCAGACATCAGGTTCTGTCTCAAGAAATTTTCCATGTTGCTGCTGAAAAAAGATCGTGAATCTTCTCTGTTGCTAAGGACAAGCTTAGAGCACAGTTTACCAGATCAGCTCCCTGACTGAAACAATACTCTCCTGCGATAGTATTGATGGAGTGTAGATTCTGATGTCTAAGATGAAGAATTCATGTGGAGACTTTCTTTATGATCGTCTGAGCTATTTTATGTTAGGACTTCTTTCTTTACCACACTCTAATGCTGATTGTGAGAGGATTTTTAGTTCAGTAAAAAAAATCGCACCCAATTCAGATCATCCATGAAAGATGGTACATTGGAATCAGTAATGATTGAAAGACAAGGTGTGGAAAAGGCTCATATATACATCCTGTGTCTGATGACTTACGAAGAAGGTGCAAGAGTGTGCAACACATGCATCTTTGACATTAAATTATTACTGACCTACTTTAGTGACGGATGTAGATGTTGCAAATAGTTATATATGCAGTATAATTTTAAAAATCAGTATTTCTTCCTGAAAATCAGTATTTTTGGCATAAGCAGTCAGTATTTTTGTAGTCCGGGGTTGGCAGCTATGCTAATAATTAGCTTTTTGTCTCCCCTGCAGGGAATGCCACAAAGGGTGAAACTGTGGTTACTATGTTTGTCCATCTGGTTTCAACTTTTGGTTAAAGTTTATTAAACTTCAGTATCTCCTGTTTTCATCAGGAATCATCATCAGATGTTGCCCACAAATGTATCAGGGGAAAGGACTCTACATAGAAATTGAAAACCAGAGTTCATAGGTCGCAGGGAACAATTGTGTAATTTTAGGTGTGTGGTGATCATTTGTTAAAATGTTTGGATCTGGATGAATTGTCATCAGACAGTGGACAAATGAAAGATGTTTACCATAGGATGTAAATATTCCTGCTGATGTGGAGGTCAGCATGGCTAAGGTCAAGGTCACTAATCCAGTTTATGATATTTGTTTTGGGGGTGGGGAAAAACTTGCATGTCTATGGATAGGGATTACTCTTTCAACCAGACTCACCAGTGTACGTGGCCCATTCCAGGAGTTTATGGATCCAGGCATCAAGGGTCAAGATCATAGGGTAAATTCTTGTTTAATTTTTCAAGGAAAATTGGCAGGAGCTTTACAAAGGGGCTGTATCCTGTTTCCTGACATATATTATTATCAGATTTGTCACATGGTGGTTAAAAGATTATAGATCTAGATGACAGGGTTATGTAGAACTAGGGCAACAACAACATTGTCACAGGGAAGATGATAAGACATTTATGTATTTTTCTTTTGTGTGTGCTGTAGTATTGGGGTTATGCACAATTTGTAATGTTAAAACAGTTGCTGAAACATGGGAAATGTTGGAACTGTTAAGGATAAAACAAATGTCACAAATGGCATCTTCTGTTCAACATAATGCCTGGAAGTTTCAGCTCCCTAACTCAGTTTGTATACCTTTGCTATTGTATATTATGAAATTGTCTGTCAATCCATTTCTTGCCAATTTTTGTTTCTGCATAATAAATCAAGTTTATCACCTTCTACAGTTACCAACTTGGAATAAGAAAGAAGTCTGTCATTTGGGGGGGTCGAAAGTTCTAAGTTCAAGGTCACTGACTGAAAGAAGCAAAATGGTTTCCGCACAATAACATTTGTTTTACCTGGACCAAACTTTATGCTTGGCTTCCACTTTGGATAAGGAAGACTCTTTAAATAATCAGAGTAGCATATATTTAAAGAAAAACAGCCATCTATGAGTGGCATGTATGTTTAAATGGAACAACTCTAACCAAACTTTGTGGATGGCATGCACTTAAATAAAGAAACCTTTTGATCATGGGTAAAGGTCAGAGGTCATTTGAGCATGTAAATAATGACTGTGCAAAGGAATATGGATACATGAGGATCCAAATAAAGTGAATAATTGCCACTTAATTGTATGTGTAATCAAATTATATACAGTTACATCCATTGCTGAAATAGTCAGTACTGAACACATAGGTGGCCCGTATGAATTTTATTATATTTGTTGAATGTAATTTCTTTCTCATTGCTTTTATCAGTGGCATAGGCTGCATATATGTTCTTACAAAGGGTATGTTTGTCCTGCCATGCCAACACATATCATTCAGTGGGAAGAACTGATAACATTGCCACAGAGCTTAGGGCAATCATTCATTCATAAGATTTTGATAAATCTAGAAATTAGGAAATTGCTTTAATACCTCCATTGTCTGATGCTTTGTGGCTATATTTTTAAATGACTTGGAGGGTGGATTCTTGTTTTGGAAACCCAGTAATATTTTTTGTGTACCTTATATACTAGGTTAGAAGTTGAGTCCAACTGCAAATGGCATAATAAGGGTCTGTGTTGATTGTTAATTTGATTGCTCTTTACAAGATGCAGATCTGCTGGCACATTATGCAATGGCAGATCTAGATTTATGCAGTTTGTAGTTGGAGCCAACGTTTAAGCAATTATATAAGTTGATGTGGTTAATAATGGTTCTGTTGGTACAAGAGAAAGGTTATGAGTTTTATAAAATAATTTTTTTTTATCTGTACAGAAGGGTTATTATGAGTGTCCTTGATCATGTTGCAGAGTCCAGGCCAGTACTTCCTGCGGCCCATGATGAAGGAGTACAAGTTTGAACCATCCTCTCAGATGATTGATGTTCTAGAGGGCACTACCATAGATTTCAAGATCAAGGGAGTAAGAGTGGCCTTCAGGTAAAATTAAGTTTATATTCTTGTTTTCTTTAAAGGAGATTGGTTTTTGTGGCATAACTGGAACTAAAATCTGTAATCCACTCTTGCTAGCCAGGTGCTTGACCATCTCAGATATCTTTCACTGAGCTAAGATCCATGATAGGCATACACTTTTGATCCATAATCTTGCTGTTTGAGATCTGTCCTTGTGACCTGTAGCCCCACTGTTTGAGATCTCTTCTTTTGACCCATAGTCTTATTGTTTGAGTATCTCTGTGTGATCTATAGTTTCTTTGAGATATCTCTTTTTGGTCCATAGTGTCACTGAAGTCCCTTCTTGTAACCCATACTCTCACTGTTTAAGATCTCTCCTTATGACCCATGCACTTACTGTTTGAGATATCTCCTCGTGAGCCATAGTCACTGTTTAAGATCTCTCCTTGTGACCCATACTCTCACTGTTTGAGATATCTCCTTGTGGTTCATAGTCTCACTGTTTCTTATCACTTCTTTTGTGACCCATTGTCTCACTGAGATATCTGTTTGTAACCCATAGCCTGACAGAGATATCTCCTTGCCTATTCATCAACCCTTGACCCTCATGAGACTCACATTGAGATGCTATCATCCTCGTAGTTCATGAGGTGAACATTAAATCCAGCAATAAGAGACACTTCCATATAACAAAGACCTGCTCTGAAAGGACAGGAATTAGATGCAACTGTTCTTCATTCCTTTTATACTGCTACTGTTAGTACTACTAGTATTGCTACTGCTGTATTTAAAAAGAGGATAAAACTCATTTACCAGCTAATCTCCCATGAGGCCCTCATCATGAATAGATGTATGGGGGAATAATAATAACAATAAGGAACACAACAAAACTGTATTATATAGAAATGAGGTTTCAGTGTCTCAAACCATGACATATTTAAGCTTTATGTGCAAGACACATGTCCACTAAGGATTAAAAATTTTGATTACCTAGGTGTCCTTTATAAACAGGTTTCATTATATTAGGTCTTACTAGATCTGCAATTTGGACAGATAGAAGGGGATCCAAAACCAAATAATCAGATTCACTATTTTATGGCTCTAGCAATAAACTAGCCATCTAAGCTCATGTCCACAGCAGCAGCTGCTATTTGTAGCTGTACTGGTTATAGACCTGACGAGCTTACGGGATGGCCTGTTATCTGTTGTCTGTCATCCATCCATCCATCCATCCATTAGCTCGTGTTTGTTATCACTACTCTTCCAAAACTACAGACTCTTACCAAGATTAGTTTGTCCTGAATGAAAATGGTGCTGCTTTGACATAAAATATATCCATCATAGCAGCCATCTTGAAAATCCAGAAGACATCTTATGTTGCCTTGTTGGACCTAGATGAAAATGGTGCTGATCTGACCTTCAGTATGGTCAACATGGCAGCCATCTTGGAAATCACTTGGAGTATTGCTATTGCACATGGTCATATTGACATGTGGTTTTCACCAGAAGACTTCTTATGCTGTCTAGTTGCTCTTAAATCAAAATGATCTCAATCCATCTTGAAATCTTGTTATCACAACTCGTACTGCATATATGGTCATATCAAGATGGGTTTCCAGTAAAAGACTACATCTAGTAGTTCATCCTAAATGAAAATTGTGCTAATCTTACATTAGCCTGAAGACCATGCTCAAGAATTTCAGAGGCAGTTTCAACACGCTGCAGATAAAAGAAGAAACTGTCTTATCTGGGATTCCTGGAAATACTTTTCAGCCAGTGGAACATCCTGGGGTCTTCCTGTGTTCTTCCTTCACTAATTATACTGGCTGCCATGTACAGCCTACCATGTGCTGAAAAATGGCATTTAAGAGATAAAACCGTAATATTTCTGTTAGCCTTATCTGTCATTTATATAATACTGTTTGGAAAAAAAATGTTTACATTATGTAAGCTCTCAATTATTGACAAAGTATTCTATAAAATCCCACCATTTAAAATAATCTAAATCAAGTTTTGATGCCTTTAAAAAAAATGTTGAAGAAAAACCAAAATAACATTCTCTGAACTTTGAGTATAAGTTCAAAGGTATGTATAATCAGTTTGTTTATTTCTGCTTTGAATTTTTTTTTAGCTGAACAATTTGAATGATATAAATGATTTTGTGTTTGCCGGATTTCACCATAGTTTTGGAGAGAAAGATGTCACTGTTCTTTAGATTAATATTGTCCTTCTGAATTTCAGCTGTTATGGCCAGGTAACTTCTCTGAATGGTGAGCCAGAACCAGGGGTGGTTGTTGAGGCTATGGGACAGGATAGGTGTAACATGTATCAGGAAGAAAGCAAGACCGATCAGGACGGACAGTACAGAATCAGGGGTCTTGAAGTAAGACAATTTTATGAATGTAGACGTTCATTCGTTTGGTTGTTTATAATTCGTGCACCTTTTGGGGGTTTAAATTTTACATAGTGAAACAAATTATCCACAACATGTGTTACAGAAAACATTTCTTAAATCTGAACAATTTGAAAGTGATGGACAGGAAGAGTGCACATGTATGTAATGATATCTTTAATGTTTTCCAAGGAAGGACATTGGATCAAAAGGTTTAGGGTGTTTACGAATAGTTGAGTGGAGGTTTTTTGGGGGGGGAGGGATTGGAGCATCTTACTCACCTTTTTGACCATCCTGTCACCTAAGTGAAATCAGCAGAGTTCCTGGATCATGCCAGTTGGATGCCATCAGTGTTACATCACAATGTTCTTTTTTATGTTGAGAAAATTTATGACTTTTGTAGATATTATTAATAAATGTAAGACACACTTGTTAGGTCAGAATTTTTTCTCAGTACTTGTTGCTTGTACAACCATTACACATTGTGTGGTTACATCTTCAAATACCTCTGTCTGTGTGGGTTCGAGTCTCGGATCCGGCCAGTGTGGGTATGTGAGACAGCTTGCCAGTAGCTTCTCATGGGTTGGTGGTTCTTTCCGGGGGTTTTTCCAGGTTCTTCCTCCACCATTTATACTGGCGGCCATGTATAGCCTATCTTGTGCTGAAAAATGGCGTTAAACCCTATAACAACAACAACAACTTCAAATTATTATTTTGAGGGTCTTTTTATGACCCTACATCAATAGTAGAATGCTGCTATCTATGTTTATGACTTTATGTTCCTCCCAAATTTGTTTTCGATCGATCAGATTTTGAAAACTTTATCATGCTCTTGAGTAGATGTTCTGATTATATTTTCAGACTTTTATTTTTGTCAGTTTTTGTGAGCATATTTTTAAACTTGGATATTTGTGCCAAAAACCTTGTTCACACAGTTAGGTAAAAACCATGTTGGTGATGGTTTGAGGTTTAGAGCCATTTTTCAGCACATGAAAAGCTGTATATGGCGGCCAATATATATTGTGGCAGAAGAACCTGGGAAGAAGTACAGACTTGAAGGAAGCTACTGGCAAGCTTTATAACATACTTTGGTTAAAAGGAGATTTGAGTAATCCATTAAGGCGAGTGCCTTAGACCACTAGGCCAAAAACCACTTCAGGAAGACAAATAAAATTTGGTAGACATAATTTTAATCATATGTAGATGACCTGATTAGTACCCCAGGTGTGGACGGTTGCGACCAGTTGTGATGTTGAGGGGTACCCCAAGTGTGGACTATTGTGACCAGCTGTGGTGTTGAGGGGTACCCCAGGTATGGACTGTTGTGACCAGCTGTGGTGTTGAGGGGGACCCCAAGTGTGGACTATTGTGACCAGCTGTGGTGTTGAGGGGTACTCCAGGTGTGGATTGTTATAACCAGCTGTGGTGTTGAGGGGTACCCCAGATTTTGACTTTTGTGACCAGCTGTGATGTTGTTGAAGGCTACCCCAGGTATGGACTATTGTGACCAGCTGTGATGTAGAAGGCTACCCCAGGTGTGGACTGTGACCAGCTGTGATGTTGAGAGGCACCCCAGATGTGGACTGTTGTGACCAGCTGTGATGTTGAAGGCTACCCCAGGTGTGGGCTATTGTGACCAGCTGTGATGTTGAGGGCTACCCCAGGTATGGACTGTCGTGACCAGCTGTGATGTTGAGGGCTACCCCAGGTGTTGACTTTCGTGACTAGCTGTGATGTTGTTGAAGGCTACCCCAGGTGTGGACTATTGAGACCAGCTGTGATGTTGTTGAGGGTTACCCCAGGTGTGGACTGTGACCAGCTGTGATGTTGAGGGCTATCCGAGGTTTTGACTATTGTGAGCAGCTGTGATGTTGTTGAGGGCTATCCCAGGTGTGGACTATTGTGACCAGCTGTGATGTTGTTGAGGGCTACCCCAGGTATGGACTATTGTGACCAGCTGTGATGTTGTTGTACCCCAGGTGTGGACTCTGACCAGCTGTGATGTTGTTGAAGGTTACCCCAGGTGTGGACTATTGTGACCAGCTGTGATGATGTTGAAGGCTATCCCAGGTGTTGATTATTGTGACCAGCTGTGATGTTGAGGGGTACCCCAGATTTTGACTATTGTGACCAGCTGTGATGTTGTTGAAGTCTACCCCACGTGTGGACTGTTGTGACCAGCTGTGATGTTGTTGATTCTTTTCTTAGCAATTTTGAATAAAGATCATATTAAAATTGTTATATGAGAGCATCTTAGCAGTTTTTCACTTTCATACAAAGCAGTATTCCATAAATTAGTATCATTCTTTGATTTCTCTTTTTTGTGAATTTGATTGTTACTATAAACTCTGAAGTTATATACCAAACAGTGATTCATTGCTCAGTTTAGGTACCATGTATAGTAACTTATAAGTCAAGTCCAGCAACAAACAGCATAAACTCTGATCTGCCTTCACATAATGTAACATCAGATCATGGTCCATGTTGTTCTGCTGATTACTCCAGACAGAGCACAGAAACCCAGATCTGCTGGCACATGATGTGAAGGCAGATCTGGGTCTGTGCAGTTTGCAGTTGGGCTTGTATGCCTGTATATATGGTACCAACTATAATCATTTTCACACCACTTTTCTCATGTTCTTATGACTGAAAACTCCGCTTTCTTACTTGCTTAAACTCCCTTCTTACTGAAATTTTAATTGACTAAGTTTTGAATTGAAGTTATATGACTAATGACAGTACATTCTTTTGTTTATTTTTGCTGATATAAAGTTTCATCTTTTCTTCAGCCAAACTGTACATATGAAGTGCGTCTGAAGATTGGAAATGTCAACAAGCACATTGAAAGGGCTGCTCCCAAGTCTAGATTTATTTTGGTAATTTCTACTTAAATTTTAGCGCCTCAGTTTGTCACAAACTTGGATTTCATTCGTCAATTGCTGTGCATTGGTTATGCCACTTTAAAGAAGATATATATATTATCTTGTGGTGGTAGTGCTGTGGTATGTGGAACCAGAGAGGCATAAGACTCACCAATCTGACCTTTTGCCACACCTTATATATGAGTAGTTCTGAAACCAGCTGGCCAGCTGGCCACCCAGTTGACAGCCAGCCATAGCAGCCCTGAGCCAACCATCCATCTGTCAGTTAGTCATTCTCCTTGGTTATCCAAATGGCAAGACCCTGTCCATGCTCCCAAACATTACTTCAGGTGCACAGTAAAAGTTGTGAAACAAGAAACCCAGGTGAAATCAGGGAAAGAGTATATCACCCGTCAAGCCCTGCTATTGTGGCTGAAGTGGCTTTTATGCTTGGTGTACTCTAAATTTTCAAAAGATCAGAATCATCTCATTCAGCTCAAGAAATGAGAGTGATGTCTGTGAGCCTCACTTTTGAATGTAACATTTATGTCTGAAACATTATAGAAGCTTTTGGAAGCATGCACAGTCAACATTCGTGAGTTTTTGTCTCTGGGGTTTAGGTTGCAGTGGCTGCTGTCCAGATGACCACCAGCCCTAGTTGATGTCAGCATGACTTCTTCTTGGGCAGTAGTTTATTGCTTTCTAGATTCACCCATAAATTTTAGTGGTAAGAAAAGTTCAATAATTCTCTTCTTAGCCAGGTATAGTTGTTATGGATGTCATAACTTTAAGCTAAGCTGCTGTCAAGTTAGGAGGGTGGACTATCCTTCATACAGTGAATCCAGTCATTCTTCCCTCGAAGGTAGAGGTAGGATTCTCAACATTCCCACCTTCTGTTACCTATTATTCTAATGTTAATTTGATCAGGGAATGTATCCAAAGGAGAAAGCAAGTTTTTTAGTGTATAATGTTTCTTTGAGAAAACTTACCTGATCACATTACAATAAAACCCTCCCAACCCAAATTACTTTTTTCCAAGAATACTTGGCATATCTCATTATGATCCAACCCTTCATTACCCCTCCCCTATCCATGTGAACATTCTAGGTTGATGAATCGTTCAACTTAAAACTGTCACCACATATCACTGGTCAAGGGGAGGTTGCGGGTAAGAGTTTCTTCCCTTTGTCTACATGAAACAGACAAAAAAAAAGACTGTTCATCTTTTCAAGGGGACTGGATTCGGGAGGTAGCGGAGTTTAATTTCGCAATGTTAATGTGATCAGGTAATTTTTTTGTTTTAAGAAATATAATTTACAAAAATATATGGGATATTTTCAAGAAAAAAGATGGTTTCAGTTCTCAGCAGTTAAAATGAAAAGAACAGAATAAACATATATCTCATTGGATTCCTGGGAATTCTTTTGGTCAGCATTAAGTCCTCACAGTAAACACATTTTTTTTTTTAATCCTCAGAGATTGCAGTTCCAGTTAGTCATATTATATGTGATTTTTACATCTATTGCACACACATTTTTATGCACAAATTAATAAAAAGACAAGAATACCAGAAGTGTATCATATGATGCAGGATTTGTGCTCATTTCAATGTTTTCAGAAAAAAACATAGCTTTTGCCAGTTTCTTGTTCAGTCCATATATATAGTTTTTAAATATTTATCCAAAAGAAGCTCCCCTATCCCCATTCTAGTAAATATGATCTCCATCATTTATTCTAATCATTTTCAGGTGGCAAATTCAGATTTCCAAGGCATCAACATAATTGCATTCCGTAGAATGAACCAGATGGATATCAGTGGCAATGTTGTTACAGATCCAGATTACCTGCCTTCACTGAAAGTGAGTGCCCATAACTTTTCTGTTAAAAATTCCATTGAATGGTTGAAAATAGACACAATTCCAATTTTTCTGACTCATATACAGTGTACAGACAACTGTCATTACAACAACTTTCATTACATCAGAATATTAATTTTTTGAAACATTTGAATAGAACTTGTGGCTCAATAGTAAGTTGGATCTTGATAGTGGACTTTGACAGAAATTTCCTAGTAACAAGCATGGATATTTCTTTTTTTTTTCCACAGTGGCATAGTAATTATCTGGAATTTTACATTTGTTAGGAATATGCCTGAGATTAGAAATAGACTATTATATTTAAAATATTAAAATAGTTTTCACTGTTGGAAAATATGTATAAAATTGTTCAAAATATTTGCAACAATATGAAGCATTCGTTGATATTTTTGATAAATTTTTCTCATTTCCACATGCTGGCTTAACAGTGCTGATTCATCTCACTCCAATAAATTATAGGCATTAATGTTACAACAGTTGATTTGTTGCATTGACAAAATGACTGGAAACAAACTTGGTCATCATAAGAGAGTTCACTGTACTTAAGTATTGTGCAGAGGTACCAGTTGTAGCAATTATTTCCTCTAAATTTTGGTTCTGATATATGAACATTTTCACAATATTTTCTTTTCCAATTCTCTGTCAGCCTTTGAAAATCTTTGAACAAATTCAGCAATCTTAAATTGTTTTCAGATGTTTATTTTGATTTACTTTTGACAACTTGTTACAGCTAATTTCATTAATAAGTAGCATAAACAGTGTTCAAATTACACTCTAGCAATAGCAAATTTGCTTCCTGTTTTATGGTTTTGCGACCTGTTGAAAAATCTGGTAAATATTTTTGTTACCTATAATTCTGACAAAAAGAAGTCCCCAGTAGCACAAAGTTTGAATATTATGTACAAAAAAAAAAAGCGTTTCCAAAACCTTTATCATGCTGAAGATAATTTTAAATTTTAAATTTCAAAATTACAAAGGTTTGCATATTGGTGAGAGCCATATTACTGTAATTCTTTTCAGCAAATACCTTGGATTGTTCAGTCAGAATGTAGTGCTTTGAATACCATCTATGCTTGTCTTTGAATACCATCGATACTTGTCTGTATGTCAGATCCAGCAGTAAATGTATAGATCCAGATATACCAACACAGAACGTGCCAGCCGCGTCTGGGTCTGTGCAGTTTATTCAGATTAATCAGTAGAACATGCAACATAGACCCTTATTGGCTGGTACATTGGATCAGTATTGTTGAAGTTTGACCTGACTTTAACCTGAGTGCATATGGTAGGTGGTGTGCCCATAACATTCACTTATCTGTCTTTCAGGTTCGCTTGTACAGAGATGACAACCAAGGTGTGCCAATTCAGACAGTATCTCTGGGTGTAGTCAGTTTCTTCTACCTGCCCTCGCTGCAGATTGATGATCAAGTAAGTCTTGCTAGATAACAGCATTCTAGCTCAAATAAAAAATCCCAACTCAGAACACGACAGGATTTTACAAGTGAGCCTCAGATTGGCTTGATTCAGATTTGCTACATTTATTCATGTGAAGAATACTTGATCTACACTATAAAAAAAAATCTATATAACCAAGCTGCGATTTCAGAGTAAACCTTAGTGAAGTTTCTAATTGTTTATAAACAGAAGTTTATATTATAATCCGCACTCCAAACTTTGTTGTCCTATATAATGAGTAGCACGAACAACTCATGTCAGACCAGACCATCAATATACTCGTATTCACTGTGTGGAAATATGTACTTTGGCTAAGTTGGACATTACTCAAACAGACGATTTTATAATGGATAGCAAATTATACAAATCTAAGAACATATAAATGGTACTGAACTTTATTAAAATGTTAATCCCATTACAGATTGAGTTCTAGAAAGTTTAAGTTCAACTTAGAACTTGCTCTGCAGCTGCAGCTGCAGTTTGAGTTGGAAACAGTTGGAAAGTACCCACTGGAACACTAATAGCTAAACACAAATTTGAACTTGTCAGATAGGGTCATGATGTTTTACTTGGTTATTTAAGGTTTCAAGACAGGTATCAGCATGAATTTGGCACACCTGTTGCATATGTAGTAAAGCTTGTAATACACCTTCATTGTCATGGTCAGCTGCATCACAGATGGCATTTGTGGTAGCAGATGTACACCTTTAATATTTAGGTCAGTTTCTTGCATGCCATTGCTTGTATGGTCTTTAAATTTTGTATGTGCATGCATCCTGAGGAGTGTCACATAATCGTATAAAAAGTAGGTGACTATGATCTGTTTCTTGAGCTCCAGTAAATACCTGGTAGAATGACAAATCAGTTATCACAGTAGTAAATAGCAAAAGTGGAGGATCCATTTTTGAGTCTATAAACTGATTATTGGAAGTAACATTTTGTTTTTACATCCCCCCATTGTTTGGAGAAGACTTACATTTATTATTATTATTATTATTATCATTATTATTATTATTATTATTATTATTATTATTATTATTGCAGAAATACACAATAAAGCTGGAGAGTACACTGCCAAAAACCACTCATGACTATAGTCTACCCGAAGTCAGCCTAACAGCCAATGTTTCATATAAACATGTCACCTTCAAGTTTGAACCAAAGGTTTGTTTCCTACTCATCGTTTCTGTATTTTTGTCTCATTAATAATGCTAAACCCTTTCTTTTAATCTGTATTTCTGTTTGGAGATATGTTTTGTGTCTGTCTGTTTGATTCCTTATTCTCTCGTGGGAAAGTGTTAGAACTCTAAGCAGAAAACGGAATAGTACAGAGATTTTCAAACTTTCTGCATCTCATAGCACAGAATGATTAATTTATGAATTTGTATATTTTAACTCCAGTATTTTTATACATTTTAAGTAAGTTATGTTATGTGATAGTATCCATCCATTCATCCATCCATTCATTTGCTTGTCCTGCTTTAACTTTGTAAATGTTGGAGAGATTTTCATAAAACTTTGCCCATGTATATATCACAACAAGTTGGTGTGATGAATGCTATAGCCATTTCTCTCCCTCAGGTTCAGAGTTAATTTCAAGGGAAAATGTAATTCTGTGACTGTCATTTTTGTCTTAAGTATAACTTTTGAATGACTGGATATTTTAAACATGTATTGCCCAGGTATATATCTTGGACTAGACAGTTTGTCACATACCTTAGTCATGCCCTGCCCCAATCTCAGGGTCAGGGTCATAGAAACGGATAATGTACCAGGAAAGATATTTGAATGAAACTTTAGCCAATAACATGTATAGATCATGCAGTACACTCCATAGCCATGCCTACTGTGTCACAGAAAGGGAAAATGTAACTCAGATTTGTGTCCTGTTCTGGATTATAACTTTTGAAATCCTGAAGATATATAAATGAAAGTTTAACCAGTTATATATAATGGCTAGACAATGTGTCACTTACTATAGCCACACACCTGACTTGGGGTCAAGTACACTGCAGTGGAAAATCTAAATCTGCATCTTCTATCCATATATGGGTATAACTTTTGAACCAGTAAGGATAACTTAATGAAACTTTAGCCTGTCATGTATCTTGACAGTCTCTGCTTCAAGATCAATTTTACAGCAAGGGATAATGTTAATCAGTGGCCTGTTTCCTTAGTAACCCCTACAGGTATTTGGATGAAACTTCACCCTGGTCTGCATCTTATCATACAATTGTCAAGTCCCAAGTTCAAAGGTCAGGGTCATTAGTAGGACAAAATTCCAAGATGTGTGTTTCATGTGCCATTTGCAGTACTTTTGGGTTTTGTTTGTATGTTGATAAATGTATGTGCATTGTTACTTATACATAATGATATGCACACACAAAAGAAAGCCTTTTGTGTTTGTGCTTGTAAACAACACAAGCAAAAACAGGAAACAGACAAACAAGTACATTGCAGAAAGTCCATTTTTAGCTTCAGAAGAATTGCATGTCTTACTCTCACCTATAAAATTCTGTCTTCATTTCAGAGGAAATCGTTAGACCAGGAGTTGACTCAGAGCTCCATATTGGTTCTGCCACTAACAATCCTAGTTCTCTATGCAGCCTACAATTATGAAAAGGTTGGTACAAGGGTGATTCCTTGATTTTAACTAAATTTGCGAAGTTGTCACAATTATAAAATTTTCACAAACTTAGTATGGGTCACATTGAAGAGAACGATGCTGATTAGTATGTGTTTAGTCAGTCATTTGTTCACACACAAGAAAATGTGGTAAATAAATTTACCATGTTGCTGAAGGTTTTATGCAGTGACTCCTTTTATACATTCCCTCATGATAACATTAAATTGGTTACCATATATACTAGCTAATATATCAAGTTCAACTGCAAACGGCATAGACCTTGATTTGCCATCACATAATGCACTGGCAGATAAGGAACTATATTTTTTGTTCTACAGATTTTGTCTGAATTATCATAGCATTTAATCGTAAATATAGATGAATATATCTCTCATTTCCTAAACAACGCATAATTGACACAGCCAATTGCAAACAAGAAAATTAAGGGTTTTATTTTGCTTATGTATTGTGTATATTGTGTATGAGATATAGAGTTTTGGAGTTCTTTATGCCTGATGCATTAGCAGTCAAATGTGACATGTACCTGGTTTAAAAATAACCACTGAGTGACTAATTCTGGCAGTTTGAAATGGTTTGGTAACTGGGGACTACCTGTCTGGGAAACATTCATGCTAACTGGAATCCATGTTCCTTTCAGAGGCATTTTCCTTCAGAAATAAGTGTATCTTCTAAATGGGCAGTTTGTATCACCTGTCAGCTGTCCTAACTACTATGAACCAGTAATGCTATATGACTGCTATTACTTAAAAATCCATGAAACAACATATTTTAAATGAACTGCTGAACAGAATTTGACCAAATTGGCAGAAAGCATTCCAGCATGAAGCCTGTCAAATTTGTACAAATGATGCTGATTTGCAATGAAATATGGACTGCCATTACTGAAAATGGTAAAACCTTTCAAAACAACTGCTCAGCAAAATTTGATAGAAATCATTCTAGCATAAAGACCCTTTAAATGTGTACCAATGATGCCAGTCTACCCATTCAGTGTAATGGCCTTTGGTAAAAAAAACAAACCAAAAACATATTTTAAAATTTTTTTAAAAAAAGACTTTAAATTTTGATCAAATTTTAGATGTAAAGGTTTGTGTAAAGGCATCAACATTTTAACAGTTAATATAGATCTGTATTTCAATATGGCCATATAGATCTCCAGTCCAATATGACTTTTTGATTTGCAGTCCGGTTGGCTGTTTAGATCTGCAGTCCAATATGACCGTATAGATCTGCAGTCCAATATGGCCATATAGATCTCCAGTCCAATAGGACTTTTTGATTTGCAGTCCGGTTGGCTGTTTAGATCTGCAGTCCAATATGACTGTATAGATCTGCAGTCCAATATGACCTCATAGATGTGCAGCATAGCTGCCAACTGTCCCGTTTTTTCCGTATTTGTCCCGTATTTTGGACCTGAATATGTGTGTACGTTTTTATTGCAAAAAATACGTTTTTTAATTTGAAAAAAAATAATAAAAATTTCCTTGCAATTTTCAGTTTAGAATGGGCACCCGGTTCCATTTTGATAGAAATGTATTGCATGTATATAGGAATACAGTTCTACAATATGATTGGTTCATTTGAAATCAAGGCTACCATGCCTGTCTTTATCCGCCATATTAGATTTCGCAAACAGTTACCACTACCACTGTGTCTTATCTTTGTAATATTCAGCTTCTAATCATGTTGAATAGGAAAGCAGAATGTTCAGAATTTTCACCAGAAAAGACAAAAAAACAGAACTGAAAGGACAGTTGTGCTGTCTTGTTTACATTTGTGAAATCATCTAGTAAAGGAGAAGACTTTACATTTTGGAAATTGTGTAATGTGATTTCGCTATTGGGCATGAAGGCGCATATGAAATACAAGAGCTCGAAAAAGCTAATAAACATCAGCTTGCTGCTTCATCATAGACAACTCAGCCTGAACTTGGATGTATATAAATACCAGAGAGAACCTTGATATAATTCAATCGAAATTCGGTTATTAAATTTCTTTTAGAAATGAACCTTCTTTTTTCAGTTACTAGTGTTGCTGGCGATTTATTTTGCATGTGTTTTCCAGACAGTAAAATCGCAAAGGATTACTCGTATGCTTGAATGAAAACAGTTGAGTAAGAAAATCAAACAGAATTGAGATTATCAATGAAAGTTGGTACATTGGAATCGATAATAATTGAAAAAATAAACAAGGTGTGGAAAAGGCTCCTATAAACAGCCTGTGTCTGAGTGTGTTGCACTCTTGCACCTTCTGAATGGGCACCCGAATGGAACAGGGTGCCCGTCAAGAAGGTGCAAGTGTGCAACACATGCATCTTTGACATTAAATAATTATGTAAGGCATTGCCCTACCTTACTGACGGTTGCATATGTTGTAAGTAGTTACATATGCATTAAAATTTTTAAAAATAAGTATTTGGTCCTGAAAATCAGTATTTTTGTCATAAGCAATCAGTATTTTTGTACTTGGGGGTTGGCAGCTATGGTGCAGTCCAATATGACCTCATAGATGTGCAGTCCAATATGACCTCATAGATGTGCAGTCCAATATGGATATTTAGATTTGCAGTCCAATATGGCTATTTTGGTCTGCAGTCCAATGTGGACATATAGATCTGCAGTCCAGTGTGGTCATCTAGATCTACAGTCCAATGTGGCCATATAGATCAGCAGTCCAATGTGGTCATCTAGATCTACAGTCCAATGTGGCCATATAGATCAGCAGTCCAATGTGGTCATCTAGATCTACAGTCCAATGTGGCCATATAGATCAGCAGTCCAATTTGGCCATATAGATCTGTAGTCCAATGTGGCCATATAGATCTGCAGTCCAATATGGCCATCTAGATCTACAGTCCAATGTGGCCATATAGATCTGCAGTCCAATGTGGCCATATAGATCTACAGTCCAATATGGCCATATAGATCTGCAGTCCAATTTGGTCATCTAGATCTACAGTCCAATGTGGCCATATAGATCTACAGTCCAATTTGGCCATATAGATCTGCAGTCCAATTTGGCCAAATAGATCTACAGTCCAATGTGGCCATATAGATCTGCAGTCCAGTGTGGTCATCTAGATCTACAGTCCAATGTGGCCATATAGATCAGCAGTCCAATGTGGTCATCTAGATCTACAGTCCAATGTGGCCATATAGATCAGCAGTCCAATGTGGTCATCTAGATCTACAGTCCAATGTGGCCATATAGATCAGCAGTCCAATTTGGCCATATAGATCTACAGTCCAATGTGGCCATATAGATCAGCAGTCCAATTTGGCCATATAGATCTGTAGTCCAATGTGGCCATATAGATCTGCAGTCCAATATGGCCATCTAGATCTACAGTCCAATGTGGCCATATAGATCTGCAGTCCAATGTGGCCATATAGATCTACAGTCCAATATGGCCATATAGATCTGCAGTCCAATTTGGTCATCTAGATCTACAGTCCAATGTGGCCATATAGATCTACAGTCCAATTTGGCCATATAGATCTGCAGTCCAATTTGGCCAAATAGATCTACAGTCCAATGTGGCCATATAGATCTGCAGTCCAATGTGGCCATATAGATCTGCAGTCCAATGTGGCCATATAGATCTACAGTCCAATGTGGCCATATAGATCTACAGTCAATTATTCAGTGCTGCTAGTGATAGGAAATAAAAGCATTGAGATGTTGAATTAAAAGATTTGGGCTATATTGTTTTAATAGTTGACAAAAGATATAGCATTTGAAAATTGTATTGTCATGCCCACCTTATTGGGTAGTGGAACATAGAAGCCACTTTTCCCGCAGTGTCAATGTTAACAGTTTGTTGAAGTTTTGGTTTCAGATTTTTCCATTGCTTATTTTTCCCAATCCCTTGACTGATTTAGTCATACGTGAGATGAGTCATTATGAAGCAAAGACAGTTCTTTTAATAATAAGCTTGCTTGCGCATTTGACCTTAGGTTCAAAGTCATAGAGAAAATTGGTGTTGAGGTTTGGGTTACGTTTTTTAATTTATTGCTATTTCATAAAACCAATGAGGATTTTCTTTTGTACAAAACATAGAAAAATTCATTTTGCAACATGCAACATTGGATTTTCACTGAAAGACTTAATTTTTGATCTCCTGTTGGTCATAAATGAAAATTGTGGAACTTAGAAAATTGTGTCACTTAGGCTGCCACAGTGAAAATCTTGAAACTTTTGTAATCACCACTTCTGAATGGATAGTCATATTAACATGGTGTTTTCACTAAAAGGCTCTTTGTAATGTCTAGTTGCTCCTAAATCTAAATTAAACATGCCCTGAGACATCCAATA
This sequence comes from Megalonaias nervosa, assembly GCA_016617855.1. Classification (NCBI taxonomy): domain Eukaryota; kingdom Metazoa; phylum Mollusca; class Bivalvia; order Unionida; family Unionidae; genus Megalonaias; species Megalonaias nervosa. The sequence goes on along the minus strand of JAECUM010000301.1, from coordinate 12,089 downwards.
TAGCTGTCATAGCAGCCAGCATAACAATCTTATCACTACTCATCATAAACAGATGGTTATTTTGCAATGGGACTTTTTGCTAAAAGACTTCATAGGACATCATTGGTTCCATCTGAAATTGGTACCTTTATGACATCCAGTATGGCAGCCATTGCAGCCATTTTGTGAATTCTACTTCTGTTGAAAATTGTGCCAGTCTGACAGCCTATATGGCCACCAAGGCATCCATCTTGAAAATCTCTTGTAGTGATAGCTGTTGGTCATACCCTCAGATACCCAATATGGCCACCAAGGCATCCATCTTGAAAATCTCTTGTAGTGATAGCTGTTGGTCATGCCCTCAGATACCCAATATGGCCACCAAGGCATCCATCTTGAAAATCTCTTGTAGTGATAGCTGTTGGTCATGCCCTTGGATACCCAGTGTGGCCACCAAGGCATCCATCTTGAAAATCTCTTGTAGTGATAGCTGTTGGTCATGCCCTTGGATACCCAGTATGGCCACCAAGGCATCCATCTTGAAAATCTCTTGTAGTGATAGCTGTTGGTCATCCCCTCAGATACCCAATATGGCCACCAAGGCATCCATCTTGAAAATCTCTTGTAGTGATAGCTGTTGGTCATGCCCTCGGATACCCAATATGGCCACCAAGTCATCCATCTTGAAAATCTCTTGTAGTGATAGCTGTTGGTCATGCCCTTGGATACCCAGTATGGCCACCAAGGCATCCATCTTGAAAATCTCTTGTAGTGATAGCTGTTGGTCATGCCCTTGGATACCCAGTATGGCCACCAAGGCATCCATCTTGAAAATCTCTTGTAGTGATAGCTGTTGGTCATGCCCTCTGATACCCAATATGGCCACCTCAGCATCCAGCTTAAATTTTTTTAAATAATTACTCTTCCCGAAATATAGACATGGATTTTCACTAAAAGTCATTATATGGTTACTAGTTGGTCCTAAATGAGAATTATACAAATGTAAAATCGTGTGTGGCCATAATTACACCATCTTGAAAAAACTTGTTATAGTAACTTCTCCAGAATGGATGGTCATATTAATACTAGAAGACTTCTTATGGTATCTTCTTGGTCCAAACTTAAAATGACTCTTCCTGGGCATCCAAGATGGCCACCATGGTGGCCATCTTGGAATCTTGTTATCACTAGTTCTGAATGGATGTCATATCTTCATCGAGTTCTCACTAAAAGACTTTTGATATTAACTTGGTACTAATTAAAATTATGATAGTGTGATTCCAGCACTGCTGCCAAATCTTATGACAGTACTAACTGGATTTTACAATTTGACCCAGATAGTTGATACATATGAAGAATAACTTGAATGAACAATAGCACTTAGTTATTTTGTTCTCCAAAAAATATTATTTATAGAGTTAATAAAACTTAGCATGTGGGTTTATTGTTACATCATCTGAGACATATTTGTTGAGCTTCTATCCAGGATATCAGGTTCAAGATCAAAGGCCACGACAAAGAAGTTTGTACTGCACTTATTGGAATCACTCAAACGTAAGAAATTAGTTTTGTTACCAAATTTGGTACAGTGAAGTATCTGAAGATGATTTCAGTACTCAAGTGGTTAAAAAAAAAGAAATGGACATAGAATCCTGGAAGTTTGTATGGCCAGTAGAGTGTCAGTCCCATAATGGACATAGAATCCTGGAAGTTTGTATGGCCAGTAGAGTGTCAGTCCCATAATGGACATAGAATCCTGGAAGTTTGTATGGCCAGTAGAGTGTCAGTCCCATAATGGACATAGAATCCTGGAAGTTTGTATGGCCAGTAGAGTGTCAGTCCCATAATGGACATAGAATCCTGGAAGTTTGTATGGCCAGTAGAGTGTCAGTCCCATAATGGACATAGAATCCTGGAAGTTTGTATGGCCAGTAGAGTGTCAGTCCCATAATGGACATAGAATCCTGGAAGTTTGTATGGCCAGTAGAGTGTCAGTCCCATAGAGGGTTCTCAATGACTTTACGATTGCATCCATAATATTACTTTTTTTGTTAAACTCAGTTTACATGTTTTTTATGTCTTTCATGCTCTTGTGTATTTTCCCAGGTTTTGCCATTTCTTGGGCAGCTGGCAAATCAGGTTCAGCAGTCTGTGAATACAGTAAATAAACCAGTAGCAGAGAATTCAGCTACTCCAGAGACCAGTACTTCTGACTCTCCGATTCAAAAGAAAAAGAGCAAACCTAGGAAAACATAATGATGGCTGAGATATTAATATTGTGCAATGTTTTTTGTGAAGCCTGCCATGTTGAAAGTTTGACATAGCAATTACTTTGGCATCAATATTTGTCACCCTAGTTTATGCTCCATATTAAAGTATTTTACTGTTTAGCTAGGTAAAAGGTGGGGTTTTTATTACTGAGAGTTGTTACTGTTGTATGTAATGATAGTATATAGGTAAGGTTTTATGAAGGAATAATACTTGTTTATGAATATCCTCTAATTACAGGTACATTGCACTTTGATTTAATGTGTGTTTGTTAAAGCTGGGTCATGATAGGAATTGAGGATAATTTTGTTCTGCCTGGCTGGGACTATGGATGATGTTTTTGGAATAAATGTTTTCCTGAGAGGTTTATTAGTTTGTAAGTATTGCTTTATGCTTATAGCATAGAGTCCATTCTGTTATACCAAATATAGTTTGTATTATCAGAAGTAATTTGTTTTTAATATTTAAAATAATAACAAACTTTTTAAGATTATTAAAATTTGTAACAGAGGATAGATCCACTGGCCTTTCACATCATTTTATGTTGAAAACGTTTTTGTCCCCCTTAGATAATGTTGCACGGATGGTAATACTTAAGACAACAGTAGAAAATGCATTTCAAAGGAAATAGAATTAAGTTCTCAAACAATAGAGCAATATGTTTACAGTAGTAAGAGAGATCATGAATAGCATTGTTGAGTTCTTCTATTTAGATTACTATCACTTCAGCCATCTGTATTCTCACTACTTTGAGTTTTGATAGGCTGTTCTTAAATTTATGAAAGAGATCATCTTAGTGAAAGGATCTGTGTGGAGTTGAAATTCAGTTAGCTTTTTTTTGATGTATAAAGTGCTTTTTAAGCCTTTGTTTGTTTGATTTTATGAAGAAGGCATATTGTTTTGCTGTTGATATGTTCATCCTAAATCTTGTTTTTTAGTGCACCTTAGAGCCATGAGATTGTACATTTTAACATGGTCATAAGTAAATGACCCTTTAAGATTTTCAGGCCATTGCATTATTTTTCTCCAAACATTCTTATAAATGGGGCCATTTATTTATTAACTTTGTAGAAAATGTCACGCATAAATGAATCTTAGATGGATATTTGGATTAGATGGATCTTTGGATTTCAGAGTTACAGAAACTGTTAAAGTATATAGGCGGAATAAATGACCCTGCTGTACAAGGCTTGCAACTCCACCTACTTGATTAGCTATATGGGGTGGAATTTGTTCAAATTTGCTAATGAAATTTTCATACATGTGCTTAGGACATTTTGTTTAATAATATTCAGCCCATAAATGTTCTAGATATTGATGCTGAAAATGATTTCATGATTCAGGAGAAACGGGGTTAATTGTCTGTCTCCAAATGCTTGTTAAATTTACCAGGTCTTTTCAGAAACTGCTGTTATATGATTGGTCAGGTCCTAATTGGGTGGAGTGGCAGTTGGGTCAGATGTGTTTGCATTTGCTTGACAGAAAATGAATCTTTAACGACTGAATGAGCCACACATCTTTGGTAAATTACAATGGAATGTCTTGTTTTTGCTGCTGCCTGCCTTAGCAGCTTGATATAACAGTATCCATGTCAAGGTAGTATGTGTCCATCTTTATCACTATTTACACCCATAGATTAGCCCTATTGTTACAAATTTAGAGGGGCCCCGAGTGGCCGAGTGGTCTAAAGCGCTGTCCGTTACGGATCACTGCCATCTCACCTCTGTCTGCATTGGTTCGAGTCTAAGATTTGGCGAATGTGGATATGTGAGAAAGTTTGCCAGTAGCTTCTCGTGGGTCTGTGGTTCTTTCCGAGGATTTCCCGGTTTCTTCCTCCACCATTAATACTGGCCGCCATGTATAGCCTATCGTGTGCTGAAAAATGGCGTTAAGCTCCACAACAACAACAACAACAACAACAACAACAAATTTAGATTTACATCAGTGTTACAAACTTAGTTAACCTCAAATTAAACTTTTAGATTAACCTCATTGTTGAACGTTTAGGTTAATCTCAAAGTTTTGGATTAATGTCAAAATCAAAGGTTTTGTTTAATCACAAAGTTTTGGATTAACTTCAAAATTGAAGTTTTGGATTGACCTCAAAGTTAACATTTTAGATCAGTCTTGAAGTTGAATTTATTACATTAAGGCCAAATGTTTTGTTTGCTGAAAATAAATATGGCAGGCTCAACAAAATTGCATCGTTCTAAAGTCCAGTTTGTATGTATATTCCTTACATGTTTTCATCTGTTTGGAGGCTGGTAGTATTGGTATGTGTGTGTAACATTCAACTGTATATTCATGCATTTGTAAATGGATAATGTAACTTAGTCTGAGAAGAATGGAAAGCTGTCCTGTACAACATCATAACATGTCATTAATTAAGTGAATTTAGATAGGATGTCATCTGTGTGCAGGTTTGATTAACTGTTGATCTTGTAGTGCAGGTTTGATTAACTGTTTATCTTGTAGAATAGCCTGTTGATTCCAGTTCTTAGAATCTTCTGTGGAGTAAGAGACAGGTGAAATAATTTAGTCAAACCTGTGTGTAACTGCCAATCAAGAGAACAGCTGCAGTTTTTTTGTACAGGTAGTCTTAATACACAGATATTTTACTCACATCACATATTATAATATTCAATAATATTGTGAGTAAATGAAAAACAATGGATGGGAATATTTTGAATGCATTTACAATTACATTTACATCAAACCTTACGGGTTTTTTATACATGAAAATCTAAGTTAATTTCATGGATAACTTTATTTCATTATCTTTTCATTTAGTACAGCTGAATATATTTAGTTTCTAATACAGTCTTAAGCACAGAGCCAAGCAACAAAGCATGACCTATGCATCTTAAGTAGGTAAATGTATACCTGAGAGATATATATTAGAATTTATTACCTGGATAGGTTTGATTGTAGTCAGATACTTTAGTTTGATTGGTTAGTTGATGTCATATGGAATTATATCACAGCAGAGTGGAGTGTATAACATGGTTATATTGAGGATCACATCTAATTTTGATTCCATGCCATTAACTTTGTTGGGAAAATTTTGTGATAATTCATCCAGAAAATCAGACACATTACCTGCTGTCATCTTGTTTCAGATGTTTCCAATACTTTATACTTGTTTGCAGAGTAGAATAACTTACTGTTGCTGCTTTAATAAAGATGGAATATATTTTCCCATTTCATGCTTTTGGGAATTGGATTAGATTCATTTTATTTTCTTAAGATTTAATATTGAGCCCCATTTGTTCATGAGTGGGGCTGATCTCATTTCTTTAAATAACTATTAATTATCTTGTCTGTATGGATAGATGTGAATAAACTATTTATGATGATATTTTCCACATTCTTTGTATTTTGTGAAAAATAGGCAGAATTATGGCCATTTTATCCTAATGACATTTAGTCAATACATCATGTTTGCTATGAAGTGCAACAGTGAAAAATTTATGGAGCTGGATGGGAACACAAAATCCCTCTAGGGGTGCTTTGCACCTTCAGCTGTCCATACCAGCCAAGTTCACATTTTGCCCTGCTTTTCAGAGACCTGTCCCTCTGGTTTGATTAGCCACAAAGATTCTCTCATATGGGTTACAGAAATTGAGCCTGAAAATCTTAGTACCCAGTATAAATGGGTGAAAAATTCTAGGCTGGATCAGGTCTTAAACCCGGAATAATGCCAATGCTAGTCAAGCACTATTAAAACTTTCTACTATCTTGCCTCAACACGCCTTTTTTCCCATATTTCTATATTTTACCTATGAAGTATATCGATTTAGTTTTTACTAGCATTGTATATAATGCACACTTTTTAGCACCACCTTTCTATAATTCCAGGATTGTTAGCATCTTATTTGAGAAACCATTGCATATGTTTGGAGACCGCTGTGGTGGCCTAGTGGTTAGAGTGTCCGCCTTGGATGCGGGAGGTCGTGGGTTCGAACCCCGTCTGAGTCATACCAAAGACTTTAAAAAATGGTACTAACAGATGCCTCACTTGGCGCTCAGCATTAAGAGGTTAGTGTTAGGACTGGTTGACCTGGTGTAAGGATAATGTGACTGGGACATCATATCACATGTCTGCGGCAAGATGCCCCAGTGTTAGACATCACTATAAACTGTCACACTGCAGACATCGTAGCGATATGACTGAAAAATTGTTAAAGCTACATTTAAAATCTAAATCTCTCTCTCACACACACACTCACACACACACACACACACACATATTTGGTAAGATAAATTCTTTAAACGTGCAAGAATACTCGTGATATGGATTTCATGGTAAGCCATAGAAATAGGAGACTTCAGTAAATTTCTGGTCCATCAAGTCATAATAAGTTCAGTAGGAAATTTTATTGTAGTCTTCTTGAAATTCATGCTAAATATGCACCAAACAAAATAGTGGTGTTTTTCTTGATTTCACGAAAGTTGACTTTATGTGGAAGAAGAAAAGGTTAACATTATCCTAGTTCTAGGATTGCAAGGACAAATTAGTTGTAAGAGAAAATAGAATTTAATGCAATACCTGGTAATATTGCATTGCTTACATTTTCCGGAATGCATGTACCCACTTTCAGGCTATAAAATTCCATTCTCCAACTAGGATAGAATATTCTGGAACGTAAGGAACACAGTCCCTGTCTGACGTCTACATGGTTTGTACGTGCAAATTTGTGAGAAGAAAAATTGCCCTTGTTCTTTAGTGTTTTAAAATGTATTTTGGAATTTCAGTTATTTTTGAAGTGATAATCCCCATAGTCCTTGCTATAACTGAGTGTTAATTGAGCTGTCTTGGTAGATTTTTGGTGGTTTTTGTTGCTTATTGCTGAGCAAGTAGTGCTTAATTAATTTGTGTTTCTGCCTATGGTGATAGGGTAAGTATTTCATATCCAGTTTTCATTCTGGACTTTGTTTGGATAAATATTCTTTCTCTGAATATATTTGCATAAATATTCTGTTTCAGAATATCATGTCCCAAGATATGGAAAAGTGGGTGCATAAAAGACACTTTGGGAATCACTTTGTGCACTGGATGTGCACATATGGGCATGTGTCTGATCTGCTTTCTTTGGTGTCACCTAGTATGGGACGTGGCATATAAGAGGAGGAAGAAAGGCCATTTCTCCCACATTGTTATCTTTGGACAAGGCCCCAGGGGGGATAATAATGAAAATAATTATAATGATGATGATGATGATGATACAGATAATGCCAAAAATGCAGACAATGCAAATAATAATGAGACTTTCATGGTTTGAAAATCTTATAAGTCCAATTTCACCCTGATGCTAGACTGGATGTTGTCACTGCTTGTGAATGATCAATTCTGGGTTCCTTTCAGTGGAGGAAAAAACTGCAGAGTGAGTTGAGCTCCTTAGGGAGCAGCAGCACCCTTTTGAAGGTGTTGATGTGTTGGTGTGTGTGTGTGTGTGTGTGTGTTATTTGGATTTTTAACGTAGCTTTAACAATTTTTCAGTCATATAGCTACGATGTCTGCAGTGTGGCAGTTTATAGTGATGTCTAGCACTGGGGCATCATGCCGCAGACATGTGGCATGATGTCCCACCCAGTCACATTATCCTGACACCAGGCCGACCAGTCCTAACACTAACCTCTTAATGCTGAGCGCCAAGCGGGGCAGCTGTTAGTACCATTTTTGTAAGTCTTTGGTATGACTCGGCCGGGGATCGAACCCACGACCTCCCGCATCCGAGGTGGACGCTCTAACCACTAGGCCAACGGAGCGGTCCTTGAAGGTGTTATCCTCATTAAGGTGACGACCCAGTCCCATCATCTTGAAAAGGTAGTTTATCAATTTCACTCAGATAGTTCTGGTGTGAACTTGCCCATCAGATTATTGTCACCAGATTGGCCTTTATCTGTTCATCAGACACCGTTACTGGTCTTTAAGTACTGGTCATCAGTCAGTGGAGTTCCATTGTTGATCTAGGGACAGAGATAACATCAATACCCTCTTTAAACTACCAGTCAATCACATTGAGGATAGCCAGTTTGCATGTACTCATCTGACCAGGGAAGCAGATCGAAGTGACATATATCCTTTCCTTATCTTCCATTTCAATCCCTGCGGGATATGAACAGACTATTTTCCAGGAATTTTTTTTCCTTTTCCTTTTATTATATTGTGGATTTACTTGCCTTGACCTTGAGGCAGGACAGATGTTACAGGTCATGGATTTGTTTTTTCCTTCCCTGTATGGACACGAGAACCCCATGATACTTCGCACCAAGGAAAGCACTCAGAAGTCCCGCACTTCCACTACTTTCACAAATTTATCTGGTACCACAAAACAGTGGAATTGCCAAAGTTTAAAGGCAGATATTGATAAATATAGTTCTCTACCTAAAGAACATGACTCGGGAGCTTTCTGCCTTTGAATCCATGTGGAATATGGTACTAAATAAAAACAGCTGTATTAGACAGAAGATGAAATCTGATGGGATGGTCACAACCGTACCAGTATCTCAGATACATTGGCGGACAAATTATCAGTAATTAAGATTCGCTGTGTCAAAAACCTTAAGAAAGGTCCCTATAAATAGGAAATCTGATATTGCTGAAGACTACAATCAGCATTTCACTCACAGAGTTACAAGACTTTCTTGATCAAACCAATGAAACTTCAGCATGACTAGATGAAATCCGTTATCATCTTCTGAAACACGTACCAGATACCGCTCTAAATACACTGCTAAACATTTTCAAAGCCATCTGGAAAAATGGCGACGTCACTCGGCGAGAAGTCACGGTAATACCAGTACCCAAACCTTGACCAAACCTACCATTCCAGCTATCGTCCCATGCCATTAATAAGCTGTTTTACCATGGTACAATAGTATATGATGAACTGTTCTAGTATCTCGATGCCAACAAACTACTATCAGACTTTTAGTGTGGATTCAGACATCACAGAAGTATAACAGATCATTTAGTACATTATTTATTTGAGATGTTTCATAAAGAACGAAAATATAGTTGCCGTCATTTTCGACATGGAGAAAACTTACGACACAACATAGAAGTAGGGAGTAATGAATTATCTATTGAATCTAGGTTTAAGGGCTGGCTACCTATTTTATCAACAGTTTTTGAAAGATCGAAACTTCAGCGTTAAGGTAGGCAGCGGCCTTTCTGAAAGTAGCCCCACGAGATGGGTGTACCTCATGGTATCATATTTTCAGTTACCTTACTCAAAATTAATAGCAAAGTGAAATGTCTTGATCCAGGTAATGACTGCCCATGACAACATTTTGATCGGCTGTAGATCAAAGTGTATGCATACTAATGAATATCAGCTACAGATGAGCATAAACAATGTTCAGCACAGAAGAAAACGGACTCATCTTTGTTAAATTCTAAAACTGTTTGTATGCATGTGCAGATTAAATCGTATTCCTGATGACTCAGAACTCTGTCACGACAGTTGTATTATTCCTTTTGTCGACTTCATATTTTGGGCCTATTTCGACCGTAAACTAACTTTTCTTCCACATGTTAGATAACCCGGAGACAAATGTATCCCCCTCCCTCCCAATTTAATACGAGTCGCGGCAAACGCAGAAGAAGGGGGGGGGGGCAGATTGGAAGGTCCTGCTCCTGTTATGCAGGTCATTAATGAGCTTGACCATGGTTCAGCTGTAAATGTTACCTCCAGATGCTTGGTTCGATACATGATCAGTGTCGTAAACTCTCCGTTATATGAGGAATTCCAGTTTGCGTATAGGTGTGTACGAAAACATAATTTGACAGTACTTCACACCATGCAGTACAAAAAACGACGCAAGACAAAGAATTATTTCTATCTCAAATTTTAAGCACGTATCCACAATATCCAGAGACGTTTCAAGATATTAGGTATGGTCCATTTTACGAAACTATTCCATGCTATAGTAAAGTCTCGCGAATACTTCAAATGATGACGTCTTCTCCTGGAAATTGGCTAATTACTCGGGTTGAAAAACATCCTTCTAACACTGATTCACCAAGATCAACAAATAATCACTGTGCGTGCGTGTGTGATATGGATTTTTAACGTAGTTTTAACAATTTTTCAGTCATATGGCTAGGATCTCTGTAGTGCAGCAGTTTATAGTGATGTCTAGCACTGAGGCATCATGCCACAGACATGTAGCATCATGCCACACCCAGTCACACTAGCCTATTAATGCTGAGCGCCAAGCGAGGCAGTTCCGAGTACCATTTTTCTAAGTCTTTTGATATGACTCGGCCGGGGTTCGAACCCGCGACTTCCCGTAACCGAAGCGGACGGTCTAACCACTTTGGCCACCGGAGCGGTAACAAATAATCACATTAAATCTAACCAAGCTATAAACGAAAGCGTAAATACAGATAACACATAACCTGCATATAGTTTGATTTTCAGTCCTAGCATGTCATAAATATGCCATATTTAAGATCGTAGTAGTCTTGACAACTAGCCTGCCAGCTGTTGCTACGTAAAACTGCGTCGCTTTGCTAATTGCTGTGAACTAGCGTACATCAGATACGGTAAGGCATACACTGTAATAAATTATGTTAGAATCTCTCTCTCTCTCTCTCTCTCTCTCTCTCTCTCTCTCTCTCTCTCTCTCTCTCACACACACACACACACACAGACAGATATATATATATATATATATATATATATATATATATATATATATATATATATATATATATATATACTATATATATATATATATATATATATATATATATACACATACATTCAAAATATTGGATATCATGAAAGATACATCTCAACAGTAGTAATGCTTTCCGATGCAGGCCACAGGAGTTATTTATATTTTGCTACATTTTTATTTCTTAAATTATATCAAGAAAACCAGGTACATGTTAAACATTTTAGAATGAAACAAATCACATACAAACACGCGAATAAAATTAATAACTTAAATCGGGAGGGGTGGATATATGGCTCTACAATTTTAAAATATCAAGTTTACACGAAACAAGTTAAATTATGAAGCAATTCGAATCAAATCACACGTACATAAATAAATAAATACTGATATTTAATCAAACTATTAGGACATTCTGTATTATTTACACTTTCCATTGATTGTTATTTACAATTTAAACCTCTATCTGCAATTTCCATTTTAACAAAACCCTATCAACATTTGCATTCGACAACAGAGCACATCTTGAAACAAAGTTTTCGAATGAAGTATGTTTTTGAAGTGCAATCTGATTTGTCCATCAACATCGAAATCTGAATAATAACTAAATTTCTAGGTAACTGCTCACCCAGTTTGCATTTCAGTTGTCACAGCACATGGTTATATATTGGGAATATCGATATTTTTTTTGTACGGTAAAACATATCGTGTCGTCAGTCCAAAATCCAGATGCGCTCAATACTGCATGAGAGTTATATATGAATATATTATGTTCTAACATTTTGATGTTACTAGATTTAAAGACGGATATAAGTGAGACCTTTTGCGTCACGACACCAGTAAAGATACGCAGCCGCAGATGAACATGAGGCTATTAAAGCAGGAAATACACTTACGGATTACCACTCGAGATGTGTACTTTGTTGAGACGCCACAGTCGATTACTACAATAACGTATTTATCGGTAAACAACGCAACATTACATGAACTCAGTCAGGAAACAAAGAATTGAAGCTGGTTTAGGGGCGAAGTTTTCCAGACTTCAAAGTAAGTATTATAGTCACTACCCTCCGCCCCATCAGTAGTGAAGGGGGGGGGGGCACTTTAGCGTCAATGGGAAAATACGTTACAGACCCCCCCCCCCCCCCCCCGGG